>OU426988.1:50351062-50951062 GCA_911387755.1 Chrysotoxum bicinctum | reverse complement strand
GAACATTTTTATCTCATTAAATCCATGTTTTATATTTAGAAAATGTATGTATATTCTAAATCCCAAAGTACTTTTACATATAAGAGCAAGTTCGTGCGACCCAGCCGTGTATTTTTTTTTGATGAGTTGTAAAGCCAACCCCGCTTTTTTGTGGGTAACAATCTTGTTTAACTATATACACGAGGGTATAGCACGAATACATAATCTTTGTTGGCCTGATGAATCACTTTGTATATTGACTAGCAGTTAAATCAACTTCGACGAATATCTTCAAAGCGTTTTCAGGTGTGTGTTTCTTGGTTTTCAGGGTTTTACTGCCAATATTAGCTGCTTTCCAGAACTTCATAGCCCTGGTCGGAGTTTTGGTCACAACCTGCATCACTTTAGCTATATCAATATTCCCCGCCGCGTATGTCAGTTCATCAATGGACTGGACACACTCTTTCGAAGTTAAAACTGTTTTTTGACGTATTGTTCGGTCACTTGATTCTCCGAATTCTTTGCTTGGGCGACCTTTAGACCTTCCGGGAAGTATGCCAACATTTAGTGTTATTTCTTCGCTAAACCACTCTTCATTCTTAGCCAAGAAACGACCTTCTGTGATATTGCAGAGTTGCCATTATTCGGTTTGAACGCCCTGATAATTTTGTGAAGTTCATCTTTTTTCTCTCTGGGACACTATGTTATATCCATAAGTTTTCTATCCAAATTTTCAAGTTTTCGTTCAAGAAATCGTTGTGAGCTTCCTCTTACCAACTCATAGAGCTATTTTCTGGTCATAGACGAGGTGGAATTAGAGTGATCTGGAATAATATAATCTAATGGTTAAAATCTATTGGTTAGGGTAGCTGTAAAGGAGGTTTTTTTCAAACGCTTTGTTTTTTCTTAGGTGAAAACTTGTAAATGGTTTTGAAATCTAAGATTGTTCTACATATCCAGGAGTTAAACACAGTATTTTATGAAAGAATAGTGTGCAGGGTGTTGCATATACATTTTTAAAAATACTACTATATTTGATAAAAACAACGAAAAAAGTGCAAATATCTTAACTCGCAGAAAATACACACATTTAAAAAAAAATCGCAAGCAAACTGGTGCTTATTCAACTAGAGCTAGTTTCAACTCATAGTGTCGCGAACGGGGGTGACCAATTTATAGACCGACTTCACCTCTCCCGGAAGGGAAAGTTGACAAAATTGATTTGTGAGCACGTTTTAGGTAAAAATACCGTACTGTGCGGCCTTTAAGCTTCTTAATTGTTGCCAAAAAATTGTTTTCCATCTTGAATATATTTTGCAACCTTTTTCAAATACTTTAACTTGTAATGCCGACAAAAAAATTATTTTTTAATTGAAGAAAGCAAATACTTATTTGTAAAAACAAATCTTCGGAGTATTTCTTTTTTTTTTTAAATAATTATCGTCCTTCACGAGATTCTCTGCGCACTGCGCCCAAAACATATTGGGGAATATTCATAGTTCTTCGATAAAAGTTCTGATTTTGTCTTTGCTAAACTAAACTTCAGTTTATGTTATTCATAGACAATTAAAACCCATTTTTAAACGATAACCTGTAGTCTAACAATAGACACGACAGAAGGTATGTTTAAGCTGTTTTTAACTCTATAAAACGTCAAAAATATACAGAAAAAAATTCCGAATTTTTCGGCGCGAGTGATTTAATTTCAAGTATTTTGATTAAATAAATTTCAAAAAATAGAAATGCCAATTGATTTTAATATTAATGAAGATTTTGATATTCTGCTGGATATTGATATGATGCCGCCCAATAGAAAACGAAAGCGTTATCTGAACCGCATCGATCCCTTTGAAATGGCCGACGATGATTTTTCTGAGAGGTATCGATTCAATAAAGAAACAGCTTAATTTATCACTGATTTAGTAAATATTGAGGATCAACCATAAAAAAAGGGGCTTGCCAATATCTGGAAGCCTCCAAGTCCTAACAGCGCTGAGATTTTTTGCTCGAAACATTCATCAAAGTGACATAGGTAAAGTTAATTTAGCTATACCTTTACCACAATAAGTAAAAATATATAAAAATCTTGTTATATCCTTAACAGATGACTTTCATGGCTTTTCTCAAAGCACAGTCAGCACAATATTTGCAAAGATATCAAAAAAATTGGCTCTCCAGCTAAACAATGTTATCTCTTTTCCATCCACAATCCGAGTATTACAACAAATGAAATCAGATATTTTTCAAATTGCTGGATTTCCCGGAGTTATCGGAGCCATTGATTGCACGCACGTCCGCATTAAGTGTCCTTCAAAAAATGTCGGAAATGTTATGGCTGGACACTTCCTAAATCGAAAAGGATATTATTCTCTTAGTTATCTATTTTAAATAATAAAAATCAACATGTTAGATTGTATGCGATGCTAATTGTATAAAATTACGGACATAGTTGCACGAAGTCGGGGTTCAAGGCATGATGCTCGCATTTGGAACAACAGCAGATTAAAAGAAACTCTCGAACGCAATAGAAATGGAGTATTACTGGGAGATGTGGGTTATCTAGTATTTTGTTGACTCCAGTAATCCACAAACTCGGCAAGAGGAAAAATACAATATTTGTCACATCGCAACAAGAACAAATAAAATCTAAATTCTGGTCTATTTTCGAAAGACTGAGAGTTGACTTGTATACAGCTAAGAACGTTGTTGTTGCAGTTGCAGTTTTACACAACATAACCAAAGAAAGGAATCTGTCATGTAATTCCTTCCATATATTATGTACATACAGTTGCGGTCAAAATAATAGCAGTGTAATCTTATCATTGACATATTTTAGTACAAACTAAGATATATGCAACTTTTTAAATATTCTAGTACTATTTTTGTAATAGAATATTTTATCTTTTGTTTCCAGAATAAAAAAAAGCCATATCATAACGGTTTTCTTCCAAAGGTCATTTGATTTCACTTAAAGTGTTTTTTTGGCGCAGTCAAAATAATAGCAGTGCTTTATAGTTTGTGAATTTTTTTCATTGTTTTTGAATCTTAGGAATATTTTTTTTGTTTGCTGTTGAAACTAAAAGGTAAGGTATAAAAACCCATAGTTTTCCTACATTTATATTCCTTCAAACTCACAATATGGGTCGTAATAAGCATTGCACTCCGAAAATGCGGCGAATCATACGCCAACTCCTCTCTGATGGAAAAACTTATACGGAAATTCAAAAAACCTTAAAAATATCTGCTAAGATGATTATTAACGCAAACAAATATACAGAAAACCCCGAAACCAGGGCCAGAAAAAAAGTTATTTCTCCAAAATCAGAGAGGAGAACTATGAGATACTAAAGGGTCTCTCCACATTTGCCGGCTACGGAAATAAAAAAAACAGCTAAATCTAAGCGCTAGCTTAGAAACGTACAGAAGAATATTGCGGAAGAATGATCTCAATGCCAGAAGCCCAAGGAAGGTTCCTCTTTTGACAAAAAAACACATCGCCAAAAGAATGCAGTTTGCCAAAGCCCATGTCGATAAGTCCCTTCAGCATTGGCGAAATATTTTATGGTCTAATGAGAGCAAAATTGTTCTGTATGGTGGTTCTGGTTCTCGGAAATATGTACGACGCCCACCTAATGCTGATTATGTGTCTAGGTATACGCGGAAGACTGTAAAACATGGCGGTTCAAGCATAATGATATGGGGTTGTTTTTCCTATCAAGGTGTAGGGCCCATATATCGCATAAATGGTGCAATGGATCAGCATCTTTATATGGATATTCTTCTAAGAACCATGCTGCCTTACGCAGAAGAGGAATTGCCAATAAAATGGGTCTTTCAGCAAGACAATGACCCAAAACACACGAGCAAAAAAGCCAAAGAGTGCTTTCGGGTCAATGAAGTTTCTGTTAAGGAGTGCCCTGCGCAATCCCCCGACTTGAACCCAATAGAGAACCTTTGGGCAGATGTCAAGAAATTCGTTTGAAATGCAAAACCCGCCAATAACAACCAGCTCGGGGAAGCAGTGGAGACTGAATGGAGAAATATTTCATTGGAGTGATGTCAAACTTTGGTGGACTCAATGAAGAGAAGTTGCAAAGCTGTTATAAGCAATAAGGGGTCTACCACCAAGTATTGACGTAAGAAATACAAATGCATTTTGTTTTACTTTTTAATCCAATGTAATTTTCTTATTTTCTCCATTTTTATGAATACTGCTATTTTTTTGACTGGCCTATTTTCTTATATATTGAAGATATTTTTTTTTAATTTTTTTTCGATATTTTTAAATCTTTCTTTTATAATTGATTTCATATAAATGTAACCTACGAGTAATAAATACAATTTTACTATTACGTTTCATGAGCACCATCTTTCTTTTTTTATTGAAAATTTCTTGGAACTATTTTCACTGCTATTATTTTGACCGCAGCTGTACATATCATAATTAATTTTATTAATATGTTAACTTAACAGTTTTTGATTTTAATAATTAAATTACAAAGTCTCGCATTTTTTGTTTTAGTTTTATTAATAATTTTAATTAAATTAACACTTTTTTTATTAAAAGACCTAAATAGTAATTAATATGAACTAAACTATATTATAAAACAAAAAAAAACTCTTATGATAAATAAGTAATAAATAAAAATAACTAATAAATAAAAGTATTTCACTTGCACTTCTAGAGACTATCAGTCAATGTTGTCAATGTCAATAAACATAAAGCAGCAGAACTAGGAACAAAAGAAAAAAATCTAAATTAAAAAACGTGTGTTACACTCTTGGTGTTTCTTTGTCTCGCTGGAGCTTCGTAGTTTCCAACATTACTTCTTTTATTTTCATTTCCGTTCGGTATAGCTAATTTTTATGACTGATTTGATTTTGAAGTAATGTCAGTCTCAATTTGTGCAGTTCTTTGCTCTGTCGCTCGATATCTGTTTTCGGCGTTGGTTAAGAACATCTACAGCTGGCTTTCTCGTCATTTTTGGAAGTTGCTTAAGCTTCTTGATTGGGCTTTCATCCTTCTCTTCCACTTTCTGGTCGTATAGGTGTTCCTTTTCGTTAGAAACTGCAAGAAAGAAGCGAAGAAGAAGGGCGCCCAAATTCAAGCAAAGAATACAGAAAACCTGTATCGGGAGCTGGATGAAATTTCTACCCCGACAGCTGGTGCTATTCATGAGCTGCGGCAAAACACGAATAAGGGCGCAACTATCTTCAAAATAGCCGCTCAAAGAAGAAGAAATGCCCAGGAGATTTGTTCGCCAAAGTTCATTAACAATGCTCAAGGCCAACTACTTGTGGAAGACAACGAAATTCTTCACAGGTGGCGACAGTATTGTGACGGACTTCTAAACGAACAATTTCCAAGGCAATACTTTCCAATAGCTTCACCTAACTTAAGCGAAGTATCCGACGTCACAGTCGAAGAAGTTAGTGAGGCGGTAAAATACTCCAAAAAGGGAAAAGCTGTTGGCCCAGACGAAATACCCTCAGAGTTTTGGAAAAAGATGGGAGACATCGGGTTTAGATGGCTCATGATTCTTGTCTCCAAACTTATACGAGGTGATCGCATGCCTAATCAATGGAGGGAAAGTTACCTTCTTCCAATTTATAAAGGAAAGGGTGATACTCGAAGCTGTGATAATTACCGTTCGATTAAGCTGATGTCACACACCATGAAGATCGTTGAGCGAGTCTTGGGTAGCCGACTGCGAAAAATAATTAGGCTATCTGATGACCAGTGCGGGTTTGTCGGTGGTAAGTCAACCACGGATGCAATCCAGAGTATAAGAATAATTATGGAAAAGCATCGCGATTCTTTGGAGGATTTGCATGTCGTATTGGTTGATTTTGAAAAAGCATTCGATCGGCAACCACGAGATCTAATATGGGTGGCCCTCAGGCAACGAGGAGTTCCAGAAACCTATGTGCGGATAATTATGGACATGTATGATGGAGCAGTTACTAAAGTAAGATGCGCAGCTGGAGTCACCGAAGAATTCGAAATCACAGTAGGTGTACACCAGGGAAGTGTCTTGAGTCCTCTGCTCTTTATTACAGTTCTTGATTACCTGCTTGAAGGCAAAGTGACGGATCCAAAAGTACATCAGTTATTCTTTGCTGACGATGGAGCCATCATAAGTGAAGACCCGATATCCCTACAACGAGCGCTTGACGTATGGGTGGATGTTCTAGAAGGAAGTGGGTACCGCATAAGCGCGAAAAAGACAGAATACCTATGCTGCCCATTTTCTGATCCACACAGGCCTATTCCAGACATTTATTTGAATGGAGTAGTGATTCCCAAGTGTGAAAAGTTTAAATATCTGGGGTCTATGATAAATAACGAAGCTACTTGTGATGACGATATCAATCATCGCGTAAGCGTAGGGTGGATGAAGTGGCGGGAAAATTCTGCTATCTTCTGTTACCGAAAAATGCCCCCTAAGCTGAAAGGAAAGCTCTACACTTCAGTTGTGCGTCCAGCACTCACATACGGTTCACAATGTTGGACAATGTACAAAAAGTATGAGAGTAAGCTTACGGCAGCTGAGATGAAGATGCTTCGTATGACAGCAGGAGTTACAAAGCTTGATCGAATTAGAAGTACGAAGATCCGTGGAAGCCTTCATGTTAAGAATACCATTTCCCAAAAAATTGAACACGACCGACTCAGTTGGTATTGCCATGTTCAAAGGAGAGATCCTGAGAACCCCGTAAAAAAGGCAATATCATACAACGTTCCAATTCGGAATAAAAAGAAAGGTAGGCCTAAACACTCCTGGTACAAACAAATGCAAAAACACCAGCATTCAGTTGGCCTCAGAAATGGAACAATACAAAACCGGGAGGCTTGCCGCCGATTTCTGAGGTCAACCCGGCGAACCCCACAGGCGGATCACTAGTGTGAAGCAGATACGTGGGAGAGTTATGATCCCCTCGACATCGAGATCATAACAGCGCCGAAGCAAAGGATGAAGAAGATAGGTGTTCCTTTTCGTTGTTGTTGTTAAACGATAGTTGCTGCAATATTGAATCTTCTATCACTTCTTCTGTACCAGGTTCATAGCTATTACTGTCAATTAAAATTTCATCCTCAATAAAATCTTCTGCCATCATGTCCCTGACAATCATTTCTTCTTCAGTGGGCTCTTCAATTATAACTTTGTTGCCGGTTGCCCTTTATGCACCTCGCATACCACTAACACTTTTACGAGGAGCGTTTTTGATACGATGCCACTCTGGTCTTTCAGTTTCGGAATTCCCCTGTTGAGTCCAGCAGCTTCCATATTTGTTTGGATGTCCACCCAAGCAGCCATTTTAGCGGAGATCATGCGAACATCATTCGTTTTATCGTCAACAACCATTAAAAATGTCCCCGTAACAACTCCCGAAGTATTTCCTTTTCCGATTCGGACCAATTTTCTTCCCTTGGCCTTTTAAGATTTTTCTTTTCACTCATCTGCAATTATATTCATATAATTGTATACCATGTAAGTTTAATTTTTGTATCAAAAACATGTTTATAAATTATCTTACCTTGTTGATGGTTTTATTTACCAAAAGAAGCAACCACACAGATTTAAAAGAAAATAGCTGAAATTTCGCTGTCAGTGTTTTTTTTTTTTGGAAGATTCAAGGAAAATTGTAGTAAAATTGTAGCTGTATATCTTTAGACCTGTTTCTAACTAAACAGAGCTGCCAAATTCCTTATGAATAGCACCTACATATTTCTAACCTGGGTCTTAAACTTAGACTCCGGTTCAGTTCGACTTGGGTTTAATATACATACAAATACATATATGTATGAATATGCCCCATTGAAATTATAAGTTCCGTAGAGAAGGAAATTCTGATTACAATCTTATTAACGTCTATTCAGTTTGAATATTTTATTGAGTATAAAAGTAGAAACAATGTTTACTAATAAATAAATAAATTATGATAAAAGGTTTAAGTGAATTATGTCTTATTTACAACACTATTCCGCATAATTCCGGCGATGTTCTGTGTAATGTTCAACTTAAGGGCATTGGTCGATTGTGGTATGTTCGCATAGACATGCGATTTAGAAAACAACATAAGAAAAAGTCAAATTGCGTGACGCCGCGCGGTGGTCAATTCACGTCACCTCTGCGAGAATTTCAGTTGTATTGTCCGCTGTGTGGCATGTAGCGCCGCTAATCCTGTTGAAACTACATGTCGTATTGGCTAATATGGTTTAATTTGGGTCATAAGAAATTGAATATCATCGTTCTGTAGCGTTCGCCAACGTCGTTTTCGAAAAAGTACGGATCAATGACGCTGCCGTACGTCGACCCAAAATCCACACCGTTGGCAATTTTTTGAGGGTGCATTGTCACCTGGTACCGTCCCATATACCTACGGCTATTCAGCAATTTAACTAGTAACAATTCATCCAAACATGCGTCTCGTCGCAAAAGATAATTTCTTGGCCAAAATTGGGATGCTCTTCCAAACGCTCCGATCCCCAGTCAGTGAAAAAACGCCGTTGTCTATGATTGATCATGAACATTGAGCTCCTGAGTCAATTGGATCCTTTATTGGTATAGGCCTAAGCCATGCAAAATTAGCCAAGTTGAAGTCTGCGAAAAGCCGACATTTAAATCTAGTGAACCAGGTGGCCAAGGGAAATTTAGCAAAAATTTCCCGTAGCATGTCATTTGCCAAGCAGTGTGTGCAGTTGCTCCATCCTGATGGAATTTATGCTTCCATGGATACTGCTCCACCGTATCAATGACTTCAACAGTTGTTTGAAAAAATGGCCATATTTATTGTTGTATTTATTTCCAGCAATTGGGCTTACAAAACACTAGCAAAATTAAGTAGCCGAAAACACCTATAGACATTTAAAGACACAACGAAATTTCTGAGCCGACATAAACCTTTTAGAGTCATCAGCCAGCAAAGAAATCGTCATTTAAAAAAAAAAAAAAAATGACCATTACGAACTATCTGAACTGAAGATCAAAGACGAGATCAAGGCTTTAAGGCCAATCTGGAAGACTTCTGTAACGGGTACTCCTTGATCTTTAGACCGCCATCTACACTGAGAAAATTGAACTATGAGTTATTCAAATAGAAGCATGTTTAATTATATGTTTAAATAAGTTCAAATAGAAATCGGTTACAACTTAACACTTATCTATTTACATTCGAAATTACTAGTATTTTAAAGTAAAGTATGGTTAAATCAAATTCATTCATGTTTGATTTTTGCATCAGAATCTGCACGTAATTTTGTATGTTGTGTTCAAACTAGTTTGAGTTTGATTTTTGAAATGCTAGTTTAATTATTTTACTCAGTTAAAATGTTTAACACAAAATAACCATGAACGAGTTTGTTTTAGATATAAGCCGAGTTGAAATCCTTATAAGATAAATAAATTAAACATAGTACATGTTAAATTTAAACTTGAAGAAGTTTGAATTGAACTCAAACGAAATAAATAGGCAACTGAATTTTTTTTCTTAAAGTTGGAAGTCATTGCAAATGAGTTCGTGCGTACATGTTTGTGTTCCGCGAGTATATTTGATTTGTGATAAAATAAAGTGAGTTATATAAACTAAAAAAATGGAAAACCAAGAAAATAATACCATCGTACACCGTAGAAAGCTGGGATATCGTAGATAGAAACTGCCCCACAGTACGGTTTATATTCATGAACCTGAAAATCTGCTTCACGAATTTAAAGGACAAATTTATAAGCAAAACCTTTACTACTTATCCTCTTTTTTCTATTGAAATGCTCCCATTATATTTATAAAATTATATTATTTTTAATTAATTTATGTATACAAAATATTTCTTTTTTTACGAGCCCTTCTTTACAGGTTCATATCTACTGTAAATAATGGAAATAAATGTTTGTAAAAAGTAACCTGAATGTGTTTTTTCTCCATATACATATGTATGTATGTATGTGATTAAAGTTTTAGATAGATAATGGTAAGTATATTTATAAATACAATAATATTTGTTTTGAACAAAATACATTTTTGATTCAAACACGAAAATATTCAAAAAAAATAAATATGATTCTATTTGAAACAACATCAAATAAAGTTATTTAAAACAAAGATAAACATGTTTAAATCAAATAGAATGTGAGGTTAATTTAAAGGAAATCATTTTCAAATCGGGTCAACCATGGGTAAATACGTTTCTATTAAAATTAAATAGATATCGATTCCATGCCAAATCGTATGTGTTTGAGTTTGATTTAAATATGAATATGTTTGATATTTTTCTCAGTGTAGCGAAGTTCAAATAGAAGGAAGCTCACTTAAACAGGTATTAAAATGGCGCAGTCCAGCACCAATTGGGTCACTGAGCAACACTGCTCATCTACAACACTTATCTACAAGCCATGAATAGATATTTATGTTCAAAAGCTATATGAGTTTCGTTGCTAAAAAGTTGAAATGGGTGAACTAATTACTCAAGTTTTGAAAATCATAAATAATTATCGCAGACATTTTGGACAAATTTCATACAGAAACCGGAACGGAGGAGTCAGAAATGCATTTTAAAAAATCAAACCCCTATGATCCCCCCTGGCTATGACCTTGCTTGGTATGCAATTACCTCTCGCTATTACCTCCATAAGATACAAAAAAAAAGTAAAAACCATTAAATATGTAAATATGTACAAAAGTATAACCAAATAATTGCAGGTACAATATACATAGATTGGTAATAATTTTACAAAACTTATTGGGTAACAACAATGCTCATTTTGAGGAAAAATATATACATATATCTATATTATAAAAAACATATACAATTATTATTACTAGCATTATGCGAAAAAGCAGGGATGGGAATACAAACACCATTTGTAATGACAACTATGTTAGCTTAGGTAAACAAAAACACTACAATTAACAGCAAACAACGAATGTTTAAAATCCGTTCTTTGATGTTCAAATAGTGAGATATAATAATGTAACCATGAAGGTATGTAAATATAAATGGGATTTAATAAATGTTTCAAATGTTTACAAACAAATTCTTAATCAATCAAAAATTCGAAAATAATCAACGAGTTGGGGCTTAATATACCATATCATTGCTGTACATCACACAAGCTGGTTCTTTCGATGTTTTTGATGAAATGAAAATATTGATAGGTACACATATTAAATTAAAATAAAAAAAACAGCTTCACGCACTAATTGATTAGATGACCACTTTTAACTTTTTTGGTGTCCAAATATTGCCAATCAACACATGTATATTTTATACATATATATGAATGCTGGGACTTTTGTACATTCTCCTGGAGGAATTCGAAGTATTTTTTCAAACTTTTTTTAAGATTGCCAAACTCTTTCATAATTAATTCACACCGATGTGAAAAATCGAATTCGTGATTTTCATAGAAGATGACATTAAAATCAAAGAGAACTCGGAAAATTCAGTCCGGCAACTCCGTCTGTCCACCTCGACAAGTGGGTCTCGCAATTCTGTCTGTCTGTCTATCTGTCTGTCCGATCGATAGCAGCTAGATGGCTCGGCCGATTTTCTTCGAACTTGGTAGATATGGGTTTTAATTTTTTCCCCCTGGATGTTTTTTGATTTGATTTATTAAGACCAAAAAATAACGGTACCTGCCATACGAATTTTTTTTCGAAATTTTATAAATATTTTATTTTCTCAGAAACTGTCTCACAGATTTTTTTAAAAAAAAATTATAAAATTTCTTTTAGTTAAACCTAGGTAATGGTTGAAAAAAATTTTCCAAAAAATGGTTATTTTTGGTACCCCCCTTGAAACCATTTTTTTTGTTTTTGATTTTCTCTAAGACGGTACAACCGATTTTGATCATATTTTTTATGTTAAGGTTCCCAGCAGTTTCAATATTATTGTGTATTCAAATTTTCAAACAAAATTCTTTTGGATTTTTAAAAAAAATTTCAAAATTTTTTTTTGAAAACTCAATATTTCGAAAACCCCATTCTCGATTTTTTCAAAACTTGATAAATAAAAGTTTTTTTAATATAAATTATAAGATTCAAGAAAAAAAAAATTGGTTTACCTAAAAATAACGGTACCCTCCATACAAATGTTAAAAAATGGGTTTCGAAAATCGTATTTTTCTCGATAACGGTTTCAAGAATTTTGCTTAAATTTTTTTTTTCGATTAATTTTTAAGATCTATGTACCTACCATAGAACGTTTTTTTAAAATTTTGAATTTCTCATTATCGGCATAACGGATTTCAATGAAATTTTTTAGAGAGAAGCTTTGCATTTCAAAACTTTAAGAAAAATATTTTTTTTTGAGTTTTGAAAAAAAATCTATTTTTTTTTTTTTGGAAAATTCAACATCTCGAAAACGACTCAATATTTTTTATTTACCAAAATTTGTTCTTAAAAATGTTTTAAAAATTTTGTATATAAAAGCTAATTTTTTTAGAAACCACTACAAAGACTTTTTTACTTGCGACTTATAGGTACTATAAGGCAAGTTATGCATTCGTAAAAAAAATCGAACTCGAGATTTTGATCAAAGTTGACATTACGATGATAGCGAAGACCAAAAAAGTGGGTCTCGCAATTCTGTCTGTCTGTCTGTCTGTCTGTCTGTCTGTCTGTCGGTTCGACTACAGCCTAAACGGCTCGGCCGATTTTCTTCAAACTTGGTAGATATGGGTTTTAATTTTTTACCCCCGGACGTTTTTTTTTTTTTTTTTTAAGACCAAAAATAACGGTACCTGCCATACGATTTTTTTTCGAAATTTTATAAATATTTTTTTTTCTCAAAAACTGTCCCACAGAATTTTTTAAAAAAAAATTTGAAAAATTTAATTTGGTTAAAACTAGCTAATGGTTGAAAAAAATTTTACAAAAAATTGTTATTTTTGGTAGACCCCCTGGGTCCATTTTTTTTGTTTTTGATTTTCTCGAAAACGGTACAGCCGATTTAAATAAATTTTTTTATGCCAAAGCTCCTCCAAAGTTTGAATATTATTGCATATTCAAATTTTCAAGTTTTATTTTTTTGGATTTTTAAAAAAAAAATCAAAATTTTTTTTTGGAAATTCAATATTTCGAAAACCCCATGCTCGATTTTTTTCAAACTTGACAAAAAAAAGTTTTTTAACATAATCTACAAGATTTGAGAAAAAAAATTTTGTTTCATCTAAAACTAACGGTACCTTCCATACAAATTTTAAAAAATGGTTTTCGAAAATCGTATTTTTCTCGAAAACGGTTCCGAGAATTTTGCTAAATTTTTTTTTCTTTTGATTAATCTTTACGATCTATAATTTAATAAAAAAAAATTTTAAATCTAGATATTACTGACTGTACCTACCATAGAACGATTTTTTCGAATTTTGAATTTCTCATTATCGACATAACGGATTTTAATGAAATTTTTTATAAAAAAGCTCCAAAAAAGTTTAAAAAACATTGCATTTAAAAACTTAAGAAAAAATATTTTTTCAATTTTTAGAAAAAAAAGTCGTTTTTTTTTTTGAAAAATTCGATATCTCAAGAACGGCTTATTATTTTTTTTTGGAAATTAGACCTTTATTCGTACAATAATAAAAGCTTAAGGTTGGCGTACCAAAATTTTTTCTTAAAAATGTTTTAAAAATTTTGTACATAAAAGCTTATTTTTTTAAGGAACCACTACAACGACTTATAATTTTTGTTCTTGAATAAATTCATATTTGCATAGCATTCTGTTTTTATCTCTTACTACTAAAAGAATTTAAAAAATTAATTTTATCCTTATGGACAGTTTTCTTTAATAACATTCGTTTTTAAAATTCCTAGTCTATTACATAGGAGCAAGTTCGTGCGACCCAGTCGTGTATGTTATTTATTACTATACGAAAAAAAAAACTGAGCTTTTTTTGAGGATTCAAAATATATTTTTTTTTTAAAGTCTTGAAATGCAATGTTTTTTAAACTTTTTAGAAGTTTCTCGAGACAAGTATCATTTTCGAAAACAATTTGTAGCATACAGGGGGGTATAGTGGGAAATTATGTGACCCGAAGAATTACAGCTGATTGGCACGCTTGCAGTGCTCGTGCATAAGCTCGTCGTGGGGTGGATTATTGCTGTATGTAAACCCTGTGCTAAATAAATTTACGTGCCTTAAAATTGTCTGACGATGAAAGGATGTTGTTATCAGCCCATTATCTGAGATCCTAGGTGGTGTGACCTCTCGATGAACCCTCCCCTAGTAAATGACTTGCGGTCATTTTCTCCTTGACTACTCCATCATCTTTGAATGTATTGAAGTAGCCCCAAATCTGTCACTTCTCACATCACACACACAACCTACATCTACTCAAACGATTATTGAAAAAGTCTTAATTCATCTTAGATTTCATGTTTATTATTATTCAAAATAAGAAGGTATCAATTAATTGCTTGAGCTTATGATGTGTATGTATAAATGATAAAGAAAAAAAAAAAAATTCATTGATATAAATATGTATCAAAATTACAGTTTCAAATGCAATCATGTGAATTTATTTAATATCTAATAGTGTGGGCTGTAGGTAAAACATATATATATATATATTTCAATTAGAAAAAAAACACAAAATAGGTACTCACTTTTTCTTTCAGCAGCGTTGAAGTTCGTGCACGAATTTCCAACTGGTTATTATGTATATCTATATGGATATATATGTTTTGGAAGCCACTTACATTCAGTTTTAATTTGTTAAAATTCTAATTCTTAAATTACTTTTAAATATTTTTTTTTTTTTTTTTTTTAAATATTTTTTTAATTTTTTTTTTTTTTTTTTTGTTTTAAATGATAATGTGATTCTTGTATATACGTGTTATCCTCTTTTTGTTTACGCAGGTTCACAAGCAATTTCTCAAGTAATTTAGTTTTTATATTTTGCAACTGGCTTTACTTGTTTGTTTTAGTTTTATTGTTTCCTTTATTAAGTTATGTCTTGTATTATTAGGTTTATGTATTAGCTATGTTATTTGGTTAATTTTTTTTTTTTTTTTTTTTTTTTTTTTATTTAATGTATATTATATTATTAATTTGTTTGCGTCAGGGTTGTATCCTTCTCCGGAACGATCTCGCAGTTTCATGGCACATGCGGATGACCAAGTGTTTTTTTTTTCTTTTTGGCGTGGTCTATTTTGTGTATCTCGGTCTAGCTGGGTTATCGTGGTCAATTGAGGTTCTTTTTTTTTTTGTTTTTTTTTTGTTTTTTTTTTGTGGTCGAGCGTGTTTCTCGTCGATAATGCCTCACTCGTGGGGAATGTGTCGAAGTGGAAAACTCTAAGGCATTTGTATTAAATCGAGGCTTACTCGATATCTGGAGTTTCCTTTTGTTCCACTTCGACAACACCAATGGCTAAAAAAAAACTATTTCTGTAAGCCAACTGATTTGTTTGTATTATAACAAATATAACGAGTGTGTTACCTTTTTTTTTTTGTAGATTTTTGTTTTTCTGGTTCACCTTTAAACTTTAAGGTAAATTATAATTGCTATATGTACTAGATACTATTCTTCACTTGCACGAAACTAGTATATTTGGTATTTAATAGAAAAGTTATTATGCACATCCAGCTCCGACGGAGATCAAGTTCCAAAAGAACGCAACTATGGATGAAATCACACTTCCTACCTCGACAATATTTTACGATCGAAATCATTCGAAATTCGACTTTTTCGAACTTTTTGCATTTTTGTGATTGAATGTACCAATTTCCGTTTTCGGAACAGTGCCTACCGTAGTTTATTGTGAATTACATTCGTTGTATCAAAACTGGGCTAAAAAAAAATTTTTTGTTTCTTTGGAGTACATAATTGAATGTCTAGATTAAACTGGTACTGGTGTTAAAGGGGCACGCTACACATTCAGAGATTTTCAAAAAAAATGATGAATTTGGAAAGATCTGAAAACTATGAAAACCGTGACCCTACAAAAAGTCGACCCATGACCCTGATAAAGATACAATTTTAGTTTTTATTTCTGCAGATCCTTAGCATGATAGGTTCCTTTTCTCTTTCCATCCATGTCTTCGATTTCATACAGGGCGTTTCCAACAGATCTAATAACACGACATTTCACAAATTTCTTACAAAGCTTTGCATTTACGTTTTTCGATGCATCGCTTAGTATGAATTGTCTGCGATAAATAACTTCACCTGGACTAAAGTATCTCTTCGAGCTTCTGAAATTATATGATTTTGTGTTACGCTCATACGCTCGTTTGATGTTTGCTTTAATATCGGCTCGTATCAAATCAAGTTTTTCTTTGTGCGTTATAAATTGCATTTCCCCTTCTCCAAGAGATTTCAAATTTCGCAAAAGTTTGTACATGCTTCCATGTGACACCATATGCTGTCCATACAAACAATAGAAAGGCGACATCCCAGTTGATTGATGTACTGAAGTACATAAAGCTTGTTGTATCTCGGACACATGCTTGTCCCACTCCTTTTGATTACTTCCGAGATAACATCTGATTCCTGAAAGAATCGATTGGTTCACTCTCTCAGAAGCATTCGCCTGGGGAGAGTAGACAGCATTCCGAGTATGAACAACACCGACTTTGGCCAAAAATTGTTGAAATTCTTTAGACACAAATTGTTGACCATTATCACTGTGTAAGTATTCGGGTACACCGTAAACATTAAAAACTTCATGCTCAAGGAATTCTACAACTAAACTGGAATTAGCCCTTCTAAAAGGTTTTAGTACCACAAGCTTGGAAAACGCATCTAACAACACAAAGATGAACGCATTGCCCCGTTTAGTTCTCGGATATGGTCCCATGAAATCTACATATACTTTTTGAAATGGTCTGTCAATTTCATGCTGCAATCCCATTGGAGGTCTTAAAGTTTGATTTGATGGCTTGTTTACTTTGCACACTGAACAATGCCTAATAAAATCCCTAACCTGAACTGTCATATTAGGCCAAAAGAACCATTCCTTAATCTTTTCAAGAGTTTTGTACATGCCACCATGGGAACAATTTGGAGGATTGTGAAATTTTTCTATGATCGTGTTTGTAAGACCTTCAGGTACCCATAATTTCCATTCAAACTCCGAATCAACACTACCATCGTCAGTTTCAGAAACCTTTTTATAAAGGTAACCATTTTCTGTTTTCAGATCAGTAAATTTTTCTGGACTTTTTGAAATTGTTGAAACAAGCTTTAGATAACAGTCCGATTGAAATGCAGGATCGTTCAGGTCAATTATGCTATAAATTTTCATTTCGGTTCCTATTTCATCAACATGTGCTCTAGACAAAACGTCAGGAACAATATTCTGAGCACCTTTTCTGTGCGAGATATCAAAATCAAAAGCTTGTAATTTTAATGACCATCTTGCCAACCTTCCACTAAGATCCTTCGAGCTCATCAGCCATTTGAGACTTGCGTGGTCTGTTATTATTGAAAATTTCATTCCTTCCACGTATGGTCGGAACTTCTTTAAAGCTTGAACAACAGCAAAACACTCTTGCTCCGTTACACTGTATTTTCGCTGAGCTGGACTCAACTTTTGCGAGAAGAAGGCAATGGGCTTTTCATTTTGTGCATCATCAAGCTGGAAAAGAACAGCTCCTATCCCTATGCTTGATGCATCGGTTTGAATTGTATACGGCTTGCTATAATCTGGTTTCGTTAACACAGGAACAGTAACAAGTGCTTCTTTGAGTGCTTCAAATGACGATAGCGCCTCGGGTAGTTTTACTCTTTTTGAGCGTGTCGGTAAGCGGACTAGCTAGTTCAGCATAGTTTTTCACGAATTTGCGATACCAACCACACAATCCAAGAAAACTCCTTACTTGTTTTTGAGTTTTGGGCACTGGGAACTCTACTACTGCTGAGACTTTGCTCGGATCTGGTTTTATAAAACCGCCTCCTACTATGTGTCCTAAGAATTTTAACTCTTTAAAGCAAAAGTGCGATTTTTCGACATTTATAGTCAAATTTGCTTTGTGAAGACATGCCGCAATTTTTTCTAAAATCTCGATATGAGTATCGAAATCTTTTGCAATCACCAATAAATCGTCAACGTATGGAAAAACATTTTCTTTAAGTTTGCTTGGAACCATTCTATCGATCACTCGACACATAGTTTGAGCCGCGTTTTTCGATCCAAATGGCATGACCGTAAATTGATAGAGCGATCGGCCTGGAACATAAAAAGCAGTTTTGTCCCTGGATTTTTCCTCAAGTGGAATTCGCCAGAAGGCATCTTTAAGGTCTATACTACTTATATAATGAGTGTCTGGAAGTCTACTCATGATACCATCCACATTGTGAAGTGGATAAGCACTGCCTTTGGTGAGTGAATTCACTTTTCTCAAGTCAAGACATACCCTATCTTTGCCAGGTTTTCTGACAAGAACTAGCGGTGAGCTCCAAGAACTTGAGCACTCTTCTATCACTCCCAAAGATATCATGCGATCCACTTCAATGTTTATTATTTTCTGGATTGCAGGTGACACGGGATAATACCGCTGCTTAACAGGCATGGCATCGCCGGTATCAATAACATGCATATCCAAGGATGTTTTTCCTAAACCTAACTTTGCGTATGATGGGAACTTTTCTATGGTTTCCGTTAACCGTTTTTCTTGATTTACATCTAATTCAATCATTTTCTTCTCTTTCCTTTCATTTGTATCCACGTTCGAATCTTCGACAATTTCGCTTATGACATTCGGTGCGATCTGAAACTTTTGCCAGAAGTCTATCCCCAAGTATAAAGTCTGTGAAAGTGATGGAATCAAATATAAATCAAGATTTTCATGAAGACCCTCGAACTCTATTTCAACTTGAACTCTACCTAAGATTGGTTGGTGCTTACCATCAGCAGTTCTTATGAAAGACGAAAAATCAATGATTGGAATTTTGAACTCTTCAATGATTTTCATACAGTCTTTACCTAAACAAGACACGCTAGCACCACTGTCCAACAGCCCGTTAAATTTTGTGCCTTTAATCGTCACTGCTGCGTACGGTCTTGGGTCAGAATCTGAAGTTAAGATGGAGCTTGAAATTATCTTATTGAAAATTTTGCGTTTCTTGTATCGAAGTCTTGTTTTGAAAAATTCGTTGTTATCATTTATTTTTGACAATTCATTGACAGCGAAAATCTTTGAGCGTAATTCATTGTATAGTTTTAAGCGTTCTTCATAAGGTAAACTACGTAATTTGCTTATTTTATTTAGGTTTATGTCGGGGTTTGGTTTGTTGGAATATCCGGTAATATCAATTTTAAATTTATAAAAGTCTGTGTTTGTATTTGTGCAAGCATCTACCATGCCTACTCGGGGAGAGTCTGAGTCGAACGAGAATCCCCGGTTTTCTTCCCGTTCGAATTCACGTTTTCCGTCGGTGGCTTGCATCGAGTACAATTCAACACTGTAAATCCATCTGAACCGCAACGATAACAAAATAGTCGATCTATTTTCGATTTACAATCTATGAACAAATGACCCTGCTTTTTACAATTGAAGCAAACAGAAGATTTGTTTGTCGAATTCAAATTCGCATTCTGTTTCATCAATGTTTTATTTTCACCTAAAAAGGCAGCAATGTCTAAGTTTTCGTTTATTGAATCGTTGTCCGACTTTTGTTCCATTTCATTTATGGAGCGGAAATTGAAATTTTTATTCTGGGGAAATCTAGCTTGTAGCATCCTTTCTATTTTCCTACATTCATCTTTGAAATGTTCTAGAGTATAAATTTTCATTGGATACACAAAGTTCATTAACCTAGAGTTAACATTCGTCCTAAGAATTTGGATAAGATCTGAATCTCTCATCGGCTCTCTTAATTGGGTTCTAAGGTGCATGATTGCGTTATAGTAATCTTCGAAGCTTTCCTGAGATGATTGCCTTCTATCCATCATTTGTTTAAATATTTCGAAGTCATTTTCATGATTTCTATATTGCTTAATTAAAGCTCTTTTCAATCCTGGCCAATCACCTCGAGGATTGCTACGAAGATACATCCAGAACCATTCTTGAGCTGCTCCTGATAACAGAAGATGAAAGTTCATCAAAACTTCTACCCAAGTCATGTTGTAATTTATCTTAAGCATCTCTACTCTAAAGACGAAATCCTCTACAGCTAAACCCTTCGATGAACCGTCAAATTTCATTCCCCATCGATCTAATCGGGGAATTCGATTATCAAATGTCATTGGATGGCCATATCTATCGTTTGGTGGAAATCTATTTCGAAGAAAGCTTGAGTGAAATTCATCCTGAGAGTCACCATCATCCACAATATTAGCATTCAAATTATGCATATTCTGAATTGGATTTTGTCTCGGGTGTATTTCACTTTCCATATTCTCTTTTATTATTCTCGGAAGAACTTTACTTAGCTCTTTACTAATAACATTCTTTATATGCTCTTCTAACGTTTTCATTTGTGGTGCACTGCTTGAAACAAATTGGTGACGTTTATTGTTTATATTGTCACGATCATCTGTTAGAATGTTGCTAGCAACATTGAAATTATTTTCGTATGCCGAATTATGTTGCGGCAGAAAGAAACCAGCTGATCTTTGTTGTGCAGCATAACTTTGGTGAATTGCTGATGTCATAATAGGATTGAGAGGAAAAGATTGCGAAAAGGTTAATGTTGTATTAGTTTGACCAGTTGCAAATGTTGTAACTGTTTTACTTGTTCGTGCTCGATTTTCAATGAGAGAATTATTGATAACATTTTGGTCATCTAAACGAAATGAATTTGAGTCCCATGTACTCTGTATAACGTTTGTGACAATTGGAACATTGTCACTCAATACACCTGATGCCTGAGAATTATTATTACCGTTGGTGGCATTGACATTATTGAGACTAGCGTTTTGCACTGGAGTGTGCTGAAGCGGTTGAAAACTCATTCGGAATGAACTATTTGGAGTAGCAGTATTACCCAAACCTTGTGAGCGAGTGGTCATGTTTCGCCTTGGCACTGCTCCTTTTGATGTGTTGTTATGATTCATGTTTATGTTTATTTTTTTCGTAACTGTATTATTTATTTAATGTTATTTTAAATAGTTTAAGTTATTATTTATTATTTTTATTTGCTTATTCAGTTTTTATTTTACTTATAAATATAATGATATTTTATAGAAAATTAGTTTAATGTTTTGTTTTATTTTAATGCATGTAAATTTAACCGTTGAGTGATGTTGTTGCGTGAGTGATGAAGACATACAAAATGATAACAGCATTGATAACAGTATTTATAAAGACAGAAAAATGAAATGGTGTTATTTTGAATCAATTCTGGGCTATTATGCTTTTGAACTATAACGACTCAGAAACTAAAAAGACTCTAAATGTAATTAAGTCGAACAGATGGCTTTTGGTAGCTTCTTTTGGACTATCAAGCTTTGATATCCTCGACGACTCAAAATCAATCTACTGATTTAAGGCTTATACCTGTGACTTGCCATAGATCTGGTCTTGTGAGAATAAAATTAAATTCTTTGTGCAATATTCGATTGCAAACTCAAGCAACTGCAAGATTGCTTGGCGTGGTTATGTACATAGGTGATCTTGTACTGCATCAATTTATATTATTTTGTGTAATGTCACTAGTTGACATTCACGGTACCACGTGGTTGGGCGCCATTGTAGCATACAGGGGGGTATAGTGGGAAATTATGTGACCCGAAGAATTACAGCTGATTGGCACGCTTGCAGTGCTCGTGCATAAGCTCGTCGTGGGGTGGATTATTGCTGTATGTAAACCCTGTGCTAAATAAATTTACGTGCCTTAAAATTGTCTGACGATGAAAGGATGTTGTTATCAGCCCATTATCTGAGATCCTAGGTGGTGTGACCTCTCGATGAACCCTCCCCTAGTAAATGACTTGCGGTCATTTTCTCCTTGACTACTCCATCATCTTTGAATGTATTGAAGTAGCCCCAAATCTGTCACTTCTCACATCACACACACAACCTACATCTACTCAAACGATTATTGAAAAAGTCTTAATTCATCTTAGATTTCATGTTTATTATTATTCAAAATAAGAAGGTATCAATTAATTGCTTGAGCTTATGATGTGTATGTATAAATGATAAAGAAAAAAAAAAAAATTCATTGATATAAATATGTATCAAAATTACAGTTTCAAATGCAATCATGTGAATTTATTTAATATCTAATAGTGTGGGCTGTAGGTAAAACATATATATATATATATTTCAATTAGAAAAAAAACACAAAATAGGTACTCACTTTTTCTTTCAGCAGCGTTGAAGTTCGTGCACGAATTTCCAACTGGTTATTATGTATATCTATATGGATATATATGTTTTGGAAGCCACTTACATTCAGTTTTAATTTGTTAAAATTCTAATTCTTAAATTACTTTTAAATATTTTTTTTTTTTTTTTTTTTAAATATTTTTTTAATTTTTTTTTTTTTTTTTTTTTTTTTAAATGATAATGTGATTCTTGTATATACGTGTTATCCTCTTTTTGTTTACGCAGGTTCACAAGCAATTTCTCAAGTAATTTAGTTTTTATATTTTGCAACTGGCTTTACTTGTTTGTTTTAGTTTTATTGTTTCCTTTATTAAGTTATGTCTTGTATTATTAGGTTTATGTATTAGCTATGTTATTTGGTTAATTTTTTTTTTTTTTTTTTTTTTTTTTTATTTAATGTATATTATATTATTAATTTGTTTGCGTCAGGGTTGTATCCTTCTCCGGAACGATCTCGCAGTTTCATGGCACATGCGGATGACCAAGTGTTTTTTTTTTCTTTTTGGCGTGGTCTATTTTGTGTATCTCGGTCTAGCTGGGTTATCGTGGTCAATTGAGGTTCTTTTTTTTTTTGTTTTTTTTTTGTTTTTTTTTGTGGTCGAGCGTGTTTCTCGTCGATAATGCCTCACTCGTGGGGAATGTGTCGAAGTGGAAAACTCTAAGGCATTTGTATTAAATCGAGGCTTACTCGATATCTGGAGTTTCCTTTTGTTCCACTTCGACAACACCAATGGCTAAAAAAAAACTATTTCTGTAAGCCAACTGATTTGTTTGTATTATAACAAATATAACGAGTGTGTTACCTTTTTTTTTTTGTAGATTTTTGTTTTTCTGGTTCACCTTTAAACTTTAAGGTAAATTATAATTGCTATATGTACTAGATACTATTCTTCACTTGCACGAAACTAGTATATTTGGTATTTAATAGAAAAGTTATTATGCACATCCAGCTCCGACGGAGATCAAGTTCCAAAAGAACGCAACTATGGATGAAATCACACTTCCTACCTCGACAATATTTTACGATCGAAATCATTCGAAATTCGACTTTTTCGAACTTTTTGCATTTTTGTGATTGAATGTACCAATTTCCGTTTTCGGAACAGTGCCTACCGTAGTTTATTGTGAATTACATTCGTTGTATCAAAACTGGGCTAAAAAAAAATTTTTTGTTTCTTTGGAGTACATAATTGAATGTCTAGATTAAACTGGTACTGGTGTTAAAGGGGCACGCTACAAATTTCTTAACATTTGTATGGTGGGTACCATTATTTTTTAGTAAGATAATGTATTTTTTCTCACATCTTTTAGACTTAAAAAAGTTTTATGTATGAAGTTTAAGAAATAGGTTTGTCGAAGTCCTGAGTTTTGAAAAAAAATTTTTGAATTTTTCTTTAAAAATCCAAGCCATTTTCTTTTTGAAAATTTGAATAAACAATACCTACTATTCAAACTTTTGGTTTTTTGTCAAAGTGTTCACCAAAAATACGAGATGTAAGTTGTTTTTTACGCTGAATAGAAAGAATCTTTTCCTTGCATTCCATAGTCTTAAATTTTACACACAGAATGTCCAATGGTTTAGTTATTGTTGATGTAGAGCCGCAGTCGGTATTGTTTACGGATTTGCCAGAGAACGATTTCACATAGAAATTTTTGATGTGGATCAGCACTGATCTTCACATGCAAACCTTCAACAAATAATTTAACTGCCGACGGCAATACACCTTGTTTGTTTACATTTGGTATACCCACAACGTCAATGCATTTGTTCAACGATTTTAGTTGTAAAAAATTAACTTTATTTTAATTTTATAATTTATCAACCTTGGTCAATAAAGTGCGATTATATTCTTGAAGTACGCTTATAAGAGACAGTGCATTTGTTTTTTTTTTTTTTTTTTTTTTTGGTTTTTGGCATTTGGTTCATCTCTTTCAGAGAAATTATCCCTTTATTCATAGACAATATTTTTCTATAAACTACTTCTAGAGTGACCGGTGACCGGTTGGGAAATACCGCTGTGTGACGTCGCAGTATGCATTGGTTTGCTGATGAGTGGTAAAAAAGGCAACTCATTACCACTGCAGGCTGATGATTCAGATTGAAGATGTGGTGGTGGAGCAGATGATTTGGGCGACGAAGGCAGTGGGAAGGATTGTTGGTTTCTATTGTTGCTGTCTTCGATGGGCTTTGAACTTTCGATGTAATTAGAAAAGACCATTTCTTCGGCTTTCGATATTGATGCTAGTGCTGGTGGAGTGGTAGGTAGCGGTGGAGTGTAGGGAAGATGTTGGTTGTGTTGAGATAGTTGTTGGTGCCAAATATTCTTTGACATGAAACAGACGGTGCGGGTGTTGAGAGTGAGTCTCCAACTGCAGCTTAAGGTGATGATGCTGGTGCTAGTGGAGTGGCAATTTGCGGTGGAGGGGTGGGAGGATTTTGGTTTTGAAGAACTATTTTTTGATGAGTAGTGATGTGTCCGTCTGAAGTAGACGGATCAGAAGGTGAGGGGGTGTTTGATATATAAACTTGCTTCAGTGTTGGAGAGTGACGAAGTGAATATCTTCTCTTTTTATTACATTTTGGACAGATAAATGGAATTTTGTTTTTTTTTTTCCATAAGATCTCTGTCAGTTGGATTCAATTTAACACAGTTCAAATGAAAGTAACATTGACAATGATTACACAGAATCCTTAGATCCCGACCTCCAAGTTCATGATTGCAAACACAGTACATAATTAAGTTATTAGCTGTAAGATTTTAATAAATATGTATTGTAATAATTCTCGATACGAGTGTACCCCACAACTTCACGAAGAGAACATTGTGTTAGTTTTTGAGAAAAAAATAATAATAATTAAATTTCGAAAAAAACGCATGGCAGGTACCATTATTTTTGGTCTTAAAAAAAAGGAAAAAAAATTGTGGGGAGAAAAAATTGAAAACACTATCTACAAAATTTAAAGAAAATCGGCCAACCCGTTTAGGCTGCAGTCGAATAGACAGACAAACAGACAGAATATCGAGACCCACTTTTTTGGTCTTCGCTATTATCGTAATGTCAACTTTGATCAGAATCTCGAGTTCAATTTTTTTTACGAATGCAAAACTTGCCTTATAGTACCTAAGTCGCAAGTAAAAATTATCACTGACCAATTACTGAAAGTAGGTACGTGGATAGGTAGAAATGGCAACCTGTAGCCGAATTAGCGCTGAAGTGCGCCATTTTAATACCATACTTGTATGAACCTGCGGATGTAATTGATATGGGAATTTGTGGACATTCTCATCTCATGGAGTCATTCAGTTTGGAGTAAGTTCAAAAATATGAAATGATCTAGTAGGTTCTCATGTGTCTTATCGGTAGTTTGCTTTGGCACAATATTTCGGAAATTGGATCACTCATTCAGCCGGAACACCAGACTCATCCGATACCGTCTACACTGTCACAAGCTAGGAAGTCTGTTGACTGTTGCTGAAACAGAAGGAGCCAATCCGATTGAATGATCATCTGGCCTCACGCACCGTTAGGTCGATTTTCTTCAAACTTGGTAGATATGAGTTTTAATTTTTTCTCCCAAAATGTTTTTTCTTTTTTTTTAAGACCAAAAAATAACGGTACCTGCCATACGAATTTTTTTTCGAAATTTTATAAATATTTTATTTTCTCAAAAACTGTCCCACAGATTTTTTTTTAAAAAAATTCATAAAATTTCTTTTAGTTAAACCTAGGTAATGGTTGAAAAAAATTTTCCAAAAAATGGTTATTTTTGGTACCCCCCTTGGAACCATTTTTTTTTTGTTTTTGATTTTCCCTAAGACGCGGCGGCGGTGTTTTACGGTTATTATTTAACACTGGTTATGGTCGTGATAACGGTTGGCGTTGATTTTGGTCTTCGCCAATACACTTAATATGTTTTAAATTTTAATTGATATTCTCTTAACTTTGCTGCAAATTTACAAAAATTACTTTATGGTTTGTTCATTCGTTTTTTATTATTTTTTCAAGTAGCTAAACATATAAATAAGGGACAATGCCCTACAATAGTCGTTTTTTATTGGGAAATCTCTAGGCAGCGCAGTCAAATTTTACATAGTAAACAACAACAAAGAAATAGTGCGTATAAACTAGGCAGTAATAAGAGTGCACATAATAGTGCTAATAAAGTTTTGGAGCATCTGGATTACAGTGACACTCAAATTGGTTGCAAAAGTTTTATTTTTCGTGAGGTTGACAGATTTTGATTATTCGAGAATGTGTTCGGTGATATTTGTTCATTTTATGGTAAATTTTCACAAGAGCAAAATTATATGGTTTGAAATATTTATTTACGATTAGACGGTAAACGTTAATAGTCAATGGTCAAAATTTTGCCTCTTAATGCGTGTGCATGTTCCCTGTCACGTGAGAGTATGAAAATCATCGAAGGATGGCTGCGATGCCAAACGATTAAAAAGGACATGAAAATGATTTTTTTCTGACACCGAGCCCTTAATTTGACTTTGTGTACATATACATGCCATTGAAATTTGATTTTATTAATAATTTTGCCACTTGTTTGACAACAAATTTTTAAGTGATGTTAATTCAGCCATAAACCACATCAAAACGTATACTTTTCCAACGCATCCCTTAGCTTATTCAAAAGTGGATTGTTTATTCGTAGGTATATAATATTTCATTTTTGGTTTTCGTTTCCTTTTACTTTGTTCACTTAATGAGTCTGAAATATCTACTAAATTAAGATGAAATTATGTATAGCCCTTTTCTGTTCGATCTTTATTCATTTCAATTTGTATTATTTTTGTAAGAAATTACATATTTATTTTACTTGTGTTCCAAATCAGCTGATTTTGACACGGGTATAAATGCAAAGCATACCAACTTTAAAATTTAAAGTAAAAGTGTATACCTATGCAGTCAAAAAAGCATTTTATTCGGACTTCCATTGCTGCACTATGTAAACATTACCAATAAAATACGCCTAATATCTACGAGTAGTATCAGAAACAATTAAAAATAAGAGTAAATAAATTATGTTGAATTTATATTTAACTCAACCAAAAGATTTTTAAGATTTGAAGACATTTAACTGAAATTTCTTTGCTCATTAGTCTGGATAAAAGGCCATACTTAAAATTTTTCTCAAGACTTCAATATACATAGGTATGTAAGGTGAACAAAGTATACTAGTCAATTTACCTATTTAGAAAGTAATTTTGTGTCAATACTGTGAATGAATTACTAGAACTACGAATGATTAATTAATTTTATTGTATTGTGATTATTATTTGGAAATGTTCTCTCCTCCATAACAACATTGTAACTATAACAATAACTATGAAACTACATATACCACTTATCATAAATTATTATATTCCTTTTACTCGTAGTACCTCCTGCAACCATTTGCTATAAGTAAACCCTATTCAAGAAATAGCTGTAACGTGCAATGAAATTGCAAATGGTGCGGAGGTGTTAACAGGGATAACAAATGGTGCTTATTGTTAGTACGTGTGCCCAGTCACCCTATATAATTGATAAGATGAGTGTTCAAGCACTTATATCGTATAAATAGAAAACAAATTATTCATGGCTGTGATTATTATCTAATATTTTATTTTATACATTGAAGATAGTTTTCTATTAAAATCTTCAGGATACATAGCATGGTAAAGTAGACAGAATCTTCATAGTTCCCATGATAAGCGATGACGGCCAGGATTATTTTTTATCTCTGGCAATAAAGAATTAATAGGAAAATGAATCGCAATAATTTTATTAAGTACGAGTTATGTTAAGTTACGAGTATGCTCGTGTATAATCTTTCATAAGTAGTCATCACCTTCAATTTCATTTTTAATAGTAGTGCTCGAAAAAAAAATCACTCTCAACTAGCTGATCATTTGAAGAAAGCTCTTTCGCAGGTGTTAATTTACACCTACAGGTGATAAAAATTTCGGAATGAAGCAATCTCCAGTTTGAAGCACTTGAAGCATGGTAACTTTCTTTCTGATATGCATTAAGTGGGGGATTACGTCAGACCATAACCAAAGTTCTTTTTTCTAAGTTTGTTGATACACTGTAAGACCCTTCTCGCCTTTCAGACTCTGATGAATATTAGTCGTTGTACTTAACACTCCTCACTATTACCTTTTATACCAAAGCAAAAGTGCATGCCCGCTCACTCTTTCAGACAGTAAAGAACGTTTGGCATCTTAAACTATTGACTAGTTTATATTCAAATTAGAAGTAATGTTAGTGCACAGAACAGATATTCTATCTCCGCTTGTTGATATCATTGACTTGGACCTGCCCCCTTACTTCAAGTGTAACAATTTTCGCCTATTTCTATCTGGCTATTGGCAGCAACACCCAATATGTAGACATATCTATTGAAAATAGTGCCCTCGGTGTTGACACCCGCACTCTACTCCAGAACTAAAGGGTGTTCCAATAGGGATATCTGAACTTTGACAGGTGATTGTGGCCATAATGTTTAAGCTATGTCTGTTAGAAAGGTTGTCATTTATTAAGTCTGTCTTAACAAATTTTGTATAAAAGTGTTCGAGCAACATTATGAGTGCTTCGCCTTTTTACGGTCGACATAAGCGTCCTTCCGAGAGGATTATTTGCAACGTGGTGGATAAATTCGAGTTGACCGGTTTAGTGAATAAAGCCCTAACATCTATACGTCAATCAAACGCAAGATCTACCAAAAACACGGCCGCTGTCCGTGGGAGTGCATCATGACTAAGGCCTACCCCCATACATACTTCAACTGACCAACTAACTTAAAGTAAACGACAATAGACAATGACTTGTGTTCACTAGCTGGACTCTCGAGCAGTTAGAAGTTGTCCTTTAATTCGGTCGAAAAACCATATCTATGGACCAGGCCTGGGTTCGTCAATAAGCAAAATTGTCAAGTTTGGAACGATTACATTATACCCAAGATCTACTAAGCTGCAATTGCATCCAGAGAAAGTCACTGTCTGGTGTGGATTCTAAAAAGGCAGCTCATATTGGTCAATACTTCTTTGAGATCGATGTGGTCCAGACCATCACGGTCAAGAGCGTACGGTACCGACGACTTATTTGCAAACATGGTTATCATACACGGAGCTGATGTGAATTCGTCATCGAGATCGTGCGATTTTACTCCGCTACACTTCGACTTGTGGGTTGTTCTTTAGTCACAAGGCTATGCCAATAAAACCAAAAACCAAAACTGCCCTAAAAGTCAACATAATCAATGTTATTTGTCAAATTCGGTCGGACTTATGCGCCAGAGTTATAGAAAATTGAACGTTTCCGAAAGATGCTTGCCACGATTGCTCCCAATTGACAATAAACGCAATCGTATGAAAATTTCAAAGGAGTCTTTGGCGATGTCTCAATCATAGCCGTGGGTAAAACATAGAGACTAGAGGCCAAGAAATAGTCGAAACAATGGGTTTCTTCAGGTGATTCAGGTCGAGGAAACCCAACTTGTGGACTTGTCAGCAAACGAGGTTATTGGAACATTTTTTTTTCGAATTCGGTGTTAGTCACATCTATTACCTTAAAAACGGTTAAACGATCACCGGCGCATATTACGCAGAGCTACTGGATCGATTCCAAGCTGATTTGAAGCATTTGGCGATGAAAAATTTCTTTTCTGCCAGGACAACGCACAAGTCTCCTATCGCAATGACAAATACCAAATGCACTAGTAAGGCTCCATCATATTCCCCTGTGACTATTCCCCTGTGACTATTTCTTCTTCCCTACCATTAAAAAGTCGCTGGGAGATAAGTCATTTGAGTCCAATGAAGAGGGCATCGTCGAAACAAAAGGGTCTCGAAAAATCGTATTACACGTATTATCAGGAACGTTGGATGAATTCTTTGAACCTAAAAAGAGATTGTGTTGAGAAATAAAATAATTCAAACTGAAAAGGGTGTTCCTTATTTGACCTTTTGAAAATATTAAAAAAATAAAATGCACGACTGGTCGCACGAACTTGTTCCTATGTAAACGACTAAGAATTTCCAAAATGAATGTTATTAGAGTAATTAAGGATAAAATTCATTTTTTAAATAACTAAAACAACTCCTTTAGCAGTTGGAGCTAAGCACAGGATGCCATGTGTTTTAAGAAAAAATTAGTTTATGTAAGAACAAAATTATAATAATTCGTTGTAGTGGTTTCTTAAAAAAAATAAGCTTTTATACAAAATTTTTAAAACATTTAAAAAAAAAAAAATTTTAGAACGCCAATTTAAAGTGTTTATTAATGTACGAATAAAAATTAGATCTACAAAAAAAATACTGACCCGTTTTTGAGATATCGAATTTAAAAAAAAAAAACTAGATTTTTTTTTTTCAAAATTCAAAAAAATATTTTTTTTTAAGTTTTGAAATGCAATGTTTCTTAAACTTTTTAGAAGCTTGTCTATAAAAAATTTCATTAAAATCCGTTATGCCGATAATGAGAAATTCAAAATTCGAAAAAATTGTTCTATGGTAGATACAGTCTGTAATATCTAGATTTCAAATTTTTTTTTAAATTATAAATCTTAAAAATTAATCGAAAGACTAAAAATTTAAACAAAATTCTCGGGACCGTTTTCGAGAAAAATACGATTTTCGAAAACCATTTTTTAATTTTTGTATAGAGGGTACCGTTATTTTTAGGTAAAATAATTTTTTTTTCTCATTTCTTGTAGATTATATTAAGAAACTTTTATTTATGAAGTTTTAAAAAAATCTAGCTTAGGGTTTTCGAAATATTGAGTTTTCAAAAAAAAAATTGAAATATTTTTTTAAAAATCCAAAAATTTATTTTTAAAAAATTTGAATTCACAATAATATTCAAACTATTGGGGACCTTTAGCAGAAAAAAATAATCAAAATCCGTTGTATCTACTGTTTTCGAGAAAATCAAAAATCAAAAAAATGGTTTTTTCAACCATTAGGTAGCTTTAACTAAATGAAAGTTTTTGAATTTTGTTTACAAAAATCTGTGGGACAGTTGTTGGGAAAAAAAAATATTTATAAAATTTCGAAAAAAAATCGTATGGCAGGTACCGTTAGTTTTGGTATTAAAAAATCAAATCAAAAAACATCCGGTTGGAAAAAATTAAAACCCATATCTACAAAGTTTAAAGAAAATCGGTCCAGCCTTTTAGCTGTAGTCGAACAGACAGACAGACAGACAGAATTGCGAGACCAACTTTTTTGGTCTTCGCTATTATCGTAATGTCAACTTTGATCAAAATCTCGAGTTCGAAATTTTTTACGAATTCATTACTTGCTTTATAGTACCTATAAGTCGCAAGTAAAAACTGTATGGATAAAACTATTTTTTTAATTTTTTAAGTACATAGTAACAGATAAAAACAGAATGCTATGCAAATTATGCAAGAACAAAAATTACAAGTCGCTGTAGTGGTTTCTTTAAAAAAAATAAGCTTTTATATACAAAATTTTTAAAACAATTTTAAGAAAAAAATTTGGTACGCCAACTTTAAGTTTTTATTACTGTGCGAATTAAAATTAAATTTCCGAAAAAAATATTGAGCCCTTTTCGAGATATCGAATTTTCCAAAAAAAAATTACTTTGTTTTCCAAAAATTCAAAAAATATTTTTCTTAAAGTTTTGAGATGCAATGTTTTTTAAACTTTTTAAAACCGTCTCTGTAAGAAATTTCATTGCAATCCGTTCTTTCGATAGTGAGAAATTCATAATTAGAAAATATGGTTCTATGGTAGGTACAAGCTGCAATATCTTAATTTCAAAATTTGTTTTATTAAATTAAAGATCGTAAGCATTAATTGAAAGAAAAAAAAATTTATAAAAATTCTAGACGCCGTTTTCGAGAAATACGATTTTTGAAAACCATTTTTAACATTTGTATGGTGGGTAGATACCTTTATTTTACATTATATTGAGAAACCAACACCATGTATTGATAATCTCCAGATTCGTGAAATTAAATCCTTCAACAATAATGTAAAAAATTTTATTGTTAAACTACAATCAAAAGAACAAGTGATTGCAGCTTTGAAGTCGTCATCGAAGCTACGAGGCACAGGAATCAATATTTCAAAAGATCTACCAGCAACAACCCGTCACAAACGTAATACACTTATGAAGATACGTAAAAATTTAAACGAAATTAATCCTCGTATAAAAGTTCTGGTTCGGGACGATAGGATGTTCGTTGAAAATAATATTTTTCGTTGGAGTTCATCATTGGGCATCTTACATAAAAATAATAATGGAATTACAATATTAAATTCTATTTACAATGCTGACCTCAGCAAACAGCTGAGTGTAGTGACGGATGACGGAGATGTCATTCATGGAGCGACATCTTCTGTTGATGTTTTTAGTTCAGCAAAGACAACAACCAAATTATATAACGCAGAATAGGGTAAAGTTGCCGTCTGCCAAAATAAATTTAATTTACAAAAAAATGAAAAGAATTATAAAATAAGAATTTTAAGTTATAATGTATCAGGTCTTAATAATAAGTCTATTTTTATAAATTTTTATGAATTTGTAAACAAATACGATATTGTTTTTTTATATGAAACTTTTTTAATTGAAGATGAATGTAAACTATACCTTAACCAATTTACGAACTTCAAATTTATATGGATATCAGCCGTGAAACAAAACATCAGAGGGAGAGCAAGTGGAGGATGTTTTTTTGGATACAAAAAAAGTTTTAAAAAATATATCATGTGAATTCAAAACTGTAGACGAAGTAAAAATTTTGGAAATCATTTTAAATTCTACCAAATTTATAATATTGCCAACCTATATTAATTGCAATCACTGGGAAAGGGATTTCGGGAAACTACTTGATGTTTTAGAACACAGCAACTTCGACAACATAATGGTTATTGGAGATCTAAATGCTCGAATAGGAAAGGAAGAAGGAAGAGAAAATCGACTTTCAGGGAAAGTAAGGAATTCGAAAGATGCTTGTACGAACTCTAGAGGGACAAAGCTGCTGGAACTATGCGATTCTCTTGGATTTCATATTATGAATGGCGTAAGTAGTTCGGATAAAAATGGAGAACTCACATTCATAGGCCCACAAGGCTCTTCAGTCATCGACTTTTGTTTAATAAGGGGCGAATGGATTTCGATTTTTGCAGATTTTCGAGTTCTATGTGAGCAATATTCGGATCACTTACCTATCATAGCTGAGTTTCTTACATCACCTATCGAAAATGAAGAAACAATCAACATTCTTCCCCCTCCAAAAATGAAGTGGAAAAATTCGAGGGCAACCGAATATAGAAACAATTTGGAACGGAATTTAAATACTGAACAACTGAGCATGAGTGAGATTGAAGGTATAGTAAAGATATCCTATCCACCGAACAGACAGAGTTTGAAGAAGAAATTTCAATACAAAGAGAAATGGTTCGATAAAGATTGCGAAACAGCGAGGCTTAAATCATTTGGATGGCTCAAAGCTTTTCGAAAAATTGGAAATAACATTTTCAAAGACCTTTATAATAAAACCAATGTTGCATTTAAAAGATTATGTAAAGAAAAAAAGAAACGGTTTTATGAGAATGAGGCTCTATCACTAACGTGCTGTAAAAGCACAAAAGAATTTTGGGCTTCAATAAATAAATTCAATGGTAAAGTGCCACAAATCAGCGTTCAAGTAAATGCACACTCATTAAAGAACCATTTTCAATCTTTGCTTAACCCAATTACCAACTCACTGCCGATGCAATATGCAGTACCTCTGCATCCGAATGAAATACTTGACACACCTTTTTCCAACGTTGAAGTAAATTTTGTGCTAGATGGTCTTACTGACCAAAAGTCAGCAGGTCCTGACGGGATTCCCACAGAACTCTTTAAATATGCTACATGTCATCTAAAGGAAAAACTTACAGCAACTTTTAATCAAATATTGAATTCGGGAGTAATTCCACCACAATTCAAAGAAGCAATAATTTTTCCAATACATAAAAAAGGAAATATAACTGATCCAGCTAACTACAGAGGCATATCTCTTCTCAACGCATCATATAAAGTATTTGCTAAACTTTTAACTAACCGAATGGCTCTTTGGATTGAAAGTCGTAAGCTTATCAGCGAAAATCAAGCTGGTTTTCGGACTGGCTATTCAACAGTTGATAATATTTTTGTACTACAGACCATTGCGGGTACATTCCTAGAACAAAGAAAGAAATTATTCGCCTATTTCGTTGATTTCAAGGCAGCTTTTGATACCATAGATCGGAGAGCTTTATTTTATAAACTTTACAACATCGGAATGAGTTATAAATTTGGAAGAGTTCTCGAAAATATTTATGAAGAAAACCGAGCAGCGGTGTGGTGTGGATCTGATATTTCGGATTGGTTTGAAACCAATATGGGAGTAAGACAAGGCTGTTCCTTGAGCCCTTACCTTTTCTCCTTATATATAAATGACCTAACGGATTTTCTGCCAGGAGGAATTGAGTTTGCTGGAGTGTCACTCAAAGCACTTCTTTTTGCAGACGACGTGGTTTTATTTGCAAACTCAGCTGATACATTACAGTTGATGATTAACCGTCTTTATATGTATTGTCAAACTTGGAATTTAAGGGTTAATCTAGAAAAATCAAAGGTGATGATTTTTAAACAAGGAGGAGGTAGATTATGTCGAAATGAAAAGTGGCATTACAACAGAGAACCAATTGAAGTGGTAAAAAACTACAAATACCTTGGAGTGTTGATAACCAATAATCTTAATATGGAGATGCACTTGAAGGACAAGCTTATAAGGGCAAAAAGTGCAATAGGTGCAACCTGGAAAAGATGTTTTTCAAACAACTTTGTTGATCATACTGTTAAATATAAAGTATTCGCTGGAGTGGCTGAGTCGATCATGATGTACGCGGCGCAATCTTGGGGACATACGCGATATGAAACAGTAGAAAAACTTCTTCGATACTACATCAAACGAATCTTCGGTTTACCAAGCACGACACCCAATTATATGATCATAATAGAAACAGGTATTTCACCACTGTTTGTAAAGACTTTGAAGCTTCATATAGATTATATAATGAAAGTTCTCAAAATGCCTAACGAAAGACTCCCAAAAATTGTTGCTTTGAAAACCATTCAAAAAAGAAATTTGTGGTTCAGAAAACTTGAGGAGCTTGCAGATTGTTGTGGTATGCAATTCAATGTCACGTTAACAAATCCGAAAGCATTAAAAGATATGCTTTATGACCTCATTTCGAAAGTAGATGAACAATACAGAACAGATTGTATAAATATGGCTACAACCTCCGTTCATCGGTCAATATACAGCTCACTTAACCACAACTTGTGTGAAAAAAATTATTTCAACAACACCAACAAACAAGAACTTATATCGGTCATGTTCAAGATAAGAGGAGAACTCATACAACTGAATTATATTCCACATCGTCCCGATTTGCCGATCTATTGCAGCCTTTGTAATCTCTCGGAGCGAGAAGATGTCTTGCATTTTATTGGTAAATGTCCAATTCTCAAAGAAATTCGAAGATTTTATCTAGGCAGTGATATTAAATCTGTATCTGAGGTCAAAGCACTTTTAAACTGCGAATCGGATGTTAAACTACTTTTTAACTATTATAAAAATGCATTTAATTATAGAAAAAATATTTTAAATGAAGAGTTTTAAAATTTAACTTAAAAAGATCTAAAACTTAAATATGCGAATATTATATTATACTACAATTATATTTATATGAAACTAAAATTACAAATCATTACATAATTAATGTCAATCAGGCAGACGGCAAAAGCCATGCTTTAACGATTTATGTGAAAAAAAAGAAAATCAAAATTTGTAAATATGAATAATAATAATAAATCTACATATCTATCTATCTATCTATCTCTTTATTTATTAAGTTTAAAAAAAATCTTGAATGGGTATTTCGAAATATTGAGTTTTGAAAAAAAATTTTTTGATTTTTTTTTTAAATCGAAAAAAAAAAATTTGAAAATTTGAATACACAATACTATTCAAATTTTTGGGGAGCCTTAGCAAAAAAAAAAAGATCAAAATCGGTTGTACCGTTTTTGAGAAAAAAAAAGATGGTTCCGTGGGGGGTACCCTCAATAATCATATTCGGAACATTTTTGTCAACCATAACCTAGCTTTAACTAAATTAATTTTTTTTGTATTTTTATTTTTTAAATCTGTCGAAAAGTTTTTGAGAAAAAAAAATTATAAAATTTCGAAAAATTCGTATGGCAGGTACCGGTATTTTTGGTCTTATAAAAAAAAGAAGTGTGGGGGGGGAAAAATTAAAAATGATGTTTACCAAGTTTGACGAAAATCGGCCGAGCCGTTTAGGCTGTAGTTGAACAGATAGACAGAATTTCGAGACCCACTTTTGTAGTCTGGGCTATAATCGTAATGTCAACTTTGATCAAAATCTCGAGTTCGATTTTTTTCCGAATGCATAACTTGCCTTTTAGTCACAAGTAAACATAAAGAAAAAAAACAATTTTCTTTTCTTTATGGTTCGGTTTCGGTGACTATGTTACGTTTGTTTCTCGTAGAATTTGCGTTTCAGACATATAAGATCAGCAACTATTTGCTTGGCGACACTCTTCGATGTCTTTTAGCTGAGAGGCTGCAAACGTCTTAATTTGCTTACAAATGATCTTCTACAAGTTCAAGCAAACAAAAGCTTTTATTTAAAAAAAAATCTCATTCTGACAGGCGTGATTGTAGAGTCTTGTTTATATTTATTTTGTCAGTCGCCATTATGCGTTGGAACTCTAGAACCATACTTTGAAAAAATGCATGAGCAAAAATTAAGTCAAGAAACGCTACGATGTCCCAAAGGAAGGAAACATTTTTGATTATTTGTTATCCCTTCGCAGTTTGGGCCTTAGAGCAGCTTGAATTGGACAAGGATTTTGGGCGAAAAATCATCTTTTCTGACGAGGTGCATTTTAATACTGACGGCTACGTTGACTAGCAAAATTGTCGCACCTGTCGCACGTTATTGTCCAGAAGCCAATGCATTCACAAAAATTGACAATTTGGTCCGGATTGTGGAGCGGTGGTATCATTGGCCGATTTTTCTTCGAAAATGAGACTGTGAACAACGTTTCGGTCAATATTGGGCGTTACAGAGCCATTTTAACCGACGTTTTTTTTATTGAAATCGAAGACATGTATTTGGATGACCTCTGGTTCATGCAGGATCGCGCCATCCCACACAGTCTATGCCACAATCGATCGTGTCATGAGCCGTCTTTGCTGCCTCAGAGCTGCGACTTGAACCCTTTGAACTATTGTTTTTGAAGGACCGAGGTTATGCCAACAATCCGGGAACGATTTCAATAGTTAGCCAAATGTAAAAAATATAGATGTTTCGCATTAAACTCTTCAATTGTAAGATCCGAGTTTGTGAATAACGCACGTTCCATGAGAACCGTATAAATTTACCATCTGTCTTGAATTGAATTATCTTGGATTTCGCTTCGATAAGTGGACTTAAAATGTATTCAAATTTACATATACATACCTATACGTAGGTATGTCAGAAGTTTCTATTTTTGCTGTCTTGTTTGAGGGGACGAAAATTGCAATGCTATTACGTGTGCACCTCTTTAATCTCTGCTTACGAGTATCTTGCCATAACGTTCTGCTTTCACCTGCTCATGTAGTTATATTTCTTGACGTAATAGAAATCATTAACAAGGGTATAGTTTCATACATAGAAGAGACAACTTTTTGGAAATTATCACATACATACATTCAAGGGATCTACAGGAATATTAAATTTCAATGATGCCTACGTTTTTATTTAGACTGGCATATTATGAAAAAACAAAATCTGATAATAGGAAAAAAACTCTCGAAAAAATGTGCGCTACCTTTGATATACCTACACATTAGCGTTTCCGTATTCTATGTCAACAGCGAGAAGGACGAGTTATTACGACTCTATTACCGGACACATTATAGTAAATCTTTAGCATATAAAATCCTAATTAGCAGGCGATGAATAAAAATACATCCTGGATAATTTCTAAGACATTCCCTTGTTGTGAAGGTTACAACGAGCGTGGATGGATATATGAAAGAGCGCGTTTTCTACCATCCATCCTTTAGATTTGTCTTGCAATAGCGCAACACACATGGATTGCACAAGGACTCGTTTCAATAAGTATATTGTGCAAGAAAAAATTAAAATTTCTTTTCTTTCGAAAGATTCACTGTTTTTGATGTCACTTCATCCTGGCACAATTTGGTTTGTGTTTTTTTTTTTTTTATAGGGTTGTAAAAGTTATTGTTGAACAAATATCAACAAAACATCCTGTCGTCTGTTTATTTTGAATTGTGAATATATGATGAAGGATATCATCATCATGTTTCACGGAAAGAGTGAAATATGAATGTGCTGAGAATTGAAAAAATAAGAAGCTAAGAAGAGCATGAACACGGAAAGATACTTAATCATATCTCTATAACATATTTTATATAAATATGGTGCGGTTGGTTTGCCTCTTCGTATTTACATTTAATTATAATATTCAAATCGTTGAATGTTCTTCTTCTTAGTCGGTTGTCTCTGTTGTTCATCTTAGCTGTCGCGTATATAAAGTCAGTATGAATCCAAATAATCGCAGCATGAATTTTTCTCTTGTGGAATCAGGGACGGGCGAGAAAACTTGGCGCCTTAGAATATATAGAATAACGCCGCTGTTAAACGATTGTCAAATTCTAAATGATTTATATTTTACTATATAAACTTGAAATAAAGAGATTTTATGTTCGTGCGCTTATCTATTATATGAACGACAAATTTCGGGTTAAATTCCCCACCAATTAATAAATAGCTTGATTATCAAAAAGAGACAGAGATGTGAGGAGCCTCGAAGGGAGATTACTCTCAAATGATAGCAAGAGCTGGATTGTCAGGGAACAATGACCTGAGATTCTTAAAAGTAAAGATATTGACTGGAGATAGAAAAGTGATCAACTGGGTGTGATAGCATCAAATTAAATTTACACTACCAACTTATAGAGTTTAATGCTTCGAAATCTCAACCCTGCTGTATATTGTTGTTAAAGCAATACTTCCAAAACTCGAGTAATACTCACATCTTTGGGCAAGTGCCCACTTATTGGATAGAATTCAGAACAGAGTATTAAAACTGATAGGAATCTGAGTTATCAGGAATTCATTCCTATCTCTTTAACACCGTCGGAATGTTTCATGGTATTTCCCTTTCTTATTGCTCATTCGAAATAGCCAGTTGCATTCCTACCTCAATCAGTTCACTCGTCATACCCGTTTCGGTATAAATGGTCAGCAGTTCACCCTCGGGCCTAATTTTGGTCGTCAATACAGAGATTCGTGTTTTGGTCGCACAATTCAATTTGCAAACATTCAAGACTAATGTTCATCGACACCTCTGTGGCAACACTTCCTAAAGAAAGAATAAAGAAAAACAAATGAATGTTCAGAAAGAAGATATAATGAAAGAAAGATAAAATAATTGTATTTAATAGAAAGAGACTACCGTTTAGGTAGAAGAATATACTGAGAGAATAAAGATATGATCAGTTGTTGTGGATCTGTTAAAGAGGAAAGACCTTTTATTTGTTTAACCTAATACTGTTTTAGTTTTGTATTAAGCAAAGTTTAAACTGCTTACAACTTCAGAAGTGAGATTGAATGCCTCCCCTTGCGTTAATAATGATAAGAACTAATATCTGCCGCAACCCTCTAAATTAAAAAAGAGTGAACATAGTAAAATGAAGATATATACATATACATTATATAGTATGTAGATATACACATTCCATTGCTAATGCGTAAGAGTTTTTTTTTTGTTGTTGCGATTTTGTTTTCTCTCCTTCTGGTTAATTTCTTTATAACGATTGCCAATATGGAATATGAAAGTTTGTCAGCAAAAAACTGGAAAGGAAAATAAATCCAACGGCAGCAAAAAAAGGAAGTATTGTTTGTTACGGTTAGAAGAAGAACGTGGCAGTTTCCCCGTAGATGAAAGCAACAGACGACACAACGAGAGCAACAACAACTCATAAGCTGAAACGCCAACGAGAACGAAAGAGGACTAAATTTATGTACTAATACGAGTGGACGAAATACTAATGAAAGGAAAAAAACTAATACAACGAGAGAACGAGAGAATAAAATGCTGTGACAGAGAAGTCAATGTATTTTCTACACAAATGACAGGATTCGGAATTGATGAACAATACCTTTTAGTACCTTCAGGGACTTACGATCTGCGTGTGATGTCAGATGTTTGGTATAATCAAGACGATTATTTGTCAGGATGGCCGAATTGTGGCAACACTTCCTAAAAAAAGACAAATGAATGTTCAGAAAGAAGATATAATGATTGTATGTAATAGAAAGAGACTGTCGGTTGGGTAGAAGAATACTGAGAGAATAAAGCTATGATCAGTTGTTGTGGATCTGTTAAAGAGGAAAGATCTTCTATTTGTTTAACCGAATATTGTTTTAGTTTTGTATTTAGCAAAGTTTAACTGCTTGCATCTCCTTTCTCTTCTCCCGCCCCTAATTTCCCCATCGTTCGTGCTGTGTTTAACATTATAAGTGTCTCTTAATAAACCCTTGAGCGCGTGTGAATTATAAAAACAAATATACACTAGATCAATTTGGAGAGTTAAACACGTAGTTTTTAGGTGAGGGATCTGAAGAGGGATGAATAAAGGGAGCAACATGTTACCCCTAGTTTTCAGTAGGATTATTAAGTTGGAATACTATTATCTATATTAAAGCCTTCTAGTGAGTCACATATGTAAGAGTACTAGAAATATTGTACCGAGATGTATTGGTATCTTAAAAGAAAGATTCCCTTAACTTTTCAAGGATAGAGTATTAACTGCGTTATAGCCCTGAAAAAGCTGGAAACATAATAAATCCATGTGCAGTGCTTCATAATATTTTAATGAAGGATCGAGTTACTCTGCCTGAATATGTTGAAGAGATTGATGATAGTGAAACGCTCAAATTCAACAATTTTCAATTCAGTTCTATCAGAATAGAATAGAAACCGGTTCAGCCAAACCCTCAACACATGAGTGGTGCCAATTGTTTTATAAACGTAATTTCCGCCCAAGTAAAGAAATATAATTTTGTGGAGGATGGTAAATGTCTAAAGAAAGTATAGCTTTATTCATTTTCTGGTATACCATAGTTAATATTTTAGCGCCCTAGAGAGCTTTTAGTTTGCCTATTTAAATTCACTAGGCCTGAGAAGAGTATAGCATATTTGCAGAATATCCCGATCCCGGGCGTGCAAGCATTATCTTCTATTTCTTTATTTTTATTTTTGTGCAAATATAAACCACAACTATACTCTTCAGCTTCAGTTTTATCATTTAAGGAAATAAGGAGTTTCCTTCTTCTATAAATAAACACATACAATGCTTTTTGTCTCTTTTATGGAGGTTCATGTTTTTAATGTAATTGCCGGATTATTTTGCGGATTGCATGGTTTTCTTAAGGAGTAACAAAACTGAACAGTGCCAGAGAAAAAAAATTTTCAAACGTTTGTTGACTTTAAGTAAATTCTGATTATGAAGTTGACTTGCATAATAATCTATTTTTATTGTAAAAATTCTGTGGGAAGGTTTTATGAATTTTATTTCAGTTCAAGGATCACTCAGATTGTTGTTTACTTACAGAAGATAAAATCCTTAAAATGAAAGCAGTATTTTTACCTAAGTAAAAACTATGTAAGATGCTCGAAGTTTTAGAATATGAAATAATAATAAACCTCGAAACATGAAGATGATTTTCTTCCAAAGCTTAAAACCTGGCACTCAATAAATGACATTTGTTGCGTTAATTGTGGTTATGTTGTCAGCCATAGTTTCCACCAATGGTCACTACTGGCTTTCAATTCTTTTCATTGGCTGGTTGCGACTAGCTTTTTGCCAGTTTCTTTTCCTAGAAGGGATATTCGTTGTTGTAGTATTTGCGTCCCCGGAAAGTCGAAGATTAGTCCAGCGCAGATCTTGATTATTTTTCATTCGCAGACTTGAATTTCTTGGAGATGCATAATATTCCCAGTTTTATTTTGCCACTATTGAATGGTCTCAAGAGCCGTTTTTAAATCAAGATCTTTGATCGCATGGCTTAGTGTGGTTATTCTTTTCTTCGTTGCCATGGCTGTGTTGGTGTTGAAGGTCTAAGACCAAACCGAGAAAGTGTAACCGATGACTGGCCTCAAAAGATGTTGGATCTGCTGTTTGAGTCCTGTTCTTCTTTTCATCAGAGGGTTCCAACAATGTTGCCTACTTGCGACAAAGACGATCCGTCTAGGATTTTCAAAGTTAGGTTTAGGCACTAGAGTATTTTGATTGGAAGCCGTTCATTCTGATTCTCCACTTTTGGTTGTACTAAATTAATCTATGTATTGAGATTTCAATATTTCAGAAAGTTATCCATGGTGACGTCGCACTATGGGACCAAATGGTGTAAACCATCTCAAAAATCCATAACTTTTTCGTTTCTCAATATTTTTTTTGAAATTTTGCACAGTTGTACTTGTATAACCAAGAATTTAAAATATTAAAACGTTTTTAACATAAATACATTATTTTCTTTTTTTTAAATAAAATAAAATAACAACAACAAGAATTATTGCAACAATTTGGATGAAATTTGTACAGTTTTTTTCTTTTACCGATGAAAACATTTGAAAGTAGTTTTTGTAAAATCCGACCACTACCACGTCTACGGAAGACATTTAAACTAGATAGATTATTGTTACTAGTCCCAACGATATATTTATTTAGTTGTTTATGATTACGTTTGCAATTGGAATCTTGTGCATTTACATTTACAACAGAAACATCATCAGCAACTTTATTAACATCAGCAGCACCATTATCAACATCGACATTGGCACCAACAGCAACACCCAGAACAGCTGCGACATCCAAATTTGCAACACCACTAGCCACATTGACATTATTGTTGTTGGATAAATCATAGCTGGTTGTCTTAAGAGATTCATCATCAACAACACATACAGCATGTGCATTTTTTTCATTTTGGTGAATATCAACCATCTCACTCGAACCAATAATAATAGATTTAGAATTTGAACGCAACTTATTCAGAGCAACTGATGAGCAAGACGCAACAACCTCCTCTTCCGTCTGCTGATCAACCGCCAAGTGCGAGAGTTTCGAGGAAGAAGAGAGCAACTTATCAGGGAGTTTTTGTTTTAAATGTTTAGGTGTAGTAGGTGTATTTTTTTTGTTATCTAATTTAGATGAAATAACTTGGGAGGGCGAGGGAGTTGTTTTGGTACTGCTTATAGAGAGGCGTTTATGTGCAGGTGCAGGAGACAAATGCAAATTTGTTGTTGTTGTTGTTTGCATTTTCTAATTTAAGGGCACATTTGCTTTTTGAAGTCGTTGACCTTTGGTAGAAACTCGCACCTCTCTACTGACATCTAAATTCGATTTATTTGTTGTTTTTTTATTAGAAGTAACATTCGTATGAGAAATGGGCTTTATGGAATTAGAACAATTTAGAAACGTAGCACAATCAGAAAGTTTGTTTATAAAGCCAGGTAAATCAATGTTTAAGCAATTGTCACGGCACGAGTATACGATAACTTGGCCGCCAAGATTTGATGACGGATTTTTGTAGAGGGGTCAAAAATAAGCACTTTTTACTATGGGAGGGGGGGTCTATCTCCCCCCGTTTAGGAGGTAGGGGCACTTTTAGAAAAAATGATTTAAATTGAAAAAAAAATATTAAAAAAAAACGGCAACACCTACAATAAAGTGCTATACTGCGTTTGAAAGCCAGAAGATTGTTCTATAATCCTGCATTTAAATTTTATTACTCATGTTAATAGTTTTTGAGAAATTCGCATTTAAAGTCCAAATTTTGATAAAAAAACGTGAAAAAAAAAGTTTAGACCGGTTGCTTTCAAAATTGTGAAATGAAATTGTAAATTAGCTTATAAATGTTTCATGTATCTATCAATTCTTAATCGAACACAAAAAACGGCATGGTTCTATGTCTTCTGGTTTTTGAGAAAACCTCCATTTAGGAGGTAGGGGCACTTTTAGAAAAAATGGTTTAAATTGAAAAAAAAAAAAAAATTTAAAAACAACGGCAATACTAACAATAAAGTGCTATACTGCGTTTGAAAGCCAGAAAATTGTTCTATAATTCTGCATTTAAATTAAATTACTCATGTCAATGGTTTTTGAGAAATTCGCATTTAAAGTCCAAATTTTGATAAAATAACGTGAAAAAAAAAGTTTATACCAATTGTTTTCAAAATTGTGAAATGAAATTGTAAATTAGCTTACATGTGTTTCATGTATCTATCAGTTCTTAATCGAACACAAAAATCCGCATGGTTCTATGTCTTCTGGTTTTTGAGAAAATCGAAAATAACTAAAACTACTTTTCTACAAAATGTTTGATATTTTTACTTCCTTACATAAATAAATCAGTGCTAGCTTCCAACATTACAATATATAAACAGTAAAGTATGTATGGGGGGGCATGCTGCCCCCCTGCAACCCCCCTGCTTGGGCACACTATAGGATTTGGGGTAGGTGCGAGGTTGGGTGCATGCAAAGTTCCTTTTGCATTCACAGAATCTGTATTTAAAAAAATTCAAATTTATTCTATTTATCCAATGTCCACTAAATACATATAAAATACAATAAACGATCTTGAAAACCAAAACAAACTTCTGACCATGTTCACCAATACATGGCACTACTTTTCTATCGAAAATACTGCCTAGAAAGGAAATATAAGGACGACTGGGGTTCGCAAATAATAGAGTTTTTATCAGATGTAAAAAAAGTTTACCCTTGTTATACCGATGGTGATATATGTGAGGGTTTACAGTTAAAAGACATCGATCCTCCCACCCTTCAGAGCGAAAATTTAGAAAGCGTTTTACCGACAAAACATCCTCGGCTTCCCACCATAAAAGAGTAACTCAACGAACTCGACAGTTATAGTACGGACGATGGCTTTATTGACGAGACTTACACACCTTTTTAATACATTTTGACCATTTTTAACTAACTATGACTGACTAACTCCTGACTAACTGACAAAATAACTGACCCAGATGCAATTCTACCTCCTCATGGTACATTCTGGGTAACGCTAAATGAATTGCGGTACTGAACTAACAAAGATTCATTATGTTTATTAACATTAATCCTTAAAATGCTTAAAATGGAATCACCGTCACCACCAAAAATCAAAAAAAGTAGTTTTGGTAATTTTCGATTTTCTCAAAAACTAGAGGACATAGAACCATGCGGTTTTTTGTGTTCGATTAGGGACTGATAGATACATGGATCACATATAAGTTAATTTACAATTTCATTTCAAAATTTTGAATACAATCGGTCTAAACTTTTTTTTTCACGTTATTTTATCAAAATTTGGATTTTAAATGCGAATTTCTCAAAAACCATTGACATGAGTAATTTAATTTAAATGCAGGATTATAGAACAATCTTCTGGCTTTCAAACGCAGTATAGCACTTTATTGTAAGTGTTGCCGTTGTTTTTTAATATTTTTTGTTTTCAATTTAAACCATTTTTTTCTAAAAGTGCCCCTACCTCTTAAACGGAGGTTTTCTCAAAAACCAGAAGACATAGGACCATGCGGTTTTTTGTGTTCGATTAAGAACTGATAGATACATGAAACACATATCAGCTAAATAACAATTTCATTTCACAATTTTGAAAACAACCGGTCTAAACATTTTTTTTCACGTTTTTTTATCAAAATTTTGACTTTAAATGCGAATTTCTCAAAAACTATTGATATGAGTAATAAAATTTAAATGCAGGATTATAGAACAATCTTCTGGCTTTCAAACGCAGTATAGCACTTTATTGTAGGTGTTGCCGTTGTTTTTTAATATTTTTTTTTTCAATTTAAACCATTTTTTCTAAAAGTGCCCCTACCTCCTAAACGGGGGGAGATAGACCCCCCCCTCCCATAGTAAAAAGTGCTTGTTTTTGACCCCCCTACAAAAACCCGTTATCAAATCTTGGCGGCCAAGTTATCGTACTCTCCCCATTGTCACATTTCCAAAAAATGATTGAACTGGATTTAATAGTTTTAAATTCAGATTCACTTAGCAAAGAGCATAATGCATGAAATCGGACACCGCATACACCGCACAAGACAGTTTCACTGCTGTTTAGCAAATCGGCACACTTTCCGCAATTAATACTCATCGTAGGTATATACACAGGGGGCTTACAGGAATGCAACTTGTGATTCAAACAAAAGACAGACTCTGACTTTCTTATTTTTAATGCACAGAAAGCCTAAAATTTGTTTTTGAGGTTTTTTAAATAAAAGCTTAGTAATCATCTCATTACATTATCTATGAATTTTGCCTCTTGATTGATTAATGTTACAACAACAATTTGGCTGTCCCATGCCAACTCTATCACCTTTTAGACTTTTTTCGTTTGCTTTTGTTGTTGCTTTTGGAATTGTTTACGATTCAGTTTCCATATTGTATGCAGTTCTATTCTAAGTGAACTGTTAACTTATTGTCTTATTCTGTTTTGTGTTATTTATATGTATGTACCTATATTTGTATTATATGCAACATACCCCACACACCCCCTCCCACCCTCAAATGCTTGGCATTTATTTTTATTTAATTATGATTTTTTTAATATAAATATGAGTAAGGAAGTTTAAAATTGGAAAACAAATACTTTATTCTAAAAATAAAATTTTGAATTTTAATAATATGTATTGGAAATAACTGATAAAAACTTATACATTTTGTGGAAACATAGTCACTTATATGATGTTTATGAAAATGTGTTGCACATGTTTTAACAGTTACTTTTGTGAATTTTGGACAAAAAATAACATTTTTTTTTAAATTTTGAGCTAAAAGTAATAAAATAATGGTCTAAAACTTTTTGTATACACATTTTTGTGCATCAATAAAGGTACCACATTTTTGCCAAATTTTAATTTTTTCATCACTTAACAATAAAGTTATTAGAATAGGTATGAATTTTTATTCTAAAAACTTATTTTTCTTTCTCATCATACGTTTTTTCTTCTTAAACAAAAATGCATGAAAATGCGAAAGTTTTTATTTTTTCTTCCAAATTTAGAATATTTTTAGAATACTAAGCAGCCATTAACTAAAGGGAGGCAGCCGGAGCTAACAGAGAAAACTTCAATTGAAAACAAAAAAATGAAAAAGATACTGCACCTTACTCATTTTTTTCTTTATTTTTTTTTTTATTAATTTACTGGTGAACTTAATTAAAATAAAAATATCGAAATGTCATTTTTAACGGTAATTTTAGGTACCTAGAACAAAAATAAGATACACAAAATTTACGGTGTTTGGAAGAACCCTATTTCTAGTATATAATCCCACCATTAGATTTTTCAAATTACGAAATTCACCAAAACCATTTAAGATGGATTTCATCATTTGGTCCCATAGTGCGTCGGTGTGGTGTAAATGAGTAAATCAAGAGGATGGAGGCGGTTCCGGCAGTTGTTTGGGATAAACTATTCAGAAGTTAAAGGTGGTACATAAATATTCCAAGCTTTGAGCCTTCGGCTCCTTTAGTTTTTCAGTTGCACGAATAAGTTCTTAAAAAATGGACCTTCCAATTAATTAATTTTATTAAAAATTGTGGTTAATGGTATTTATCCATACACTGTCGAATGCTTTCTTGACAGCCAGAAGACATCGAACAATAAGTCAGTGCTCAGTGCATGTTTAGGACTAGATGTAGATTGTGTGCTTTTTGCTGCAAAACTTTTGGAGTATTCTAAGGAGAGATATCAGCCTTTAGCTGTAGGATATATTCTTTACACTTTTTTCTTTGTTGGAGAAAGTAGGTGTTATTGACAGTTGTGGAGGATATTACTAAATAAAATCGTATCTATGTGCCAAAACCTCTATAATGATGAGATGAAACTGGATACCCCAACAACAGTTGCTGATTATCCCGTTTTTCTACCCTGGGGTGATAAGCTTCTATCTGTCATCTGGGTCAATCGCAGTTTTGGTGTGGCTCATAACTTGGATAGAGAACATCCAAGTTAGGAGCCACGGTTTGTTGAGTGGATTTGCCCACATTTTCAAGGACGACTGGATTGACAGATAAACTGGGTTTGTTGCTTCTTCATTGTTGGTGAAATAATTTCTGGCATCAATGTTATTTTGTTCAACCAATCTGTTGATATTCTTGAAGTAGTTGGATTCAGATTTGACTAACTGAACTGAATGAAATTCCGCAACATATTATTGACATACTCAAGATGACTACATACTATCTGGCAGTTGTTGTTGGATAAGTTAAGTCCTTCTAAGACGTTTACTAAGTTGTTACTTATAGCTTGGATATATTCAAGAAGATGCCAGTAATTTTGCATTTAGATTTTAGGACTGTTTTTGATTGCTCGATTCCAAAAAAACTAAGTTCATTCCTGTTTGGGTGTGGAAATGCTATATTGTATTTAACACCTCTTTGAAGCCTGTCTACATCTTCTCATTTGCAGTTGATTTTTGAGTGGCTCAGTTGCATAGGGTATGGCAGTTTGATTTTCTAAATAAACATTTTCATAGTCTTGGGTACTAATAGTTATCATTCATCAACAATGATATGAACATTTCCAAAAAGGATTTTACGTGCCGTGACAATCAGTACATAAAATAAAATATTAATTACATTTTTTGTTCTATATTTTAAAAATTCGTTTTGAAGATGGAAACTCAACAGTTTGTAAGAACAATATGCCAGAAATTGAGAAAATAAAAGAGAATGTTAGAAGCATTATTTTTTATTAACAAAAATAATTTTCAATAAAATTCAAGTCAACCGTGAAAGGCTGGAACAATACTCCCATTTATTGGGATTAATACATGCTATTTTTTAATCTAACTTAAATATAGCTCTTAAATCTAAGATTGGAGTGAATTTTGCGGATGATTAAGACGGAGTTTCAGGCAGGGTGAACTGAGGTTAAGGTTGAAACAGTTAATGTTACGATTAATCCTCCGAAGTATGCGAGTAATAGGTTCGTTGGAGCCATAAGAGGTACGGTGGATAGGCAGATAGAAGAGACGAGGATTTCTTATATTACGGGAATTAGTATTGTGCAGTCAACAGACCCTGAAAGTAGTCGATGAATGAAGAGAGTGTCACTTATTTCGCTTCGTTGTTCCAGCGAATTCAATTAACAGAGGTCGGGCTCGATACGGAGGTAAAATAAAAGCGTTATTCCAAGACACACCACGTAGTGCAAAACGTTGACCATACTTGACAAACTTGAAAAACTTTGTATCGTTGGCGTAGAAGCTTATTAGAGCATTAAGTGCAGCACCATTATAAAAATGCGATTATAGGTTAAGCGGAGGCGATGTAAATTGGTCACCGATATCGTGCGATTAGACACCCAGGCGACAACGGAGGAATTCCCCAGATAGAATCAACGATGATGGCGGCTACAGTTCCAGTTAGACTGAACAAATTTGCAAATTCGGAGCTCAGGCATTTAAGGAGCGGTTTATCCGGCTCCCTTTGAGTCCTTTAAGTCATTCTATAATGACCTGGCCCTCCTGGTTAGGGGTTGTGTTGTTGGGGTGACTTCTTGGCCACATAAAATAATTTAAGTTGCCAAACAAAACCAAGTCCCGGATGATGACAAAATATGCAAGACAAATAAGGACAACGAACTTCGGATCTGTTAGTGGAATGTTATGTTCCTTAATAGACCACGTGTAGCCGAACAATTAGCGGAATCCCAAAACTGCTACAAGGCAGATATTACCCCCTGGGAGGAAGGGGGACGAACATTAAAAGACTGTGATATCTACCACGGTGACTGTTTGTTGTTGCAACTTATGGGCTCAGGCAAAAAGTCTTGAGTTTCAACTGTCTGAACGAGCGCCTCCGCATCAAGGCTGAATTCGCCAACTGAAGCCTCATTTGCGCGGATGCTCCCCCCGAAAAAAAAAGTGAAAAAGTTTAAGACACTAACGACACATACTACGAGGTCCTCGACGAAACATTCGGACAGTGCCCTAGTTATGACATTGAAATTGACCTAGGAGATTTAAATGCGAAGCAAAGAAGAGAAGACATCTTTGGGGACACGGTTAGAAGGTACAGTCTGCACGACACCACCTACGATAACGTGTTCAGGCTGATCGAGTCCACTGTGGGGCCGGAAGTTCTGGTAGCTAGAAGGCAGTACAGACATCTCGATGTTCACATAGGGAATGGAGATCTTCCAATCAATCAAACGTTATCCAAATTGACCTCATTGCGATTATTCGCAAGGCACGCTCCAGTATAGAGGATGTCCGCACGTTCTGAAGAACCACTACCTCGATGTACCCAAGGTTCGGTGCCGGATATCCCGACCCAAGCCAAAACAAGGAAGTACTGCAAGGACATTCGACGTTCGAAGGCTACAATCGCAAGAAATCGCCTTTTTCTTTTCCGATCGAGTCCCTAAGAACCTCTTAAGAAGTCCTATGCCACCAGAATTAAGTTTTGAGAATGAGTGGAAACATTGCCAAGCTTCTAACGTGCTGGGTCTTACACGACCACCACAACAAAACCCCTGGTTTGATGAGTCCGTCAAGCACATGTAGCTAAACAAGAGGCATATAAAGCTGCGCTCCACAAAAGGACCAGAGCTGCTCGTGAGCAGAAGAGGAGGGGAGAACACCGGCTTTTCAGAATGAAAAAGAAGAAGCATTGGAAGCGCTCGATCGAGAAAACAGAGGGATGCCATAGCAAGAATGAGATTCTAAACTACTATAGGGATTTTCTTAAAACTCGGTACTTAAGGGTCTTCGGTGATTCCTAGAGGAGAAATTGAAGTTTTTATTTAGCTCCAAAGCTAACCTTATTTGCCATACATGCAAAATCTTATTTATCTCAAAAACAGCTCTTACGATTTTGATAAAAAAAAATTAAGTGTGCTATTATGGCCTTTGTCTACATTTTGTATACAAAAATTTTAGAAAAATATGGGTACCTGTTTAAGAACCGTTTTTTTGATTTTCGACTTTCTCATTAACGACTTTAAAGATTTTAACCAACATTTTTGTACAGGAGCTCCTTTAAATTTAAAATAATATTTGATCTAAAAATGTTCGAAAAAATGTTTCTTGGGTTTTTAAAAAATCAATATCTTGAAAACGTGTGCAAGATTATTTTTTGAAATTATTTTCTAAAATCTATAGATATTGCAAAATATTTAAAATTGGCATCCCAAATTTTTTCTTGAAAAGTTTTAAAGAAATTTGTTATATAAAAAGTTAATTTAATAATAAAACTATTTTTAAACTTTGTTTGCATAAATTCATACTTTTTTAAATATCAGACAGCAATTTTATGCACTTGAAAAATTGTATTTATAAAATGTATTTTAAATTCCAAATTACTTTAACAATAAACAATTATTAAATAATACTTATAAATATAAATTTACACCTAAACGTACAGTTTTTCTTGCAATTTTTTCAAATACTTACTTCTACCCAGATTCAACAGTTAAAAGTGACATAGGCCTAAATTGGCCTACTGTCACTTGGCAAAAGTGACTTAAGGCCAAAACTTAAAATTTGGTTTAATGTCACTTTTGTAAAGTGACATAAGGCCAAGTATTCAAATTGGGCCTTATGTCACTGGGCCTAATGTCACGGCACCAGATAGTACACACAGATATAGCGGAAGTTAAAACTCCATATACATATACATAATATATTCAATTTATATGCTTATAATTATAATATACGTTTTTTCACAGGACTTCAGAATATTTATGAAGGTATGAAAAAGTTTCCAAAGTTTCATTGTTCTCTTTAGAATGATTTTAATTTTTAATTTGAACAAATTTTTATTTTAAACAAATTTTGTTACTGCTCATTAATGCTTCGACTGAATAACGAAATTCATTATTAACATACAAATTAAATAACCATCAAATCAAACAGACGGGCTTTTTAATTAACTTCCATACCAATAAATACAAAAACTCAAAATATATATGTACATACGTACGTATGGCATATTATCGGTATAATTTACAAACTCGTATGAATACTCATATCTGCAAATTATATTTAAATATACTTTTATTATTAAACATAATTGGCAGGATGAACTTTGGCTGTTGAAATACATTCCTCGTGAATATTATTTTTTTATTGAAATAACCATGTAGTTTTTTAATTAATTTTATATAAATGGATAGTCATTTGTCCAAGACACCTTGAACAATGTACTACATACAGTAGGTACCTTCACTCATCAAGGTAGCTTTGGTAAAATTTTAAGAAAAGTCATCAGCTCGTTTTAAGATCCCGCCTGTTTACATTGGTTTGCAAAGAGAGTGGGTATTCATAGTCTTTATACAAGTACTTGCGATATATATATACATATATGTGTAAGTTTTGCATTCGTAAGTTAAATCAAATTCGAGATTTTAATCACAATTAAATGGAAGACGCAAAAAGTGGATCCTGCAGTTCATTCTGTTTTTGGGCTATAGCCGGGTAATAAAAAGTAAGTATATACCTGTCAAAAACCGTTCCAGGACTTCTCCTAAAAGCCAGAATAAAAAATTTGTTTAGGTATTGACAGTTCATAGGCGCATGTTGTTTTATCTGCCTCGGATAAAGATAAACTTCGAATGGCAACAAAATCCGAAACGTTTAATGATAAGGCTTGAGAGTAATTACTTTAAACAGTTAAGTGATCGGCTGCCTATGATTCGCCACAAAGACATAATCCAAAATATAAGCCTAATATGCGTACAAGTCCACACAGATGAAGCTTAGAAACGTATCAACGAGGAGTTATATGACCTCCTAGATGAAACCAACGAAGCCTGTTCAAAGTGCAAAGTAAAAGTTGTGCTCCGAGGATGCTAAAGATGGATAAATAAGTAAGCACAGCCTCCAAGTAACAACAAAATTCAACGGCTTCGAAATGACAGATTTCTCAATAGCTCGTAATACGGTGATAAGTCGCACCAGGTTTACAAGGCTAAGAATCCATTAAGCTATATAACGCTCTCCGGACGGTCGAACCACCAATTAAAACCACAATGTGCTTATCAACACAAGTTACGTGTCTACAATTTTAGACGTGCATGCAATTGGACAGGTAAAAGTCGACTCTGTACAGTACATTCCAATTAAAAAATCCGTTTTATGATGATGAATGCCTTCAGTCCAATCGAAATAAGTGACAGAAGATAAGCATGATAATATACTGTATAGTGAGTAGAGAACAAAGGTATGTTAACTCCAGACTCAAGGAAATCGGAGAGTCCAGCGATCGAAAAAAATACACGGAAATGTTATTACAAAAAATCCAAGCAACTGGCTGCTGGTCTTAAAACTGGAATACATGCTCTTTGAAACAGCGAAGGTAAACTAGTCACCCAACCACAGATATTTTTAGGCAGCATTTTCAGCTGCTGCTTAATCATCATCATCATCATCGGCTCGACAACCGGGTTCCGGTCCTGGCCTCTTTCAACAAGTCTCTCCACCTATCCCGGTCTCTAACCGACGCCATCCAGTTGCGCACCCCAAGGCTTCGGGCGTCCTGGTCTACGCCATCTCTCCAGCGCAAGCATGGTCTACCACGCTGTCGTCTACCATAGAATGTACCACAAAGAACTTTCCGAGCAGGTTCCTCTTCGCTCATGCGAGCTAGGTGCCCTGCCCACCGGAGTCTACCGAGCTTAATTTTTGTCACGATATCTGCTTCAAGGTAGATTGCGCACAATTCATGATTGTACCATCTCCGGAATCGTCCTTTCTCACATATGGGGCCAACCATTCTCCTCAAGACTTTTCTCTCGAACGCAGCTAAGAGGTCGGAGTGCCTTTTGCTAAGCACCCAAGTCTCGGATCCATATGTGAGTACTGGCAGGACCATGGTCCTGTACAGCAGCAGTTTTGAAGTTATGGTGAGATTTCTGGATTTAAAGAGCTTTGACAGACTGTAGTAGGCTCTGTTGGATTTGAGAAGCCGCTCGCGTATTTCTTCTTCTATATTGTTATCGACTGCTACTATTGACCCAAGGTATTTAAAGAATTGCACCACTTCAAATTCGTGCTCCGCTACCTTGATTGTTTGACCAACTGTTCCTCTCGCATTCGACGCCACCATGTACTTTGTTTTACCTTCACTAATGTGCAGCCCCAGATTTTGTGCCGCCTGCTCGATCTGGATGAAGGAATCTTGTACAGCTTGTTCGGTTCTTCCGATGATGTCAATGTCGTCTGCGTAAGCCAGTAACTGGCTGGACCTGTTGACGATGGTCCCTCTTGTTGCCGTGCCAGAGTCACGGATTGCTTTCTCCAACGCCAGGTTGAAGAGGAGGCAGGCCAAACCGTCCCCTTGTCGGAGTCCATTAAAGATTTTGATTGGTCTGGATAGCAATCCGGCTATTTTTACTTGGCTTGTTACGTTGGTCATGGTCAACCTGCATAGTCGTGTCAATTTATTTGGGATGCCGAATTCTCTCATGGCTTTGTAATGTTCTACCCTGGCTATGCTATCATAGGCGGCCTTAAAGTCTATAAACAGATGGTATGTTGGGATGTTAAATTCTAGACATTTTTCCATCGCCTGCCTAAGGGTAAATATCTGATCAGTTGTTGATTTGCCTGGAATGAAACCACACTGATATTGTCCGATGACGGTTTTAGCGTATGGGGTTATCCGGTCTTGTAGGATAGAGGAGAGTATCTTATAGGCGGTACTCAACAACGTGATACCTCTATAATTGCTGCACGTTGTGACATCTCCCTTCTTATGTATGGGGCATATTAAACCTTTTCGCCAGTCTTCTGGCATTTCTTCCTGCTCCCATACGTGTACTATAATATCATGAATTGCTTGACGTAAGGCTGGCCCGCCGTGATGGAATAATTCGGCTGGTATGCCATCGGCTCCCGGGGCTTTGTTCTGTTTAAGCCGGCCTATAGCCTTCTCAACCTCTTCTATGCTTGGTGGCGGCAACATAGGATAATCTTCTTGAAGTAGTGGAGCCTCCACTTCTGCAGTGAGCTGACCATTTAGCAATTCATTAAAGTACACTTCCCATCGCTCCAGTATGCTTTCAGGATCGGTGATCAGATTTCCCTCTCCGTCCTTGCAGTATGTGCAGCGTGGTGTGTACTGCGTCATGTTTCGGACGGATTAGTAGAACTTCCGCGCCTGGTGCGGACCTCGCTCTCGGCTGTTTTCTATTTCACAGATTAGGTTCTTCTCCCAGGCTGATTTCTTTTGTCTGTGAAGCCGTTTTTCTGTTCTTCTGAGCTCTTTATATTCCTCTTCGCGTGCCCGCGTTCTATGAGATTGTTGCATTGCTCGGTACGCAACATTCTTACGTTCAGTCGCTAGCTTGCATTCATCATCAAACCAATCGTTCCGATTTTTACGACTGCTGCCTAAGATGGAGTTGGCAGTACTAATGACAGCTTAATCAGCATTCTTATAATTCACTTCCGATCAATGAAGAATCAATTTCGCACCAAGTATAGAAGAGATAAATTAAGCTATGAAAAGATTAAGAACAACAAGGCTGCGTGGTCTGATGGCTTGCTTGAAGAGATCTTACGGAGTTGATGTTTGGGAAGGGTATATGCATCCTATCATCAGTCAAGCATGTGATGACTGATTGCCTACAAAAAAGGTAATCCTTCATATGTCCTGCAAAATCAATCGAGGCATATCGCTTTAAGACTTAGCATATAAAACTTTATAACTCTTAGCATATGAGACTCTTAATTCCTCTCCAGCATTAGTTAAGTACCATTGCGGCTTCTGGAACCTGAAAAAAAACCAATGAATTTCAAGTCTAGGACTCACTATCGACTTCACAGTCGCATGTTAAAACATTATTTATTGTCAGGAGCTCTTTATGGCATGGCAATGGCAAAACTGGAGATCCCGGGAAAATTGATGCGACTGTGTCGCGTGAAGCTTGGACAAGACAAAATCTTATACTATAAGCCAGTACAAATTTATGGCGCCAAATGTTGGACTATAAGCATTAACGCGAAAAATGGAATCTTTCGAAATTTAAATTCTCCGACGAGCGAGGAGGGCAAATGGGGGAGAAGTTACAACCGCAACCCTTATTACAGCTCATAAGGAAGATGTGGATGTAGTGCAGTTGGCCTGGCCACATCGACCGAATGGACAACAATGCCCCATCTAAGAAATGTTTAAATACCAAGCTATCGCAAATGCAACAGCGCCTAGCCTAAGCAACTGAAAGCAGCTTGCTCGGGATCGCAAAGGATGGAATGTTGTGTGAAAGTGCCGCAAGTAAGTAAATTTCTTTAATTACTCGACTAACTATCTGTTTATTTTATGTTAAGTTCAAAATATTTTAAATATTTAAATCATTAAAACCTGCAATATTCGAACTTCATCACAATTTTGTGAGGGGTTCAAAACTGTTGTATTTTAAAATTTTCCTCCTCTTCGAGCTTTTCAACAAAAAATAAATTTAACCAACTCAAAAATGTTTAAAGTTTCGGAAGTATTCTCGGATACTTCTCATTTCACAGTCTTGCCCTCATGCAGAATGCACAAGCACCAATCAACTTCAAGTCATAATTGAGCATTGAAATTTTGCTTCACACTATTTAACTTCAATTTGCTCCATTAAGTTTGTATAGCAAGGACTTTTATTCTTAAATGAATACACCTTGAAATCTAAAAAAAAACTAAGAGAAACTTTTATACATACTTTAGAGACTAGTTTTACCGTTTCTTATCCACAATCCAATAGCAAGCGTTGAATAAAGAAACTAGTACCTTAATGGTCAAAATTATCTTAAGAGAAAATAGTTATCGTCGAATGGACAATTAAATTCACTCACAAACTGAATTTGCCAAGTGATTTCCTGTTCCTTTTGTGACTAGTTCTCAACTTCATTGAATGATAGAAAAACTTTTCAACGAGAAGTGAGTAAAATGGATAAAGAAGGATTATGTAGGTATGTATATGAGAAATAAAATTACAATACAAACGATTGGCAAAGCATCATACGAGTAGTACGAAAACTATTGGACTTGGATAAATTATGGGAAATTTTGTAGCTTTTATAGCTACAGGCAAATTATGTAGTCGATATGTGGAGCCTTATAGTTAGCTCTGTTTCAAAATATCAATCATAGAGTCTATTATTCGGTCTTTAAAAACTTTATGAAACAAACAATACACACCATGTGTTTTTTTTTCAGGCTGTTAAAAGAGTGTAGGACAATAAAAAGGAACATCCCAAGAAGAAACCATTTTTATATGAAAGAAAAGGGATTTATCATCTGCTTAAATGATTGGATTTAATTTTATATTTTAATCACAAATGTGGGCTCTCTATTTGTGTTGAGGAAAGGTATTTAAATTTGCATCGTGATTTTGATTGTATTGTGTAATCTTTGTTCTAGTGGCTTTGAGTAGACTTCCTTTTCATACATTTGTGAATAGAAGTCCCATTGTTTTTAAGATTACGAAACAACCGCATTTTAATCCACATGCAGTTGCCACATTTCAGGATACAATTTGTATACAGTACCTTCATTTCTGTCAAACAGAGATACATATTTTCAATCTTTGCGCATATTAATTTTCAAAAAAGAGATCTATAAATTTAAATCCCATGAAAAAATAAGTGCATACTTATAGGAGTTTAACAATGCCCAAACGAGGACATCAGTGAAATGCGAACAACATGTCAAAGAAAAAACAAAAAAATAAAATGCACGACTGGATTGCACGAACTTGCTCTTATGTAAAAGTACTTTGGAATTTAAGATACATTTTATTAATATAAAACATGGATTTAATGAGATAATAATGTTCAAATGCATAAAATTGCCGTCTGGTTTCCGGAAAAGTATGAATTTATGCAAACAAAATCAAATCAAAAAAACGTTTTTATGACAGCTACCGTTAATAACATTTTGCCCCAAATTTTTTTTTGACCAAAATTTAGTCCATGTCCATAATATCACACCTAATTTTTACTTGCGACTTATAGGTACTATAAGGCTAGTCGCGCACTGGCAACTGTGATCGAAATTAAATAGTTTAATCACCAGTTGAAAGAGAACCGCGCACTGGCAACTCTTTACTCACGCTTACAATTTTTTCTCTCTTGCGCTTATAGAAAACAGCTCAACTGTTGCGAAGGCAATCGTTTAGCTTGTGTCAAAACCCAAACTTTTTAGTTGCTCGAATCGAGTTGCTCTAAGTGCGCGGTGTCCCATATAAGTCCATATGTTTCATTTTAGCAATCAAACAGTTGCGAAACTAAGAATTGAATATGCGCGCCTGGCATAAGGCAAGTTATGCATTCGTAAAAAAAATCGAACTCGAGATTTTGATCAAAGTTGAGATTACGATGATAGAGAAGACCAAAAAAGTGGGTCTCGCAATTCTGTCTGTCTGTCTGTCGGTTCAACTACAGCCTAAACGGCTCGGCCGATTTTCTTCAAACTTGGTAGATATGGGTTTTAATTTTTTCCCCCCACACGTTTTTTTTTCTTTTTTTTTAAGACCAAAAATAACGGTACCTGCCATACGATTTTTTTCGAAATTTTATAAATATTTTTTTTTTCTCAAAAACTGTCCCACACAATTTTATAAAAAAAATTGAAAATTTTCATTTAGTTAAAACTAGGTAATGGTTGAAAGAAATTTTCCAAAAAATTGTTATTTTTGGTAGCCCCCCTGGGTGCATTTTTTTTGTTTTTGATTTTCTCGAAAACGGTACACCCGATTTTGATCGTTTTTTTTGGTAAGGCTGCTCCACAGTTTGAATATTATTACATATTCAAATTTTCAATTTTTATTTTTTGGATTTAAAAAAAAAAATTCAAAATTTTTTTTTAGAAACCCAAGATCGATTTTTTTCAAACTTGATAAATGAAAGGTTTTTAACGTAATCTACAAGATTTGAGAACAAAAATTTGTTTTATCTTTACTTAACGGTACCTTCCATACAAATTTTAAAAAATAGTTTTCGAAAATCGTATTTTTCTCGAAAACGGTTAAGAGAACTTTGCTAAAATTTTTTTCTTTTGATTAATTTTAACGATCTATAATTTCATAAAAAAAAATGAAATCTAGATATCACTGACTGACCTACTATAGAACGATTTTTTCGAATTTCTCATTATCGGCATAACGGATTTTAATGAAATTTTTTATAAAGAAGCTCCTAAAAAGTTTAAAAAACATTGCATTTCAAAACTAAAAAAAAATATTTTTTCACTTTTTAGAAAAAAAAGTCATTTTTTTTTTTTGAAAAATTCGATATCTCAAGAACGGCTTAGTATTTTTTTTTTGGAAATCAGACTCTTATTCGTACAATAATAAAAACTTAAGTTTGGCGCACCAAATTTTTTTCTTAAGAATGTTTTAAAAATTTTGTACACAAAAGCTTATTTTTTTAAGGAACCACTACAACGACTTATAATTTTTGTTCTTGCATAAATTCATATATACATAGCATTCTGTTTTTATCTCTTACTTCTAAAAGAATTTAAAAAAATCATTTTATCCTTATGAACAGTTTTCTTTAATAACATCCGTTTTTAAAATTCCTAGTCTATTACATACCTATGAGCAAGTTCGTGCGACCTAGTCGTGCATTTTATTTTCTTCGTAGTTATGATATTTTTAACCAAAAAAACAATATTAAATTGTGAATATATTTTTGTGTAAAGTGTATATTTTGATCTTTTTTCATAAGTAAATTATTTCGGTAGTAATTGTTATACAATATATATATGCATAATTAGAGAAAAGTGTTATAGGCAATTTACTCGTAATATGTATATGTACCTATACTTTATAGGGTTTTGAAAAGTTAAACATTTTTAAATCTCAGTAAACTAAAAAATTAAACGTAACACAAAATAATACATTCTATTACTTTTCTTAGATTTACTTAGAAATAATTGAATTTTTATTTTGATAATTTAAAAAAAAAAAATAGTACTAATGGAAAACATATGAAATCTAAGCAAAATGATCCAGGAACAGAACATGCTTAATTGTATTTAAAATACAATCCCAATCCAAAAAGGCACCAAAAAGAATGTTTTTTTTTTCATGGATTTTTACCAAGACGGCAATTACATATTTTCAAACGGATTCTTTATACTTTTTACTTGCGATATGATAGGGCAAGTTCTGCATTTGAAAAAAACAAATGGAACTCGAGATTTTGATCAAAGTTGAATTAAAATGATAGCGAAGACGAATAAAGTGGGTCCGACAATTCCGTCTGTCTGTCTTTTTGTATGTACCTTGATCTACAGCCTAGGCCACTGGAGCTATTTTCTTACAGCCTTATTTACTAACTCGTTTTAGCGACGCGACGGAGTAAAGTTACTTCGACTTTACAACGGCTCTAATCCTGAAAACCTTATTTATAATTAAAATGCACGATGAATAGCGGTGGAATAAACTAAAACTGGTTCATAGGAGGTTTATGGCCGTTTTAGTATCTAAATGTCATTTTGAGATGACATCTTGTGAAATTTACAAAAAGGAGTGTAAGCAATTTTTTTTCGTTTAATACTAAGACAAAAAGGATAGATATTTTGCATTAATAAATTATTTATATTTTTCCAACGCTCTAACAGTTGTACGGTATTGAGAAGGCAATGTGGTTGGTACATTCATTTATTGGATTTGAACTTTATACAATCCAATTTTAAATGTATCCAATTTCCAATATCCATACAATGATAATAAAAGGAATAATAATGGAAATCAGCTGGAGTTTGCTTTACGTGTATAATAAGCAGAGTTTTAGATTGGTGACTTTTTTTCCCAGTATATTTGACATAAGGAAGGCGTAGCTAAAACGGCTAAGAAAATATATTATAAATTAGGATTTGTTTGACGTAAACCCGAAGTAAGTGCTTAGACTCGGTTTAACTATTCCGATGTTGAACCCAGTATTAGTGAAAAATAATAAATAAGGCTGTTAAAGTTCTTCAGTGCAGAATCTTATCTATCTCGAAAACGGCTCTAACGATTTTAATAAAAAAACAGGTGTGATATTACACACAAGGACTAAAAAAAATGTCGAGGCAAAATGTTATTGACGGTATTTGCCATAGAACGGCTTTTTGATTTTCGACTTTCGCACTAACAGCTCTAACGATCTTAACCAAAAATTTTCCGCATGAGCTCCCTTAAGTTTAGAATAATATTGTATATACAAATATTCGAAAAAAATATATTTTGTGTCTTAAAAAAATTACTTTAATAATAAAACGATTTTTAAACTTTGTTTGCATTAAGGCATACTTTTGCGGAAATCAGACGGCAATTCCATGGATTTGAACATTATTATCTCATTAAATCCATGTTTTATATTTACACATGCATAATTTTTAAATTCCAAAGAACATTTACATAAGAGCAAGTTCGTGCGATCCAGTCATGCATTTTATTTTTATTAAGATGCTATCACGTTGCTTATCTTTCTTTCAATGAGCACTTGTAAGCAGAATGCCTACAAGTGTAGGGAAATTTTTGTTTTCTACAAGTGTAAAGTTTTTTTTTGTGTTACAGAAATAATCTACAATTGTAAGATTAATATAATCCTATAAGTGGCTGTTGACTTGTAGACTTGTAGCTTTGTGTTACAGGCCCCAGATCAGCAGTGTAACGATTGCTTGGAAAGTCGTATTTGAAGTCGCTTGCCTACATGAGCTTTTTCTCGGGCTTCATGATGCCATTGAGCATTCAGCTGGAAAAGCGACTTTAATCCTTGTTCTTTTGTGACTCGGTAACCTTCGCTGTTTCAGATCTGAAACCATTTCATTGGTCTTTTTTATAAACTTCCGGGTGATAGTTTGGCATCTTGAAGCTGCAAGATTTTAATCGCCCTCTTCTTCCTATGCAAAGTGCTTTTTTCTGTTTCCTGGCTCAATATTCTTTAGCTGCTCCCCAATTTTGACAACCTTTTGCCGTACAACTAAATTATTATATAGGCAAGTGACAATCAAGTCTCTCATATTGGTCATGTGACACTTACCTACTTAGTCTTCTAACTGAGCCTTTTTAGTTTTGATTGATAAAAAATTCTGTGTAAATTGTTTTTTTTTTTCAACTAAGGAAAAAGAATATTATAAATCAGGATGTACTTAAAATGTTTCTTTGAAACACATAGAGATGTCTATAACAACCAAGAGAAAGCAATTTCATGTAGTTCCTTTGCATATTTCATTTGCGTAGATTAAAATTTTTTTTATTAATCAAGAAGTTTAAAAGGTATAGCTGGCTTAGTCTTGAGTTTTTTCGTAAAATCGCGGGAAAAAAGGTAATTAAAAAATGGAAGATTCATAATGATAAAATTCTCACAAACGTAACGTAAGCTATTCTCTTGTAAATGAATGTTTTTAATCTCGAAGTATAGTTCATTTAAAAAATATTGTGTTTTCTGTTTTTGAGAATCCGAGAGATAAGAAATAATTGAGATGAATATCTACTTTTAAAACACGAGATAAGAAGAAGTTTTTTTCATTTTTAAAATATTTTATGCTGCAGGTTGCTTATTATATAACTTCAAGTCAAGCTAACTTATGAACTCTGAAAAAAAAAGTAAGGGAGTGTATTATACAGACCAACTTTCGAGAAAAAAAAAATATGTAAACAAAAAAAAAAACAAAAATTTAGGAGAGGGAACTTTGTAAATTTCTAAGGAGCTGGAATAATTGCGATGGCACTAGGTAAAACGTCACTTGCTGTTAGTCTACGAGTATCTTCCTGATTTTTGTTTTCATTTTTCCTACCTATCGACCCATCGATGAAAAAAAACTGCCCGTAATAAAAAACAAATATTGAGATAATATCCTTACCATTACCACTTCGTGTCTTGAAAAATGACGATATCAAGCATGTTAAGAATTGTTTTCCCCGATTAAATCTGTTCTTGCTGGGCTTATATTTTCCATGGCATTGTGTAATTTCAATTTAATCATAATTGTACTTCATAAAATTGTTAAATTTTATTTTATATATGTAGTTCATTATTGGCAAAGTTATAAATGTACGCGAACTTCGTATATTTTGTATAGTTTTTTCCCTTAAATGTGTGTTGTAGATAAAATGAATTCTATTTATTTTATTTTTTTTTTTTTTTATAATCTACCCACGCTCAAGGGATTATATGATTATGATTACCATTTAAATGTTTCAACACAGCGCGAGCGTAAAGTTAAGAAGAGAAAGAAGGATAGGAAAGATGTGTGGCACGATTTCCAGATTCGATACCAAAAACAAAAACAAAAACAAAAACAAAAAACAAAAACAAAAACAAAAAAAGAAACAAAAACAAAAACAAAATTTTCATACAGCTGGTCGCACGAACTTACTCTTATAAAAAAGTACTTTGTAATTTAAGATACTTTTTATAAATATAAAACATGGATTTAATAAGATAATAATGTTCAAATGCATAAAATTGCCGTCTGATTTCCATAAAAGTATGAGTTTATGCAAACAAACTTTAAAAAATCGTTTTATTATTAAATACATTTTTTGTATAAGAAATTTCTTTAAAATTCTTCAAGAAAAAAATGTGGGATGTGAATTTTAAGTATTTAATAATATTGATTTTAGGAAATAATTTCAAAAAATAATCCTTTATAGGTTTTGAAGACATTGATTTTTCAAGAAAAAAATTTTTTTTCCAAAAAAACCCAACAAATATTTTTTCGAATATTTTTATATTCAATATGATTTTAAACTTAAGGGGCTAAAATAAAATCTTTCAATTTTTCCTCTAGGGAATCACCGAAGACCATAAACTACCGAGATTGAAAGAAATAGGTCCAGTGGTTTAGGCTGTAGACACACTGAAACATATTTTTTGTGTACTAAATTTTCCTTAAAATTTTTATGAAAAAAATTCATATGCAAATTGTTAGTATTTAATGAAACACATTTTAAAAAGTAATTTAAAAATTTTATCGTGCATCGGTTTTCAAGATATTGAAATTTTTTTTTAAAAATCCAAGAACTATTTTTTCGAAAAAATTTTTAGATTATATTCAAACGCAAAGGAGCTCCTGCATAAAAATTTTGGTTAAAATCGTAAGAGCCGTTCGTTGGTGAGAAATTCGAAAATAAAAAAAAACGGTTCTATGACAGGTACCGTTAATAAAATTTCCCCCAATTTGTTTTTCTGACCAAAATGTAGTCCATGTCTATTATATCAGACTTAATTTTTTTTATCAAAATGGTTAGAGCCGTTGGACCTTATTCGGAATTCCCCCCCACCAAAATGAACTTTTTTTTAACGAATCGATAAAAAAGTGTTTGCTGTTGATAAAAAACATCAAAATATGAAGGAGAAACACTTTTTTATGGTAAAAAAGCGAAGTATAAGCCGACCACCCACAGTACTATAACTAAAACTACTTTTTTATGGGATATTTGCTTTTTTTGCTTCTTACGCATTACGGCGTATAAACAGTGAGATATGTTTGGGGGGGCATGGTGCCCCCTGCAACCCCCCTGCTTGGGCACATTATAGGATTTGGGGTAGGTGCGAGGTTGGGTATATGCAAGGTTTCTTTTGCATTTACAGAATCTGGATTTAAAGAAACTTTGAATTTACCCTATGGCCTATATTCATTTTTTTATACTTCACTTTTTTACCATAAAAAAGTGTTTCTCCTCCATAATTTGATGTTTTTTTTATCAACAGCATACTTTTTTTTATGGATTAATTAAAAAAAGTGCATTTTGGGGGGGGGGGGGGGGGAAATTCCGAATAAGGTTCGATTCCTGCCGTCGTCTATGTCGTCTTTAATTCAATTAAAACCTTCTATAAATTGTCATCAATGGGATGCTGGTTTACTCATTACATGTTGTTTAGGCATAACACAAAATGGAGCCCTGGGGTACACCAGATTTTGTTTTTGTGGATATCATATTTGAAACCGTTCACTATTACTTGTAGGGAACGGTTGTCTTTAAGTACGTTAAGTAAGTATTAAAATAAAATTCACGACTGGGTCGCACGAACTTGCTCCTATGTAATAGACTAGGAATTTTAAAAACGAATGTTATTAGAAAAAACTGTTCATAAGGATAAAATTATTTTTTTAAATTCTTTTAGTAGTAAGAGACAAACGCAGAATGCTATGCAAATATGAATCTATGCAAGAACAAAAATTATAAGAAAAAAGCTTTTATATACTAAATTTTTAAAAGATTTTCAAGAAAACATTTTGGTACGCCAATTTAAATCTTTTATTATTGTTCGAATAAAACTTAAATTTAAAAAAAAAATTTTGAGAAGTTTCTGAGATATCGAATTTTCAAAAAAAAATATAATTTTTTTTTTTCAAAAATTAAAAGAAAATTATTTTAAAGCTTAGAAATGCAATGTGTTTTAGACCATTTAGAAGCTTTTCTATAAAAAATTTCATTTAGTTCCGTTATGTGGATAATGAGAAATTCAAAATTCGAAAAAATGGTTCTATGGTAGGTACAAGCTGTAATATCTTAATTTCAAAATTTTTTTATTTAATTAAAAATCATAAAAATTAATTGAAAGAAAAAATTTTTTATCAAAATTCTAGGCGCCGTTTTCGAGAAAAATGCGATGTTTGAAAACCATTTTTTAACATTTGTATGGTGGGTAGGTACCTTTATTTTTAAATAAAATAAAAAATTTTTTCTCACATCTTGTAGATTATATTAGGAAACTTTTTTTTATCAAGCTTAAAAAAAATCTACCATGGGGTTTTCGAAATATTGAGTTTTGAAAAAAAATTTTGAAGTTTTTTTTAAAAATCCAAAAAAATTTTTTTCGAAAATTTGAATACACAGTTCTATTTATCTTTTTGGGGAGCCTTAGCAAAAAAAAATTATCAAAAACGGATGTTACGTTCTTGAGAAAATCAAAAACAAAAAAAATGGTTCCATGGGGGGTACCCTCAGTAACTATTTTTCGGAAATTTTTTTTCGACCTTTACCTAGCTTTAACTAAATGAAATTTTTTTGTGTCTTTAGTTTTTAAATCTGTTGAACAGTTCTTGAGAAAAAAAAATATTTATAAAATTTCGAAAAAAATTCGTATGGCAGGTACCGTTATTTTTGATCTAAAAAAAAAAAAAAAAAAATCGTGTGGGGGGAAAAATTTAAAATGATATCTACCAGAAAAGAAAAATCGGCCTGTAGTCAGCCTGTAGTCGAACCGACAGACAGACAGACAGACAGAATTGCGAGACCCACTTTTGTAGCTATCATCGTAATGTCAACTTTGATCAAAATCTCGAGTTCGATTTTTTGTACGAATGCATAACTTGCCTTATAGTACCTATATAAGTCGCAAGTAAAAAGGCAAAGTTACTTGTATGTTCTAGCGAGAAGTTTACTTGGTATATTTTGATTGAATTTTAAAATTAACGATAATAGTTATATTTTACAAATAATTATTTGTCTTAATTTTTTCTTTTCTTTTTAATTACATATATATATATATATACTACATACATTACATTTTTATACATAAATTAGCCCATATGAGTTTGATTTTAGAAACTTTCGTTTATAATATTTTGTCTGTAACATAGTGCTATTTTGGAGTAGTTAACATTTTCTTTACATCTGCCTCATTGAGGAGCTTAACCATTTGGTTATCCGTTAGGGCCTCGCATCCAAAAACATCTCTTCTTCTTTCTCTGTATATTGGACATTTTCCCAAAAAATGAAATATGTCCTCTCTTTCTCCAAGATTACACAAACACAAACTGCATGTGATGGACAAGTAATTTCGACGGGGAATATAATTCAGCCTGAGAAGCTCTCCACGTATGGAAATTTCTTTGCATTTATTTTGATTGTTGAAGTAGTTATTTGGAATTAGGTTATGATTCAGCTGGCTGTATGTTATCTTATGTATGGAACTTCCAGCTTCTTCAAGATATCGTTGTCTAGCTTTCTCGTCTAGCTTTTCAATAAGATTGCATAAAGTCGGCTTCCAATTACTAATGTCCCGCTCGTGCAGTGTGGGGTCGCAAGATTCTGCTAATTCAAACCAATCTCTGTACCAGACTGTCCTTGCTTGAATTGTATAAAGGACACCTTTTTCTTGGAAGCCTTTCTGCTGGCATGCTTATGACTTGTACTCATAGTATATAGTCGACTTGGAGCTTGAGAGTCTTTATGAAAAGTGGTGATAGACCAGTTTCGAGCATTAGCATATAGTTGGGCGTGTTCGATGGTAAATGGAAAATTCGTTTTAGGTAAAATCTCAAGAGTTTTTCAAACAGCTTAAAAAACTCTATGTTTACTGCTATGCGGTAATAATCTGTTCTGGAAACAGTTCTTCCATGCTGTATTGATGTCAGTTTTCGACTTTAAAAGCTTCGCTTGGAGATGACGCTCCATATTTATATTTTTGCTTATGTAGACCCCAAGGTACTTGTACTCCTTTACTACTTCAATGTTTTAGCACCATTTCTACCACCACCTAGTCTGAAGATTAATATTTTGAGATTCGAGAGGCTAGTGTAATCAGTTAAGCGATTTATCATTAGCTGTAGGGTTTCGGATGAATACGCTGATAACACTACATCATCCGCAAACATCAGTAACTTGATTAACGTACCCGCATACTCCAGCCCTCCTGTAAATAATCCACGAGACAATCGATGAAAAATGCAAATAAGATGGGGCTTAAGGAGCATCCCTGTCTTACGCCCGATGAAGTCTTAAACCACTCTGACAATTTCTCACCATCCCACACAGCCCATATTGTTGTCGCATAAAGGCCTTCAATAATAATCGTTCCAAATCTCCATGACATTCCCATATTGTATAGCTTGTATAGCAAGGCCTTTCTGTCTATGGAATGCCTTGAAATCAACAAAGAAATCATATAGCTTTCTACCCTTTGCAACGAATGTCTTAGCTATACTGTTTAGCACAAAAATGTGGTCGATAGTTGAATTTCTCGATATAAAACCGGCTTGGAATTCCTTAGAAATGTTGTTGACTCTAATCCATTAATTAAGGCGTCTCTGTAGAACACCAGTAAAAATTTTATACGATGCGTTAAGAAACGAAATTCCACTGTAGTTTTGGGGATCCCATGTTGCACCTTTTTAATGAATGGGAAAAATCAAGGCTTCCTCAAATCGCTGCGGTATAAGTTTCCAGTTTCCAGAATGTTATTAAACTGGGCATTAAATTCCAAAATAAGTTCACTTTGCCATATTTAAGGAACTCCGCAGGAATTTCGTCTGAACCATCTGCTTTTCCGTCTTTTAAAAGTGATTGGATTATCAAGAGTTTCATTATTCAAATTTCTATTTGAATGCCTTGGTGACAGCTTTGCTTTGCTATTTGCAAGAATTATATTTCTTTCAAGGTACTTTTATTAGTTTATTGAGTACACAACGTTTGTATTTAATAAACACCACGACACGACATTATACAGACTTGATGCGTTCCTTGAACTGAGAGATGTATTCGGTCCACAAATTAAAACATTACCACTGAGTTCACGTTAGAATTACGCATTATAAAGAGCTTTCGTGGTAATTTTATATTTTTTTCAAAAATAAACTATCTTAACATTCATAAATTATATTATTTCTAATTTGATAAATTTTGTATCTATTTTCAGGTATGTGTAGACTTTTTATAGGTTCTCTATGAACAAAAATAGTAAGTACAATTAATGTAAGAGACAAATAGTATTTTTATTATTATTTTTAAATTTGCGCACACTAAAGAGATTATGACTACTTTTTAAATGTTTGAACATAGTAAGAGCGTATAGGGAAGAGAATTTTTAAGCAGATACCGAAGCTCTGGAACCGTTGCATCCCAAAAATAGGATATTTGCAAAAAAAACATGACATTTCATTGCTCATAAATGGTCAACACGCAAGTTCATGCATAAGTTTTCATAACTCATTTATGGGATATTCGCATACCATCCTAAAATGCACTTATATCCTTATAAAACGTCAGCTACTGTAATAAGTCAGCAAGGCTTAGTACCTACTTAGTCATATTATGGAAAATATGTTTAAAATGATATTTATTAAAGTTAAGTTAGATTCAGTAATGATCTTGATCAGTCATAGATTTTTTTATGAATTTTTAAAGTCTATTTTTGAGGTCACCCAAAAAATATTGTGAGGCTGGTATTTTTTTCTTGCGATTATCTCATGCATGGGGGCAAATATCCCAACTTCAATGTCTAAATATGGCAATTCCGCATTCGTGTAATACATCTAAAGAAATAATTTCTAAATGTAATAGTATGTCCAAAGTTCGGTTCAAAGGTGAACCGAAAAAGAGCTTTAAAAATTATAGGTGATATAACAAACCGAAACATTTAAATATCTCAAGCACCATCGCAATGTTTATTGTCTTTCATTATTTTACCGTCGTTTTTATAAAAGTGTTCCAGTGAAATAACAGTCGCATTTCTAACCTTAAACAATTCAAACGTAATACTCGTTCTTCAGGGAATGCTCATCAGTTTATCCTTGAGCCCAACTTCGGACGTACTGTTAAATTCAGAGATTCTTTTTTAGCTGCACTACACGAATGTGGAATGCCTTACCCAACTCTATATTTTCCTCCCATTATGATATTCAAACATATTCGAAACAAATGTACATCGGTATCTCTTTTTAAATCTTCTCCAACTTTCCTAACCGTAGTACCCCTTGGCATAATGGTAAGTGCGATGGACTGTCATGCGGAAGGTCTCGAGTTCGATTCTCAGCCGCTGCAAGAAAGTTTTTTTCAGGGGTGAACTGCCTCTTGCCTCTTCTCCAAGAGTATCTCTTGTCATGGAAAGTGCTGCTCATAAGCCGTTCGGAATCGGCAGAAAATTGTAGGTCCCCTCCGTTCCTGGTAACACGCACAAAGGAATGGTTGAGAGTTGTAAGTCATTAGGTTCACTTCGAGCTGTTGCACCACCAAATTTAATTTAATTTAACTTTCCTAAACGCTTGCACTATGTTCAACATTTTAAAAGCAGTCAAAATCATTTTAGTGCGCACAAAATATATATGTATATAAAAAAAAACCAAATATACCTATAATAGTATTCCCGAGTATTATATACGGTTGAAGAAGAGAAATGGAACTGGCTATAATTCCTTAGAATAATTTTAGATTAAAGAGTTATTGAACCAGTCAAAAGTATCCTTAAGGGTATAGAGTTATATGCTTAAATTTTATTAAAATTGCAGAAAATTTAAAATTTATAAATTGAATTTTCTGAAAAAAATTTAAAAATCATCTATACCTACCCTCTCTCATTGTTCAATTTTAAAGCAACTTGCGGACAGCTTCCAAGTGAAGTGCCCTGCAGCTTTCTTAGTATTTTGCTACAACCACCTTCCTTTATTGGCTTTTTTTTTACTTTATGAAACAACATATTGTGGCAACGGTAGTAAACTGAAATATCACTTCAATTGGAAGTCCTTAAATGCGACCTTTGTAAATACCGCAATTGGATTTTCTTTTATCTATTTTAACGCCCGCTGTGTCGCACAGTGGGGCCAATCTGGTCATTTTATGATATTAATTGCACGGAAACAAAAATATATTTTTTTCTGAAATTTTTTTTTTTAATACTGAATTAAAATCTCAAGTCAGAATGTTTTTATGACGTCAGGTTTTTGAGATATTACCGTTCGTTGAATTGTATGTGTGTTTTTTACTTGCAACTTATGGGTATTATAAGGCCAGTTATGCATTCGTAAAAAAAATCGAAATCGAGATTTTGATCAAAGTCGACATTACGATGATAGCGAAGACCAAAAAAGTGGGTCTCGCAATTCTGTCTGTCTGTCGGTTCGACTACAGCCTAAACGGCTCAGCCGATTTTCTTCAAACTTGGTAGATATGGGTTTTAATTTTTTCCCCCCACACGTTTTTTTCTTTTTTTTTTTAAGACCAAAAATAACGGTACCTGCCCTACGATTTTTTTTCGAAATTTTATAAATATTTTTTTTCTCAAAAACTGTCCCACAGAATTTTTTAAATAAAATTTGAAAAATTTCATTTGGTTAAAACTAGCTAATGGTTGAGAGAAAATTTCCAAAAAATTGTTATTTTTGGTAGACTCCCTGGGTCCATTTTTTTTTTTGTTTTCGATTTTCTCGAAAACGGTACAGCCGATTTAAATTATTTTTTTTATGCTAAAGCTCCTTCAAAGTGTGAACATTATTACATATTCAAATTTTTAGTTTTTTGGATTTAAAAAAAAAATTCAAAATTTTTTTTTGGAAACTCAATATTTCGAAAACCCCAGGATCGATTTTTTTCAAACTTGATAAATAAAAGTTTCTGAACATAATCTACGAGATTTGAGAAAAAACTTTTGTTTTATCTTAAACTAACGGTACCTTCCATACAAATTTTAAAAAATGGTTTTCGAAAATCGTATTTTTCTCGAAAACGGTTCCGAGAATTTTGCTAAAATTTTTTTTCTCTTGATACATTTTTACGATCTATAATTTAATAAAGAAAATTTGAAATCTAGATATTACTGACTGTAGCTACTATAGAACGGTTTTTTCGAATTTTGAATTACTCATTATCAGCATAACGGATTTTAATGAAATTTTTTATAAAGAAGCTCCTAAAAAGTTTAAAAAACATTGCATTTCAAAACTTAAAAAAATTTTTTTTTTCAATTTTTAGAAAAAAAAATGTATTTTTTTTTTGAAAAACTCGATATCTCAAGAACGGCTCAATACTTTTTTTTGGAAATTAGACTCTTATTCGTACAATAATAAAAACTTAAGGTTGCCGTACCAAAATTTTTCCTTAAAAATGTTTTGAAAATTTTGTACATAAAAGCTTATTTTTTTAAGGAACCACTACAACGACTTATAATTTTTGTTCTTGCATAAATTTATATTTGCATAGCATTCTGTTTTTATCTCTTATTACTAAAAGAATTTAAAAAATTCATTTTGTCCTTATGAACAGTTTTCTTTAATAACATCCGTTTTTAAAATTCCTAGTCTATTACATAGGAGCAAGTTCGTGCGACCCAGTCGTGCATTTTATTTTTTAATTATCTGGGGTAAGAAACTGATGGTTCCTCCGAGAGTAAAAATGATACTGGGATAGATTTAAACTAATTTCAAGAGAAGAAGATTAAAATCTACTTTCAGATTTTATTGAACATTTTGTTGAAACAAGTGCTAAACAAACCCGACCTGACACCGAAAACGTTCAGAAAAGCTAATTTTTGTGTCTGTAAAATCAGTAAATATGTATGTCTCGATGAATTTGCAGAACATTAAAATAACTATACTTTTTACTAACAAAAATTAAAACAAAACAATGTATTTTGTACCTACATCAATGGAAATATTTGTTAGTTATTTTTGTACTAAACATTGCAAACTGCAGGTTCTTTGTTGGGGAGTAATCTCCATCCGAAGAATTATTAGATATTGATCCATATTCAGTAACTTTGGACGGACATTAGCTCGAAATTCAATATACCTACTCATTTTGGATAGAAGTGTTGCGAGATACAAGTTTTCGGACTTCCCAGAAGCCCTAGATTTTCAGGTGTTGTGAGAACCGCATGGCTTTGTTTCGGAGATATCGCCACCCAAAGCCATTATTAAGCAGTTGGAGATCGAAAATCAGTAAGATAACAGATCATATTATTATAGAAGTCTCGTTGAGATTTTCTCTAAATAGGGACAATAGCCAAAAATTTGTTATAAAATTGCCTTGAAAAGATTGACTTCAAATGAGTATCCAATAGGTTTAATAAAAAGATTTAATTTTATAAAAATTAAAAAAAAAATAATTACTTTAATAGACCAACGGTTGTTAAAAAATGCTGACCAGTTTTGATTCGATTTAAAAAAAAAAAACATAAATTAAAAAAAAGCTATCCATTTGCTTTTTAAAAATGGGAAAAATATAGTTCCGGCAAAAGTTAAGCAGCTATCTGAATATAATTTTATTACTTAGATGTGTTTTAATGTTGCCCGAGTAAAAGAATACGAGATATGAAGCAAAGTTTTATACGGTGTTTTTCATTTTTAGTTCAAAAAAGAGTTTTGAACAGAGTCCGAGCATGTTCTGAACATCCTCTGAATCAAGCCTGCTCTGAGCGCTCTGAGTTCATTTTGAAACACACTTGAACACTTAGATGTCACTTTTTATTTTTAAATTTCCATCTGTCAAATGCTGAAAGCTGTTTGCCGCTCAAAATCTTGGCAGACAGAAAGTCAGTATCATACCTCCATGGAACGAAATGAGTCGCTTTGAGCTTGAACAACGTTGGGAAAAAATTGAAAACTTATTTCTAAACCTAGGCTGTGTAGCCCAAACAGTGCGTCTTTTGGAAAGAAGTCCGTGAGACTGGTATGCTAGTGGACAACACTCATGGTCTGCGTCGTCGTACGGTGCGCACAGATGAGAATGTGGCTCCTGTAGCTGAGAGTCTGAGACTCAATTTATGAACATCAGCTCGCCATCGATCTCAACAGCTCAACATCTCGCGCACTAGCCTGAGGAGTATTATGTACAAAGAACTCGGATTACAAGATCCAATTGACTCAGCAATTGAGGGCGAACGACAATCCGCTTGAACGACGCGACTTTATGTTGCATAATTAATGGGAATGTTTGATCTTACTAATAAAGCCATAATACCTGGACAAAATTTAATTTTGTTTGGTTGTATATTATAGAAAAACTAGATTGTTTTTAGATTTAGATTTTTATTCATAACAAATATATACCTATTGCTAATATACAATATCTTATAAAATACTCGTAGACCTAATATCAGTATTGAAATACTATAAATTTATGTACATTGTTCTGGTAGCTAAAATGATTATTTTATATTGATATGTTTGAAAGAGTAAAGCTTTTATTTAAGTACATTTCCGTTATAGGGGATGATACAAAAGAGATAAATAAAAATAAGAAAAAAAAAACTATAAAATAATAGATAAGGTAAGCCCACATATAAAAATAAAAACACTAATAAACAAACAAAAAAACACAAAATAATAGTACATAGGTGATGGCACCACAAGTCGGCCAGTTAACTTTTTTTTTAATCTTTGAGTAGCGTTCAAAAATCACTTATTGAAGTTTTTGATAGAGTTATCAGTTTTAATTAGAGATGCCGCGAATATTCGGCCACTATTCGGCCTATTCTTATGATATTCGGTGTTCGGCCGAATAACTTACAACATTCGGCCGAATACCGAATATTAAAATGAGAATCAAAAAAGAATAATTATCTTACAAAAAATGTTGTATTCTTATGAAAATTTTTTAAATTAGTATTTAAAATCTACTAATGGTAAGTTGTGGTGAATAAAAACAGCTTTTTCAGCATTCGTTGGTAGCATACGTTTTATGTAACGTCTATATTCGAAATAAATTACAGCTTCTGCAAATAACCTTTCACTAATACACTAGTACCAGGAGACGAGAGGTAGATTTCAGAAAATGTTGTCAAACTGGGAAACAGTTTCGTATTTGCTGACCACCACTTGTAAGGGTCGGCCATCCGATCTTGGCAAAAAGTTCCTTAAAAAAAATCTATTTTGTTTTCAATGGCAGTTTTTTCAACATCTTTATCATTTCGTCTATAGAAACTTCCTCAAAACATTCCCAGAACTGTTGTGCCTTGTCAAAAGTTGCGTAGGAGATAGATGCACAACACATGGTTTAATTGGCCGTATGTTCGGTTGCCGAATATTCGGTATTCGGCCGACGAGTGTGGCCGTATATTTACTGCATTAAACAAATTATTTACCTTTATGGAGATGAAAGTGTGATTATTGAGTAGTCGGCCCTTTCAGTTTCAGTAGTCGGCCGCATATGTAGGTATCTAGTAGTCGGGCTCAATTCGACAATTAATATTTCCATACCTTTTGCAATAGTAGAAAGTATTTAAGAAGCATTTTAGAATTTAATAATTCTCAAACACATTTTTAATAGAACGGAATAGAACCCTCAACGCTGTACTTCTTCCTGGCTTCCTAAAACCTGGTGCATACTCTTACGGAAATCCGAAATTATGTCTGTACATTATTGCACAGTGACATGGACTATGAAGCTGTTCAACTATCGATCAACCTCAAACAACCCATACTCCTTATAACAGAAGCTCCTGAGAGTTTCATTAATTTGAGACGGCTTGATATTGATAGTTTTCACAGGGTATTTTCTGGATACCGAAATCGTTGCAGCAATTGTCAACTTTGAACATGCCTTATCTGATGGCCTGGACAAGCAAAAACAGTCTAGAACCAAAGGATAGGTATTAGTACCTCCCCGAGTACGTTCAGAGTATGTATGCTCACAGACAACGTCTAAGAAAACGTCTCTACAGAAAACAGAAACTACCAGATAGTTTGGAAAGAGCTACCGCAAGTCAACATCATGTTCCGGAACTCCATTAAACAACACAATAATATCCAATACCAGAAAATATTGCAAGCAATCAAGCCCGGACCTGATGCTTTTAAAACATCAATAGGAAAACAGCCACCAAAACCGGAAACCATCATTAGCAGTGAAGCTACGTCGGCCCAAGACAAGGTGGAAGCGTTCGCCGACTGCTTCGAATTAAACTTCACTCCGAACCCACCTACTGACTTCAACCGATCAATTGTAATATCATCAATCCAGCAAATGATCGCCCCGATGTTCCACATTTATGTAATCTAGAGGAGCTTGTAGAAATCATCGGCAATTCCAAGCCAAAAAAGTTTGCTGGAAAAGGTGGTGTCTCCTACTATATCCTGAAAAGGCTGCCCATGCAGTAATGATTATCCTCACAAGAAGTATCAAGAACTGATACTTCCCCCAGAAGAGGAAAACAACAAAGATTGTGCCAATTCCAAAGAAAGGTGCTTCCAACCTAGTTTCCAAGTAGGTACAGGCCGATATCACTTCTCAACAACATCAGCAAATTACTGAAAGAAGTAATCTTTCGAAGACTGAAATTCTACTGTGAAAATTCCATCGTCGTTCGTTCGGCTTTCGTGAAAAACACCCAACCTTGCACCGCAACAATTTGCAGAAATCTGGTCCTGTGACTCCCTGACAGGCCAAACGTCAAGTAGGTACCTGGGAGTGCACTTCAACGAGTTGCTTAAGTTAAACCTGCACTCAATAATTGTTCTGAAAAAGGCCAGCTGGGCAGTGGCGTAGCGTAGGGGGGGCGGTGGGGGCGGTCCGCCCCGGGCGGCAGGCCTAGGGGGGCGGCAAAATGTCGCCGGTGATGCTGGTAGAGTAGAAAGCATATGTTTCATGACAGATCGTTTGACAAGTCAACAAACAACAATAATGTAAATTTGAAATTTGCCACCCTATCTGTGGTTCGTCCTTGACCGCTCTCGGCTGATTTTCGTGAATTCGCAGACGGTGAATAGGACCGTAAAAATGCATTCCGTATTGTCGCGCGACTCGCAAAACTAAAACAAAACGTTCCGAAACTCTCGCGAAACTGAAAGGGAGTGTTCCGAAACATATGATATGCATATGCGAGATATGATACTCGTAAGATAACTAGGATTCGACGGAAACCTTATTCTAGTCTCAGCCAGCTCAATGTTTTTGCTCCCTCCCGCATCACAGAAAGTTATTTCGATTGTGTTGTTTATAGTTTAAATACTGTTGAATTTTCTTAAACTAAACACTTAGTACTTCACTCAACCTTTGAACTAGTTTTTGAAAATGAAAAGAGTTAAAGGAAGCGGCGCGGAATACCGCAAGAAAAAGGCTAAGAAAGAAGCAGACGCGAAGACGCGAAATATTTCAGTTCTAGTTCTGGTTCAAAAGCTACGTTAACGTCTTCGGCGGCATCCAGCAGCAGCGGAAGTGATTCCAATGTAAGTAAGATTCCTCCATCTACAATCGTGAGTGGCCCAGAATTGTCCTCCGACCAATATTCATGGGAATGCATAACTTATTTTACAGGCAGAAGAAGAAGACGTGCCTGCCGTCAAAGTTGGAAGTCGTTCTGGTGCCACCACAGGGTCAAGACGAAGTCGACTCACCAGAAGCTTTAAAGACGCTTAAAAATAAGTTTGTGGAAGTTCTTGAGGTACTGGAAGAATTGACGGATCGGTAGCCAGTCTTCTTCTGACAGTCATGCAGTCATTCAACTTCCTCACTTTTCTTGGCTTTTGAGCTGCAGAGCTACCAGAAGAAGATGACGCATATATTTACCTGCAGCAACGTGGACTGAGTGTGGATAAGTGTGCTCAGAGACTCTGCGTTTTAAAAGCTCTCCTAGTGGAGAGCAGAGACCGTTTCGTCCAAGCCGCAATCGACTTTTCTAAGACTCTTTGGAAAAAACTCGGAATCGAACTCAAAACGAGAAGAATTCGCAGGAAAAAACGCATGCATGGCGATGAATCCGCAGATGCAGCTTTGTCTCACGATCCTCATTTGTAAGGCCCGTAGAATCCGTTTATGAAACCGCTGATCCTATTTTACTTTCAATTAAAGATACTTCATTGCCTGTGAAATGATGTCTCGAAATTTAATTTTAATTAAGTATTGAATGGGGGCGGCAAAATGGGTCTCCCGCCCCGGGTGCCGAGATGGTACGCTACGCCACTGCAGCTGGGCCTTCAGCCGTTTGCACACATTGCATAAAAGAAGATCGTCTTAGCCAACCGACAAAGATATTAATTTACAACAAACATACTGTTAATAACTTAAAAACTATTTATTTAAGTTTTTTGTTCAGAATTTAATAACACTAGTAAGTTATTTAAGTACATCTTACATAGTATAATCCTAGCCTTATATACAAAACATAACACGCCGACATAAGAATAGTGGTTGTTTATAGTCGGCCAACCATTCCCCCTTGACGTTAAAAGGCGGCCGACTAATGAAACCATGAAATATTTTTTCATAGTGTTTGTGAGAATGGCATAGGTAGTCAGTTGAAAAAACACAAAATACAAGTCGTTTTCAGTAGTCGGCCGGGGGGGGGGAAGAGCTAAGAAGAATAAAAAAAAATGTCTTCTGAGGGCGGCCCCCCTTGTAGTTAATAACAAAAAAATATTTTTTAAGTTTTTTAGCGAAAATACTCAAAAATAAACTATACACAAATAAGAAATGAACACATAGTGCACCTACCTTCAATATCTTGCCAATTTAACCTTTTTTAAAAAACTACTTCCACTAATTTTTTTTTTGTTCGAAAAAGCATAAAAACACAACGAACGAAATCTCGACGCAAACTTTTATTTTCTAGAAGAAAACCAGCAGCTGCAATTGAATGACATTTTGCACCCAGGAAGAAAAACCGTTAGCCTATTAGAAAATATTTTTTGCCTGGAAGTTGAACGAAGGTTTTTACTATTACGCTGTACTTTACGACGAAGTGGCCGACTACTGGAAATGGCCGACCTTAGGTGCCATCACCTACATAAATTTAACATTTGCAAAATAAACTATACTGATAAAATTAAAAACATACTATACAAAAATCGTATGGAAACATTTTGAGGAATTCCATTTTTGATTGCTATGTTATGAGTTATGACATTTCTCTAATATTCTTCTTATTTACGGTCATCTTAACGATAACAGCGCCAATGTCCATATTTGCCATCCACTTAAGGTGTGGTTACACGTTAGCTTAGATTGTGACTTTTCATTACGCCATCCATGACAATGTTTTTGTGAATGAGATTCGTAAGGAGCTCTGTACACTATTGAAATAGAGTCTAAGGCGCCAGTTATAGCTATCATTGAAAACCATCTTTGAAACACAAATCAGTGGAAAGGTGGAATATTTTTTGACAAGTCGGTTATAGCAATCAATAATTTCGCTGTCATTGAAAAGATCTGTCATTGAAAATAAATTACTAGTGATGGGTACCTCATTCATGAGGCAATACAAAATGTCGCATGTTATGTTATTGTTTAAAGTTTTTTTTTTTGCTAACTGCAATCATTTTCTTGGTCTTTTTTTGTTAGAGATATGAGCTATAAGAAAAAAAAATCATTTCCTTGGGGTTCGGGTGCGTGATTAGTGTTTAGTCCAGTTTAGTTTATAGTTTCCTACTCGCTGCTTTGCTTTCCATAAACCGACTCACAGAATTACTCTATAAGGCTATGGGCGCACATTCAACTTTTACTTTCGCAACTGCCTGGTTCGAGCAACTAAAAAAGCTTGTGTTTTGACACAAACTAAACGATTGCCTAAAATGAGTTCGCTATTTTGTGTAACACATAATTATATGCACCTCCGCGGACATTCAACCAAATAGTTCATCTGTTTTCTATAAGCAACCAGACTGTTGTGCAACTAAAAATTGAATGTGCGCGCCTATCCTAAGTGTGTTTTGTGCTAGTGTTTGTCTCATTGACTTATTAGTATATATAGTAAGTTAATGATAGTAAGTCAATGGTTTGTCTATTTCGTAATGGGCGGTTCTCAAATTTCAGTCGCCTCTCGTTTGTCGTGTCTCGCATCTCGCCTGAGAAGAAGAATATGAAAATGTTTTTGTATACCTACGTATTTAGGTACATACATACATATTATAAATTTGTATGATTTATTCAAATTTCATGATCATTAGAATTGCAGAGACGTCGTTGAAAAATTGATTTTTTTTTGTTGAAAATGCCCATTAAAATAGGTATACCCTATGGGACATTTGAGGTGAGACAAAATACCACCTCATTTCGAAAAATTAATACCTCATACAAACTCATTTTAAATTCGTATCCTACCCATCACTATAAATAACAAAGACAACCTGAATAATTTTTTGAGGTTAGAGTTGATCATTGAAAAAAAAACTGACACATGAGAATAGAAAGAGAATCGAACACAAATCATTGGAACAATTGTGTTCCACTCTGTTGGAACGAAAATCAGCTTTTCATTGAAAACGATTTTCATCATTCAAAAATTAAAAATAGTTTTTTGAGAAATATTTACCATATTTGTTAATTTTTATTTGCAAAAGTAAAATATATAATTGATTAGCTTCATTTGTATACCAAACATTCTCAAAATTCATAGTTTAACTACCCCAAAAAGTGAAAACAAAATTTTCAATTATGGGTTTCAATGATAGCTATAACTGGCGCCTAACGGGGATATTATTCAATTGATTCATCCAAGTTTAAACTTTAATTCGGATGTAAGCTTTACGAATTCAATGTAAATACATCTGGATTTAAGCTTTAATAGGGATGTACATATATCAAGTGAATAATATGGCGGTAAGTAGTGTCTTTTTTTATATTCAATTCAGTAAGTTTTTATATCCGTTACGAGATTCCACCCACTAATGTGTCAGTTTCCATTAGTATTTTCCAATTCATCAAGAAAAATTTTGTATTTTGTGAGAGATAGATTGATTTTAAGGGTGGGATATGAAAATCACCCTTTTTATAGTACAGCGTGACCTGTACATCTCTGTTTCAATAGTCAAAACAGATTTCCATAGTGTTGCACTTCGATTTTGATAGATATTTGGCAATTGAAAATTTAAGTTAATTCTAAGTCGAAAAACTTTTTCTGAGATGATTTGGGTTCAATTTATTTGCAGGGTTAGCTCAAAGTTACCACCAGCACTGAAAACTGAGTGCAAATGTTCTTCAACCTGCTCCTATTTTGTCATAAATAAAATGCACGACTGGGTCGCACAAACTTGCTCCTATGTAATAGACTAGGAATTTTAAAAACGAATGTTATTAGAGAAAACTGTTCATAAGGATAAAATTAATGTTTTAAATTCTTTTAAAGTAAGAGACGAAAACAGAATGCTATGCAAATATGAATTTATGCAAGAACAAAAATTATAAGTCGTTTTAGTGGTTTCTTAAAAAAGCTTTTATATACAAAATTTTTAAAAGATTTTTAAGAAAAAATGTTGGTACGCCAATTTAAAGTTTTTATTATTGTTCGAATAAAAATTAAATTAAAAAACAAAAATTGAGCCGTTTCTGAGATATCGAATTTTCAAAAAAAGAAAAAAAATAGATTTTTTTTTTCAAAAATTCAAAAAATACTTATTTTAAAGTTTTGAAATGCAATGTGTTTTTTTTGTCTTTTTAGAAGCTTCTCTATAAAAAATTTCATTAAGAACCGTTATGTGGATAATGAGAAATTCAAAATTCGAAAAAATGGTTCTATGGTAGGTACAAGCTGTCATATCTTAATTTCAAAATTTTTTTTAATAAATTAAAGATCATAAAAATTAATTGAAAGAAAAACAATTTTATCAAAATTCTAGGTGCCGTTTTCGAGAAAAATACGATGTTTGAAAACCATTTTTTTTAATTTTTTAACATTTGTATGGTGGGTACCTTCATTTTAAGGTAAAATGAAAATTTTTTTTCACATCTTGTAGATTATATTAAGAAACTTTTATTTATCAAGTTTAAAAAAAATCTAGCATGGGGTTTTCGAAATATTGAGTTTTGAAAAAAAAAAATTTTTTGAAAATTTGAATAAACAAATCTATTTAAATTTTTGAAGAGCCTTCGCAAAAAAAATGATCAAAATCAGTGGTACCGTTTTTGAGAAAATCAAAAACAAAAAAAATGGTTCCATGGGGGGTACCCTCAATAACCATTTTTCGGAAATTTCTTTTCAAGCATTACCTAGATTTAACTAAATGAAATTTTTTTGTGTTTTTATTTTTTAAATCTGTTCAGCAGTTTTTGAGAAAAAAAAATATTTATAAAATTTCGAAAAGAAATCGTATGGCAGGTGCCGTTATTTTTGGTCTTAAAAAAAAAGAAAAAAACGTGTGGGAGTAAAAAATCAAAACCTATATCTACCAAGTTTAAAGAAAATCGGCCGAGCCGTTTAGGCTGTAGTTGAAGCGACAGACAGACAGACAGAATTGCCAGACCCACTTTTTTAGTCTTCGCTATCATCGTAATGTCAACTTTGATCAAAATCTCGAGTTCAATTTTTTTTACGAATCCATAACTTGCCTTATAGTACCTATAAGTCGCAAGTAAAAAGGATAACGTTTTCAGTTCTGGACTTAACTCTGGCATAAACCAGAGTGAGAAGATAATCTAAATAAATTGAATTCAAGTAAACTCAAAACCTGCAGAATTTTCAGTTGTCAAAAATTTTTTTGTAATTGGGCCTGAAGGTTAAATGAGCGTAGGTCAAATTAAATGTTTGTGTGCAGTGGCAAGGCAACCCAAAACATAAACAACTACGAAATTGCAACGTTTGAATTGGCTATACATAAACAGTGTTCAGAACGGTGTCATGCGTCCATTACGTAAATTTGGAAATTTTTTGCATTTTTCCTGTTGCTTCACTTTGGTCAAAAAAAAATTTAAATTAAGGCCATTACGGCTCGTAGAGAGAATAGAAAGTGACTCACAACTCTCAACCATTCCTGTGTGCATCAGAATTAATGGAGGTGACCTACAATTTTCTGCCAATTTCGAACGGCTTTTCATGACAAGAAATAGTCTTAGAGGATTCATCAATTCCTCACAAGAGGCAGTACACCCCTGAAAATCGTGTTTGCTTTTTCACTTCAGCTTTTCATCAGATTATATCTAGCTGCCCCACTGTGTGTCGTTTTAATGGTTCTTTCTTACGTACTATTGTGTATGTGTATAGCACCCACTTAAATTCCTATTAAAAGTGTTTTTCTATTTTCCTTCAACTTACTGCTGACATTCACGACTCTCTCTCGCTTGTCTGTTTGCTCCATTTGCAGTTTCTATAACGATATTGAATTGATCTCTAAGGCCGCTTCAATGATTAGAAAGAGGACACAACCAATTCTATTGCCATTCCTTCAACAATACAGTTTATTGCAATCATATCGAGCGTGATAATAGGATTTTTGTATTATTTATTATATTATTTGTGTTTGTGGTTTATTATTTATAGCTCTGGAAAAAAATCTTCGTCAGGATTATTTTCGATGCTATTTCGATATAAATGTATGCCTTGTTAGCCCCAGAGACTTTTCCCTGAAATATATCCTTATTTTTTTTTCTCATTAAAAAAAACAAATTTCATTCCACTACATAGACATCCGTCATGTCCAAGGCTTTTCTTGACCAACAAAATTTGAGTTTAAAAATAAAGGAAAACAGCAGGCTCCAACACAAGATCCAGTCTGAACTTATTAAATTGCTTGTTTGGGTTATTAAAATGTTTTATTGCCGAAATGTTTAAGATTGTGATTACTGATTATAATACCCTGTCTAAAGCAGACATCAAATGGTCAAATACGTGCAATTTAATTTTTGTTTTGATATATGGCATCAGATATATAAAATTCGTTTTTTTTTTCTTGTTCCATTATGCAGCACTTGAACTTAATTAAGAAAATTTTTTTTTGTATTAAGTGCGGTAGATTTGAAAACAAAAGTTTTCGTTTTATTATTTGTAATTAGTTCTAAGACTATTGCTGTGAGGGTGAATTTTTAATTTTTGGTCTTTTAAAGTTTTTTATAATTTAATAATTAATTTCCTACCAGAAACCTCCTTTTTAGCAAAACTGGCATTAGGAATATATCAACTGATATAACTGTGTTTTGGAGAGGAAAACAAATATTGCAATAATTTGAAGTGGAAAATCAGTATTTTCAAGTTCCATAAGGAGGGTCTGTGGAGAAGGGTTTATTCGTATATGTAAGTATTTTGAATATCTTGAAAACATTTCGCATTCAAATAAATAAATAAATTAGAGGCTATGACGGTTAATAGAGTGCCTAAACCTAGTGACTAATAACTCTTAACCATAAGAGTCTAATTTCCAAAAAAAATACCAAGCCGTTCTTGAGATATCGAATTTTTCAAAAAAAAAATTATTTTTTTTTCTAAAAATTGGAAAAATTATTTTTCTTAAGTTTTGAAATGCAATGTTTTTTAAACTTTTTAGGAGCTTCTTTATAAAAAATTTCATTAAAATCCGTTATGCTGATAATGAGTAGTAGGTACAGTCAGTTATATCTAGATTTCAAATTTTTTTTATTAAATTATAGATCGTAAAAATGTATCAAGAGAAAAAAAATTTTAGCAAAATTCTCGGAACCGTTTTCGAGAAAAATACGATTTTCGAAAACCATTTTTTAAAATTTGTATGGAAGGTACCGTTAGTTTTAGATAAAACAAAATTTGTTTTCTCAAATCTTGTAGTTTATGTTAAGAAACTTATTTTTGTCAAGTTTGAAAAAAATCGATATTGGGGTTTTCGAAATATTGAGTTTCCAAAAAAAATTTTTGAATTTTTTTTTAAAAATCCAAAAAATTAAAACTTGAAAATTTGAATATGTAATAATATTCAAACTTTGGAGGAGTTTTGGCATAAAAAAATAATTTAAATCGACTGGACCCTTTTTTTAGAAAATCGAAAAAAAAAATGGACCCAGGGGGTCTACCAAAAATAACAATTTTTTGGAATTTTTTTTTCAAGCATTAGCTAGTTTTAACCAAATGAAATTTTTCAAATTTTTTTTTTTAAATTCTGTGGGACAGTTTTTGAGAAAAAAAAATATTTATAAAATTTCGAAAAAAATCGTATGGCATGTGCCGTTATTTTTGGTCTTAAAAAAAAAACAGAAAAAAACGTCCGGGGGTAAAAATTAAAACCCATATCTACCAAGTTTGAAGAAAATCGGCCGAGCCGTTTAGGTTGTAGTCGAACCGACAGACAGACAGAATTGCGAGACCCACTTTTTTGGTCTTCGCTATCATCGTATTGTCGACTTTGATCAAAATCTCGACTTCGATTTTTTTTACGAATGCATAACTTGCCTTATAGTACCTTTAAGTCGCAAGTAATAAATTAGGTATTCGATGATTTTAACTTTAATAAAAGGGTAGAGAAAGTATGATGCTATATTCTATTAAAATTTGCAAATTCGTTGTTTTAACCTAGTATCATACTAAAACAGCTTTAGCATCGTACTAATTGAATTAAAATGTTGCGCCATTGTTTTTTCAACAAAAAACTTGTTTTTTTTCAAGAATCGCAACAAATATTTTTTCGAATACTTTTATATACAATATTATTTTAAACTTAAGAGGACTCCTGCTGAAAATGTTAAAATCCTTAGAGCCGTTGATGACAAAGTCGAAAATCAAAAAACAGTTCAATGACATTTACCGTCAATAACATTTTGCCACAAATTTTTGTTGACCAAAATGTAGTCCATAATATCAAACATTATTTTTGTTATCAAAATCGTTAAAGCCGTTTTCGAGATAAAGAAGATTTTGCAATACGTGTGTATGGTGGGTACCGTTAGTTTTGAAGCTAAAAAAAAATTTCGATTTCCCCTCTAGGGAATCACCGAAGACCCTTAACTTCTGGAATTGAAAAATATAGGTCTAGTGGTTTATTAAAAAAATTGATATGCAAATTGTTAGTATTTAAGAAAATAAAGGGTTGCTGATGAATATTGCTGCATTAAGAAACTCAAATAACCGTTTTTTCAGTGTATGGAATTCATTTTTATTTTATTTATGTTAAAGCTCATTCAATTTTATTCAATAAGGCTTAATTAGTTTTAAGAATAATAGATTTTAAATGGACCCCCCCCCCTCCCCCGCTCGTTGATGCATGTGCGGCATCTTACCAAAAAGTGGTTCATTACTGCTTGGAGGGTTGCGACAGGAATAGCCGCAATTATTGCTCGAATGGATTGCTTTAGTTCATTCAAATTTATTGGTTTTGCTTTGTAGACTTTCTGTTTGCAATAACCCCACAAGAAAAAGTAAGGTGCAGTATGGTCAGGCAACCTGAGGGGCCATCGAAATGTGGAGTTTTTGGATATCAGCTTATTGCGAAATTTTCGTCGCAATTCTGTCATAACGGCCGGGCTATGTGAGGAGTTGCACCATTTTGCTGAAACCACACAGAGCTTAAAGAAATTCTCATTCGGCGTAATTCTGGATAGAAAAACTGTCTCAACATGCATAAGTAAAAGTCTTCAGTAACCATAGCGGTTTCTTCGAAGAAGTAGGGCCCGACAATGCAGCGTGATGAAACTGCCCACCACACTATGACACGAAGTGGATGCAATTCCGTTTGTTTCTGTGGGTTGGAAGCACTCCATACTCGATAATTTTTTTTGTTTATGTTGCCGTTTAAATCGAAATGGGCCTCGTCAGACATAAAAAGACAGTTCAACATATTTCCGTCCTCTTCCACCATTTGAAAACTCTTCAGTCGAGCTAAATACACAAAAGAATCCTCAGATTGGGACTTATATAAAGAATCCTTAAAGATTTATAAGAAACAATTGAGGACAAGCAAAAGATCTTCATGGAGGAACTTCTGTAATAAAATAGAAGATCCTTCTGAAGCATCCAGATTGAGGAAAATCCTCTCAACAAATCCAGTCATGCCAAGCTCTTTGAAAATGTCAAATGGCTCCTGGACAAATTCATGTGAAGAATCATTCAATTTGCTACTTGACACTCACTTCCCAGGTAGCTCGCAAAACATTTGCAACATTAACTCAATAGAGTCAAATAACAAAGGTATAAAGATCCAAGGGTTAATAACAAGGGACAAACTAAAATGGGCAATTAACAGCTTCGATCCATACAAATCGGCAGGACCAGACGGCATAATACCAGCGGAACTACAAGTTGCTTCAGACATTATCTTACCCACGTTAGAGATAATAATGAACAGTTGTCTAAACCTGGGTTATATTCCCCTTTAATGGAGAGAAGTTAAAGTAGTCTTTATATAGAAGGCGCCTTTAACAATGTCGACAGCGCTGCAATTAGCGAAGACACTGCAGAATCTCAATGTGGATAGCTCACTTGGTAACCTTATAAATTTCATGCTGAAAAGCAGAATTATAAATGCGGAATTAGGTAGCTTTACTACAAGAAGGTCAGTCAGTAGAGGAACCCCACAAGGTGGAGTCCTATCCCCACTTCTATGGAACATGGTAGTTAATGATCTGCTAACCTAGAAGAAGAGGGATTCAAAGTGATTGCATACGCTGACGATATTGCCATTGCCGTATCAGGAAAGCACCCTCAAGTTTTAACAGAACTTATACAAACCGCTCTCAACAAGCTACTAAAATGGACAGATCGATGTAGCTTAGCTGTTAACCTAAATACCTGGGTCTTATTTTAGACAAAAAGTTAAGTTGGAAACCTAATATACAGGAAAGAGTAAGGAAAACCACGGTAGCTCTCTTTTCTTGTAAAAAAGCCGTAGGGAACAAGTGGGGCTTGTCTCCACAAATTACTCACTGGCTATATACTGCGGTCATCAGACCGATACTCACTTACGGGGTGACCGTATGGTGGACGGCCTTAGATAAAGTGACTAATCGCGATAAACTAAGCAGAGTTCAACGTTCAGCGTGTATGTGCATCAGCGGAGCTCTCCGCTCGACACCTTCCGCTGCACTAGACATACTTCTCAACTTCCCTAGATATTTACAGCAAACAAATGGCCGCGAGCACAGCCATACGTCTCAAAGCCATCTCTCAATGAACCAATAACTCTATTGGCCACACCACCATTCTGAATTTATTCGGAACTCTCCCAAGTCACTCTGACTACATCACTCCCTTTAAGGTTTTCGATAAAAACTTTGAAGTCACCATTCCCTGAAGGTCAGCTTGGGAGGAAGTGGCTTTGACAGGAAATAAATCAGTAAACTTTTTTACATATGGATCGAAGACTGAAAACGGAGTGGGTGGTGGAGTGTACTTAGATGGACTAAACCTTAGTCTCTCCTTCCGCCTACCAAACCATTGTAGCGTATTCCAAGCGGAAATTCTGGCGATAAAGGAAGTATTGTCCTGGCTTAAAGAAAACGTGGTATCTAGCACGGATATCCGTATCTTCTCAGACAGTCAGGCTGCTTTGAAATCCCTCGCATCAGTCTCTGTAAACTCCATTACAGCCCAAGACTGTCGATCGTCTCTGATGGAGATGGCCAAACAGTTTAACATTCACCTATTCTGGGTGCCGGTTCACAGGGACATTCCGGGGAATTGCAAAGCCGACGAACTCGCCAGAATTGGAGCGAAAATGCCTATCTTACCCGAAAAGGCAAATATAGGTATGCCCATAGCTACAAGTAACCATATGCTGAAACGAATCGCTCTGGAACAATCAAACACAAGATGGCTTAATAGTACCACTTGTATGGCGACCAAACAAATCTGGCCTAAACTGGATCTGAAACGGTCAAAATGTCTATTGTCCCTCAGTAGATCAGATCATAGGTGTCATAACTGGACACTGTCTCATAGATAGACACGCCGCACGTCTCGGTGTGCTATCAAACGATTTTTGCAGGAGTTGCTTGGACGAGGAGGAAGAGGAGACAATCCCACACCTTCTTTTTACATGCCCTGCTCTCTCTTACAGACGCAAACTTCATCTAGGAGAATATTTCTATAATGAACCAAGCGATCTCATAAACACAGACATTAAAAGTCTCCTTCGCTTCATCAGAAGCTCCAAATGGTTTTAACTAGTAGGAAACCTTTTTTTTTTGTTCCCTATTAGATCGTGGTATCACAATGGACCTCTAATGGTCTAAGTGTGTCAGACGCTTTAATGACAACCACTTTAACCTAACCTAACCATCCACCATTTGATGCATCTTCTGGAAAAATTCCAAGCGAATCGGCAAGTCTAATGCGTTCAGTTTGTTGGCCATTTGAATTGTATATGGAAATAAGTCCAAATCATTGTGCATAATTGACTGCAATGACTGTCTGCTTATACCCATTTGAGCAGATAAGACGCTTGTTGAAACTCTTGGATTGTTCTGTATGGCAGCAGCTACAGCAGCGATTGCTTCCTCCGACTTAACTGAAGGGTTTTGACTGTCTCATGGTCAGCAAAATTGTCAACAAGTCTCATTATGGTCCATCTGCTCGGAGGATTGCCGCCAAGCGTGCGCCTGTATTGTCTTTTAATTAAAACTACGGACTCCAGTGCGTGATAGCGGCAGACAATCCAAATTCTTGTTTCAGTGTACCAGTTATTATTTTTGTTAAATCTGCAAAATAAAAAGAAATAAAAAATTAACCAGATTCATTAAATAAAAAAAAAAAAGTTATTATTTATTTTATATATTTTTATATTTATTTTTTATTTTTTTTTCATCAACTACCCTGTACATTTTAAAACGTAGTTTAAAAATTTACCTATTTTCTTCAAATTCGGTTCGTTAGGGTCTTGCGTGATTCCCTAGATGGAAATTGATTTTTTTTAGCTCAATAAACCCGTAATGCAAAATCTTATTTATCTCAAGAACGGCTATAACGATTTTGATTAAAAAAAATTAGTGTATTATTATGAGCATGAACTACATTTTGATGAAAAAAAAAATTAGGAAAAAATGTTATAAACGGTACCTGTCATAGAACCGTTTTCTTTTTATTTTCGACTTTCTCATGATTGGCCCTAACGATTATAATCAAATGTTTTTAGCTTAAGTTTTAATTAATATTGTTTATACAAATACGTATTAGAAAAAAAATGTGTTTTTTTTTGAAAAATTAAAAAAAAATCTCTTATATAAAAAATTACTTTAATAATATAACGATTTTTGAGCTTTTATCATTAATTCCATGTTTTATATTTATTTATTTATACATAGTTTTTAAATTCCAAAGTACTTTAACATAATAGCAAGTTAGGGCGATCCAGTCTTCTCAATTGAAACAGATTAAGAATTTCAATTTCTATTTGAAGTTTTTTCTAGTTTCAATAATAATAAGAGAAACTCACCTTTATTCGTACCTGTTGTACTGAAAGGCAGAATTACAAACGTAATTACGTGTTCGCTAATGAAATAATATTTATATGAAATCAGAAAACTCTGCTTCGAATGTATGAGAAATCTAACTACCATCAATCCGAATAAGCTACAATTAAACGAGTACTCTATTCTTTGTATTCTTTGTCCGCAAAAAAAAATCATTCACGGATTGCAGACGCACGTTTTCTCATTTATAAATTTTGCATTAATTTCCCTTTTTCCTCTAGGAATAATGGAAATGAAAGATATTTCCGGGCTTGTGTGTGTAAGTCGAAGAGGTCCTTTGGCACGCATTATCCTTTTTCGCAACGCTCTTCATTTCACACCTTATTTACTCGTTATCCCAGCTAGATACCGTCTGTATGGTTGATGCTTTCATCTTTTCACTTATTTTACCTTTTCAATCAATTACCGTAAGGTAATACGATTTCGGGAATTAATTTGTCTCAAAGGACTATTTTCATGGGTACGAAAGCATTAAAATTATTATCTTCATTATTATCATCATCGCGAACAGTGTTAATCCACTATAGAAATATTAACCTTCCTATAAAGAGTAGCTATGCCAATCTTAAACAGGAGGAGAGTATAAGGATATCAACCTACTACTGAAAATCCACAGAAACAAGAGAACCAACAATATTAAGAATCTCACTCGAAACAAAGTGGATCTATACAAGTTAAAAGTACCTACATGGTGTGGCATCGTAAAAGCTTATAAATTACTCTAGAGCTTGGTGGTAAATGCTTCCATCCATGAGCAACAATTTCACAAGTAGCACAGAATTACTTAACGAAGTCTTTAAGAATTCTAAATCGGTATCTGACATCTTCTATAAGACGGATTTAAGTTCCTATTAAGTAGAGAAAAGGCGCAAGTGGGCGGTCCGATAGAAGGAAATAAGAAGATAAATTGAGTCTTAAAATGATCTTAAATCGGGATATCATTCTTCTTAAATACTTCATTACTCCTTCTTAAATAGTTCCTTACATCTTCTTAAATACTTCTTAACTCCTTCTTAAAGAGTCTTAAAAAAATTATTAGAAACAATAAAAATAAATTTTTTTTATTATCTGTTTGTTTTTTTTTTATTATTGTTTATTATATTCTAGTCTTTATATGAATTTTTGCTGGAATGAAAGAATTTTAAAAGTTAGTTTTTTTAATTTACCTCTGTGCTTCCACTGAGATTCGAACCCGAGTCCTCTCGCTTGCCGTGCTTGTGCTCTACCTATTGTGCCACTGTGACACTTAAAATATCTTGTCTCAAAGTGCTACTCAAATAACTCTCTCGTGTTTTTAATATTATACTCTTTAAGAAGACTTAAATACGTATTAAAGAATCGGAAAAATAAAGGAATGTTTTTAGAAGGATTAAAGAAGGAATTAAGTAACAAAAACAACCGATTTAAGAAATGCCAATTTAAGAAGTATTTAAGAATGCTTTAAGTAGAAGTAAACACACCATGTTAAGTTCTGTAAAGCAATACCTAAAAAAGACGAAATTAAGACGGAATTAAGTAGCCATAAATCGGCACACCTACCCAATAAAGAAGGAATAAAGTATTAATTAAGTATGGACATTTTGTCAGTTACATAAACGGATGTCATCAAAAAAGTCACATTTTACATAAATACTATTTTAATTGTTGTTTGTCTGCAATAATGAAACAATCTCTTTTTTTTTTAAAGATTTAATAAATTCGGTTAACACATTTTGCTTTCCACCTAAAACTAAAAGTACGAAAACGGCGTTATAAATCATACTATTTCAGAAGACTTAAATACGTATTAAAGAATCTGAAAAATACCGATTTAGGACCAAAACAAAAAAGTTATGTTTTTAGAAGGATTAAAGAAGGAATTAAGTAACAAAAAAAGCCGATTTAAGAAATGCGAATTTAAGAAGTATTTAAGAATGCTTTAAGTAGAGTAAACACACCAAGTTAAGTTCTTTAAAACAATACCTTATAAAGATCATATTAAGATGGAATTAAGTAGGCATAAATTGACATACCTAATAAAGAAGGAATAAAGTATGAATTAAGAAATGTGATACCGAAATTATACCATTTTGTGCTACTTGTGTTAGAATTAAATGTATCACCAAAACCACACCGTTGCTCGACTTAGTCGTTCGCCATCTTTGTCATTGGATCGAAATATATGTTTACACAAATTTAAAATGAGGAAATTTTTAATGAGGAGAAAACAAGACTGCTGTAACACTTGAGCCAGACTCCCCTTTCTCTAGGTTGGTTTATCCTCAAAAGGCCGAGTTTAAGAAGGCCGTAAATTATTTGCGGATTTGTACTAATAGTGTCAGGTGCGAAACAACATGCTGTCATCTGTAATGGCCTATAACTTGTTATGTCCTTTTAAACTTGTAAATATTATTATAGCAATGGACTCAAGGAAAGGCCTTGTACGGACGTTTAGGTCAGTGAGGACAAAAATATATCAGTTTAAATACGAAGAATTTATTTGCATTGGGGGCGATTCTACCTTACATAGGTAACTTATTTGTTTGTTCTTTTTTTTTAATAAAAGATGAATAGCATTTTTTGGTATGTACTAACGAAACACGTCGAACACTGTTTTGCAATATTGCTTAAAATATCATTGCTTTGTTGCACTTTATAAAATAAAATTCTGTTTTGTACTTCCAAGCAATTGTAGAATCACCGAATCACCGAGCTTTATTAGAATACCAGTTGTGGGCTTTCTGGATTCAACATCTCCTGCGTAGTCAAAGTCACTAAAGTTTGAAGGTGACATTCTTGCCTGAATGGAAATTAAAGTCTGTGATCTGATGATCCCTTTAAAATACTTTAAAATATTTTTGACGGCATGCCAATGTATTTTCTTTTGGATGTTTCATGTATTGACTGGCATTGCTTACTGAAAATGTTATAATATGGTCGAGTATCTATGGATTGCCTGCATCATGTTTATTATTGCCATAAATATCTGCATACATTTGGTGATGATGATCTTCTGGAATCGCAACTGAATTTACATCCCCCATTCTAAATCTTTTGGGAATTATTTTTGCATATGCCTTTTAATGATTGAAAATGAAACCACCTTTAATTTTTACTTGCGACTTATAGGTACTATAAGGCAAGTTATGCATTCGGAAAAAAATCGAACTCGAGATTTTGATCAAAGTTGACAGTACGATGATAGCGAAGATTATAAAAGTAGGTCTCACAATTCTGTCTGTAGTGTCTATCCGTCTGTTCGACGACACTCTAAACGGCTCGGTAGATATCACTTTAAATTTTTCCCCCACACACGTGTTTTTCTTTTTTTTTTAAGACCAAAAATAACGGTACCTACCATACGATTTTTTTTCGAAATTTTATAAATATTTTTTTCTTCGCAAAAATTGTTCTACGGATTTAAAAAATAAAAATACAAAAAAATTTCATTTGGTTGAAGCTAGATAATGGGTGAACAAAATTTCGAAAAATGGTTATTGAGGGTACCCCCCATTGAATATTTTTTTTTGTTTTTGATTTTCTCAAAAACGGTACCACCGATTTTGATAAATTTTTGTATGCTATAGCTCCCCAGAAATTTTAATAGATTTGTGTATTCAAATTTTCAAATTTTTTTTCTTTCAGTTAATTTTTATGATCTTTAATTTAATAAAAATAAAATGCACGACTGGGTCGCACGAACTTGCTCCTATGTAATCGATTGGGAATTTTAAAAACTAATGTTATTAGAGAAAACTGTTCATAAGGATAAAATTAATTTTTAAATTCTTTTAGTAGGAACAGAATGCTATGCAAATATGAATTTATGCAAGAACAAAAATTATAAGTCCTTGTAGTGGTTTCTTTAAAAGAAGCTCTTATATACAAAATTTTTAAAAGCTTATTAAGAAAAAATTTTGGTACGCTAATTTAAAGCTTTTATTATTGTTCGAATAAAAATTAAATTTACGAAAAGAAATATTGACCCGTTTCGGAGATATCGAATTTTCAAAAAAAAGAAAAAAAAATAGATTTTTTTTTTTCAAAAATTCAAAAAATATTTATTTTAAAGTTTTGAAATGCAATGTGTTTTAGTCTTTTTAGAAGCTTCTCTATAAAAATTTTCATTAAGATCCGTTATGCGGATAATGAGTAATTCAAAATTCGAAAAAATAGTTCTATGGTAGGTACAAGCTGTAATATCTTAATTTCAACATTTTTTTTTATTAAATTAAATATCGTAAAAATTAATTCAAAGTAAAAAAAATTTATCAAAATTCTAGGTGCCGTTTTCGAGAAAAATACGATTTTTGAAAACCATTTTTTTTTAATTTTTTAGCATTTGTATGGTAGGTACCTTTATTTTTAGGTAACATAAAATTTTTTTTCCACATTTTGCAGATTATATTGAGAAACTTTTATTTATCAAGTTTAAAAAAAATCAAGCATGGGGTTTTCGAAATATTGAGTTTTGAAAAAAAAATTTTGAAGTTTTTTTTAAAAATCCAAAAAATATTTTTTTGAAAATTTGAGTATACAATTCTATTTATTTTTGGGAGCCTTAGCAAAAAAAAAAAATGATCAAAATCTGTTGAACAGTTTTTGAGAAAAAAAATGTTTATAAAATTTCGAAAAAAATTCATATGGGGGGTACCGTTATTTTTGGTCTTAAAAAAAACGAAAAAAACGTGTGGGGGGAAAAAATTAAAAATGATATCTACCAAGTTTAAAGAAAATCGGCCGAGTCGTTTAGCCTGTAGTCGAACAGACAGACAGACAGACAGACAGACAGAATTGCGAGACCCACTTTTTTAGTCTTCGCTATCATCGTAATGTCAACTTTGATCAAAATCTCGAGTTGATTTTTTTTACGAATGCATAACTTGCCTTATAGTACCTATAAGTCGCAAGTAAAAACTTGAAATTAAGATATTACAGCTTGTACCCTACCATAGAACCATTTTTTCAAATTTTGAATTTCTCATTTTCGACATAACGTATCTTAATAAAATATTTTATAGAGATGGTTCTAAAAAGTTTGAAAAATATTGCATTTCAAAACTTAAAAAAAAAATATTTTTTGAAATCTATTTTTTTCTTTTTTTGAAAATTTTATATCTCAAAAACAGCTCAATATTTTGTTTGATAATTAAATTTCAGTACAGTAATAAAAACTTTAAGTTGGGGTACCAATTTTGATTCTTAAAAATGTTTTAAAAATTTTGTATATAAAAGCTTAATTTTTTAAGAAACCACTACAACGACTTATAATTTTTGTTCTTGCATAAATTTACATTACATTTTACACTATTTCGTAGATAAATCTACGAAGTATTGATACTGAAAAGCACTGGGAACTGAAGCCATCGGTTTTAGAGAATAATATTCTCTGTCGCACGAACTTGTTCCTATTTTTAAAAACGAATGTTACTCGTACCAGAGAAAACTATTCATAAGGATAACATTTACTTTTTAAACTCTTTTAGTAGTAAGAGATAAAAACAGAATCCTATGCAAATATAAATTTATGCAGTCCACGGCCTTGGCTTTGATCAGCGAAATCAAGCATCATTGCACGCGGTTTGTACTTGGATGGAGGACCGTTCAAATACCAACCGTGTGCTGTTAACATGTGTTTCTTCTATTGTTCTTTCTTTCTGCGTGTCTCTCTCTGTTGTACATTCCACAATCTGGATGCTTGTTTTAGACAATACAGACTCTTGTTTAGCTTGCAAACTTACAAAGAAGTGGAGTAAGCTTTTCAGAAATTAGCTCAATCATCAATGAGCATTTCAAATAAAATAGGACTTAAGACGCATCCCTATGGTACACGTGCAGAAGTACAAAACGACACTGAAAACCACAGAACACAGCTGCACTTGATAATAGAACTTAAAGATTTGGCATTAAATTATTCTTTCTTGATACTCGGAACGCGATACAGTGATACAGTTCGTCATACAGTAAGTGGCCACACGATTATGACCGATGGAAGTTTTCATTAAAATTTTATTTTGACCCCTAGATTTTTTTTTTATTTTTCGATTTAGTTTTATTGTTTTGTTTCAATATTTTTTTTAAATGAGGGTGTATTACATCAGTTAATAACAATTCTCAATGGGGTTAAGGTCTGATGAATTTCCTGGCTTAGGCAGCACGTTAAAATGCATGCTTGTCCGTATAAGGTTAAATAAAAAAAAATATAAAATTAAATTAAAGAAAATAAAAAAAATGCGGGAACTGTTTTTTTTTATTAAATACTATTTCCAACAAAAAATTAAATCTAACAAAACAAAAATTATATTTCGTCTTTATTAAAACAGCTGAAGAGGCAATTCTCCGTTTGATAATTCTCCTGAAAAGTAATATGTAAATGAGAGCCCATGAATATAGTGATCAACACAGGCAACTATTTAATTCTACGAGTATCTCGCATTTAAATTGCAATCTACATAAACTCAAATTACTCATACTACCACTACAACAGGTGGCCGTCACATACAACGGACTTAAACCATTTGAATCTATACTGTCGCCAGGCGACCACCTCTCGCTCGCAAGGGAACTGGTGGATAGGTGGATGTTAAACCAATGCTAGATATAGGGCCTTAACAACAATCAAATTAAGAGACGACTTTAATATTTGAGCGAAATGAAGCATTATTTAATCGACTCTATATAACTGACCATATATGCTGCATTTTATTTTTACTTGCGACTTTAGGTACTATAAGGCAAGTTATGGATTTGTAAAAAAATTGAACTCGAGATTTTGATCAAAGTTGACATTACGATGATAGCGAAGACTCAAAAATTGGGTCTGGCAATTCTGTCTGTCTGTCTGTCGCTGCGACTACAACCTAAACGGCTGGGCCGATTTTGTTTAAACTTGGTAGATATGGGTTTTGATTTTTTACCCCCACACGTTTTTTTCTTTTTTTTTTAAGACCAAAATAACGGTACCTGCCATACGAATTTTTTTTCGAAATTTTATAAATATTTTTTTTTTCTCAAAAACTGCTGGACAGATTTAAAAACTAAAAACACAAAAAAAATTCATTTAGATAAGTCTAAGTAATGCTTGAAAAAAATTTTCCGAAAAATGGTTATTGAGGGTACCCCCCATGGAACCATTTTTTTTTGTTTTTGATTTTCTCAAAAACGGTATCACCGATTTTGATCATTTTTTTTTGCGAAGGCGCTTCAAAAATTTAAATAGAATTGTTTATTCAAATTTTCAAAAAAAATTTTTTTGGATTTTAAAAAAAAACTTCAAAATTTTTTTTTTCAAAACTCAATATTTCGAAAACCCCATACTAGATTTTTTTTAAACTTGATAAATAAAAGTTTCTTCATATAATCTACAAGATATGAAAAAAAAAAAATCATTTTAACTTAAAATAAAGGTACTCACCATACAAATGTTAAAAATTAAAAAAAATGGTTTTCAAAAATCGTATTTTTCTCGAAAACGGCACCTAGAATTTTGATAAAATTTTTTTTCTTTCAATTAATTTTTATGATCTTTAATTTAATAAAACAAATTTTGAAATTAAGATATTACAGCTTGTACCTACCATAGAACCATTTTTTCGAATTTTGAATTTCTCATTATCCACATAACGGTTCTTAATGAAATTTTTTAAAGAGAAGCTTCTTAAAAGTCTAAAACACATTGCATTTCAAAACTTTAAAATAAATATTTTTTGAATTTTTGAAAAAAAAATCTATTTTTTTCTTTTTTTGAAAATTCGATATCTCAGAAACTTCTCAATATTTTTTTTTTTTTAAATTTAATTTTTATTCCGACAATAATAAAAACTTTAAATTGGCGTACCAACATTTTTTCTTAAAAATCTTTTAAAAATTTTGTATATAAAAGCTTTTTTTAAGAAACCACTAAAACGACTTATAATTTTTGTTCTTGCATAAATTCATATTTGCATAGCATTCTGTTTTCGTCTCTTACTATTAAAAGAATTTAAACAATTAATTTAATTACATAGGAGAAAGTTCGTGCGACCCAGTCGTGCATTTTATTTAGGTTCCGTACAATAAATGGTTCACAATTTAGAGTTCACATGAATATAAAGTTCATAACATGTATGGCAAACTTTATAGAGCTCGTTAAATAATGGTCCATTTCGCTCAAATATTAAAGTCGTATCTTACACCCCGACTCCACAGGAGATAAATTCTCTCAGGATGCTCATCATGATATGAAATCTCCAATGGAGACGCGATATTTCCTCTTATGATGTGATGTCAGCGATCTATGTCAGCGGTTTTGTCTTGATACGAGTATAGATGTCTGATATGAAATTTGACAGATGGTTTTTTACTTGCGACTTATAGGTACTATAAGGCAAGTTATGCATTCGTAAAAAAAATCGAAGTCGAGATTTTGATCAAAGTTGACATTACGATGATAGCGAAGACCAAAAAAGTGGGTCTCGCAATTCTGTCTGTCTGTCTGTCTGTCTGTCTGTCGGTTCGACTACAGCCTAAGCGGCTCGGCCGATTTTCTTCAAACTTGGTAGATATGAGTTTTGATTTTTTTCCCCCACACGTTTTTTTCTTTTTTTTTTTTTTAAGACCAAAAATAACGGTACCTGCCATACGATTTTTTTTCGAAATTTTATAAATATTTTTTTTTTCTCAAAAACTGTCTCACAGAATTTTTTAAAAAAAATTTGAAAATTTCATTTGGTTAAAACTAGCTAATGGTTGAAAGAAAATTTCCAAAAAATTGTTATTTATGGTAGACCCCCTGGGTCCATTTTTTTTGTTTTTGATTTTCTCGAAAACGGTACAGCCGATTTAAATCATTTTTTTATGTCAAAGCTCCTCCAAAGTTTGAATATTATTACATATTAAAATTTTCAATTTTTTATTTTTTGGATTTTTAAAAAAAAATTCAAACTTTTTTTTTGGAAACTCAATATTTCGAAAACCCCATGCTCGATTTTTTTCAAACTTGACAAATAAAAGTTTCTTAACATAATCTACAAGATTTGAGAAAAAAATTTTGTTTTATCTAAAACTAACGGTACCTTCCATACAAATTTATAAAAAAGGTTTTCGAAAATCGTATTTTTCTCGAAAACGGTTCCGAGAATTTTGGTAAAATTTTTTTTCTTTTGATTAATATTTACGATCTATAATTTAATAAAAAAAAATTTGAAATCTAGATATTACTGACTGTACCTACCATAGAACGATTTTTTCGAATTTTGAATTACTCATTATCGGCATAACGGATTTTAACGCAATTTTTTATAAAGAAGCTTCTAAAAAGTTTAAAAAACATTGCATTTAAAAACTTAAGAAAAAATATTTTTTCAATTTTTAGAAAAAAAAAATAATTTTTTTTTTTGAAAAATTCGATATCTCAAGAACGGCTTAGTATTTTTTTTGGAAATTAGACTTATTCGTACAATAATAAAAACTTAAGGTTTTAAAAAATTTGTACATAAAAGCTTATTTTTTTAAGGAACCACTACAATGACTTATAATTTTTGTTCCTGCATAAATTCATATTTGCATAGCATTCTCTTTTTATCTCTTACTACTAAAAGAATTAAAAAAATTTATTTATCCTTATGAACAGTTTTCTTTAATAACATCCGTTTTTAAAATTCCTAGTCTATTACATAGGAGCAAGTTCGTGCGACCCAGTCGTGCATTTTATTTTCGTACTTTTGTCTCATTATTTCGTGTCTTCTCATTCGGTTGGTTCTTGTCAAGTATGCCGTCGGCAAATTTTTTTTTTTTTTATTTTGTAAGTAAATACATTAACGTGTCATGTTATTCATTTGTTCGTGTGTTAAGTTATGTTTATAAATAAATAAATAAATAAATTTGGTGGTGCAACAGCTCGGAGTGAACCAGGACCTTGTGACTTACAACTCTCAACCATTCCTGGGTACGTGTTACCAGGAACGGAGGGGACCTACAATTTTCTGCCGATTCCGAACGGCTAATGAGCAGCACTTTCCATGACAAGAGATACTCTTGGAGAATTTGTCAATTTCTCACAAGAGGCAGTACACCCCTGAACTCGAGACCTTCCGCATGACAGTCCAACGCACTAACCATTATGCCAAGGTGTACTACGAAAGTTTGGTGTTGTTGGTGTTGGTGATGTTTGGTGTTATTTATTTATACTTTAGGTAGATGCGCATTCTTTTCTTTGCAAATATATATAATTTTTGTTAGTTTTACCTTTTGCTAATTTCTGTTATCCGCACAAAACACATCCTGTGCAGTAGGGATAGAAATGAAAAATCATGACATAATTTGCCCAGCGAAGCAATACGAAAATGTAGAGATAGAGATGTCAGACATTGAGTTGGAGAGACAGATATCTTTTGAAGTCGGGGTGTTAGTTTGATTGTTGGTACGGCGCATAGAGTATAGAAATAATAGCCATTAAGTATCAGTCTCACAGGGGAACTGATGGATTTTACACCAATGCTGATATACATTATGAACCAGGAGACCATCACACACACACACGATCGAATTTCTTACTCGAGCCTTGCATATGTATAGATGTTATACCAATGTTCAGTAAGAATTGATTTTGTACAAAATATAAAACTACATTCTACTTAAAATAATAAATTAGATGATTATTCAGCGAGATAAGCTCACCTCTCTTTCAATTTGTCTTCCTATATTGTATTTATTAATTCTTATTAACTTATAATTTCATTACTTCAACAACTCACTTATCACACCACTTTGCCAGTCAACAATTCACAACTGAATTAAGAATGACGAAGGCAAGAAGGCAACTTGATGGAGAGAGAAGATTGAGTATTTCTCAAAACACTACTCAAATTCTCTGGCATTGTCAGATTAATAAGAGTAAATCTCAAAATTAGACTAGTACTACCAGATAAACAATTTTATTTAATTTTTTTTTACCTTCAACTTACTTGACTTTCTTATACTCGTGACCTATGACAAGGTGCACCATCCTGCATGAAAGTATATTTGCTCTTTCGCAACATTAGACTACCCAAGTATGGCGGTAAAACAGATTTTAAAACGTTTATGTATTGTTCGGAGCGCATTATTTCTTCTACAAAATAAATTGGACCAGATCCTTCTTCTTCAGTTATACAGCTCCAAATCATAACACTTGGTGGATCTTGGACCTTGGCAGCCACGCAGCAATCTAAATACCGTTTATCCTTTCTACCGCGAACAATTTTTTTTTTGTTGACGGTTACTGCCTCATCGCTGAATATAACATTCAAATAAAAATATTTTTAAAAATGAGTCGGCTTGAGATAGATTGATAAAAATAATCGTTACGACTTAATTCAATTGACGTATTATGTCCCAATATTTTGAATACATGTCCCTATGCAATTTAGGCCACAGTATACTTTCAACGCGCGTGGCTTTTGTAAGCGTTGGCTTTTCAGCAGCCCGCCTACAAAAAAGTACATTTTGTTTTAAACGTGTCGTTGCCTCACTGTTTTGGCTGATATATTAATACCAAAAGATCGCAGTTTTTCAGCAATGAATTTTGTTGGTGCACTTCGAATTCTCAAAGTCATATTTACTATTTTTATGTCTTCTCGTGTTGTAGTTTAATTTTTCGGATTTTTTTCGTGCGCTTACCCACAGTCAAGTCATCTAAATTGCAGAGTTTTTTACATTTCTAGCCATATTTACCATTGAAGACTTGGATATTCCCACCCACCCAGGCCACCTACTCTATTATAACAAATTCCTAGTTCAACGGATTTCATATAAATTTTTTGTCTCTATGCACACATTTTTAACATACACATTACACAGCTCAAATATCACCCATACTACTCTATTTATTTCCAAAAAAAAACACATTAGATGACCACTTCAGAAATTTAATTCATTGATATGAGAACTTGTTAAGTCCAACGATTTAACTTGAAGTACCCAATTCCAGTGTCGGCAATGAGATATTCCTTTGATGTCTATCTTGATGTTTCCTGCCACAATTTGTGTTGTCATTTTTTCTACTTTCCTTTATTTTGTTGGTTATATATTTTATCTTATTGCTTATTTATGTTTTTATTTAATTTATTTTTTTTTTAAATGACTTTTCCTCGTCGACTAATGTCGGCTTATTCAGGGTTTATGTACATACAAATTCCGTACATTATAGTATGTCCGGGCTCACCCTAAATAGAGGATATCGTATTCACAACATTCATTGCTCCCCTTTGGGACAAACAAAATTGTAGGTTGGAAAGCTCCACGATTGTGTCTCATGAACCATCGCATGCTTTTCGATTAATTTCTTGACTTTACTTAAAGAATATTCCTAAGTAGTACCTAGCTGTTGAGTATATATTGTTTTATAAATTTTCCAGGATATCTAAAGGGGTGTCCACGCCAAAGAAACATTTCAGGAAACATTGTTTCAAAAATGTTTATTTGGTCTGGACACACCTTAAGGCAAAAGTTCAATTCAAATTGAGGAATTCTATAAAGGATTTAAAAATATTTCGTTATAGCAAAATATAACTAATTTTCTAACCAACAGGATAAAATCACTTTTCTCCCAATAAAAACTTTAAAAATTTTTACAAAATAAATTGACGATTTGCATCATTTTTCTTTCATTAACAAACCAGAAATATACTACATAATTTTTTTTACAAAACCGATACATTGCCCTAAGCCACAAAAAAGGTTGCAAAATAGTATAGAAAATTATTGTTCACTGGACAAAGCAGAATTATTTGTTATCGTACATTAACTGTGACCTCACGTTCTTGGCAAAGCCAGTTTCCGGGATACCTAAAAACCGACCGACCTCCGCCGAGCCGCCAACAAAAACTTGCAATAGCAACAGATCCTTATGGGTTTCTTTTTATCTTGTAGAATTATATATGAATATTTATGTGAAATGAAAATACGGAAGTATCTTCTAGTGAGAATCTGTGATAGGATTTTAAAGAAAATGACATTTTGATTGTGATTTAAACACACAAAAGGCGTTAAGAAGTCTGTCCTACCCCCATACCCTAAACATCAGAATTTATTATTTAAATAAAATTAAAGGTCTTAATTTGTTATTCAAACGAAGTCGGGATTTAATTCAATAATGATTCGATTCGAATTTTTGATTTTGTATCAAGTTAAAAATTAGTATCGGTTAATTCAGTCGAATTTGTGAAAATTAAAATATGAATAAAAAAAATTAGAGGCTGGTAGGGACTAGGGAGCTTAAACCGAGTGACTTGCAACTCTCAACCATTCGTGTGTGCGTGTTAGCATGAGGGGGAGATCTACGAAGATGAGAAGCACTTTTCATGACAAGATTTACTCTTTGAGGGTTCGAAAAACATTTTTGGAGTGGATGGGAACCGAACTCGGACTTTCCGCATGAGAGTCCAATGCGCTAACCATTATGCAAATATTACGGTCTAATCGATAAACAGTCATTTTATAATTTATCCTCTTCTATCGGCAGTCCAATCATTATACTGCGCTCTTTGCATTCTGCTTAATTTAAATGGTCCTTACATGTGTAAGTTGACGATAAAACCTCTCGGTACCAAACAAGTCTCAGCAATATTGCATAGATTTTCCGCAAGTGAGTTATGGAGGGCTGATCCTTGAAATCAAGATATCAGTGACTGTGCCTACCATAGATCGAATTTTTCGAATTTTGACTTTCTCATTATTTGCATAACGGATTTTCATGAAATTTTTTATAAAGAAGCTTCTATAAATTTTGAAAAATATTGCATTTCAAAAATTTGAAAAAAAAAAAAAATATTAAAATATATTTTGAATTTTTGAGAAAAAAAATATTTTTTTTTTGAAAATTCGATATTTCAAAAACTGCTCAATATTTTTTTTTTTGGAAATTGAATTTTTTGCTTACAATAATACAAAATTTTAGTTGGCATACCAAATTTTTTTCTTTAAAATGTTTTAAAAATATAAAAGCTCATTTTTTTAAGAAACCACTACAACGACTTATAATTTTTGTTCTAGCCTAGATTCATATTTGCATAGCATTCTGTTTTTATCTCTTAATACTTAAAGATTTTAAGAACTAAATTTTATCCTTTTGAACAGTTTTCTCTAGTAACATTCGTTTTTTAAAAATTCCTAGTAGTCCAGTCAAACTAAATTAATTAATTCGAAATATCTACAAAAAATACTCCGTCGAATTTTTTTTTTGTTTCTCAAAGAGTACGTATTGGAGAGTGTAAATCCAAAGAGTTGAACAAAAAGAACAAAAAGCGCCCATGCGTTGTCCGCCATTTTGAAAAAGGCTTTGGAAAGCGTGAACTCGATTTTCTCGGCTCCTATCATTTATAGAGCTGTATTTTTTTTAGGTTTGTACGTTAAAATATCTTCTTTAACTTTTGTTGAGAAAAAAATTTGAAACCTCTTTCCAAAAAAAAGTTATTGACGAAAAACTGTCGAGATTTTGAAGTAAAAAAAGGTTTTTAACGTTTATCTCGCCTCATGTTCATCTGATCGAAAAAATACTTAAGTTCTTTTTTATAGATCACTTTATTTCCTACATTTTGGTATATTTAAATCTTATGTGCGACAAAAACTGTAGGAAATATAATCTGACAAAATGGCCAATATCCTGCGAAAAATTTCCTATATCGGAAAGAAATATAACTTTGGTCTTGCAAAAATATATTTGATTTTATTTTATTTCAAATCTATTTTTAAGCGCATTATTAAATACCTGTCAGTTTTTTATCATATCTCATATGCTTCCGAGTAAGAAAGTTGTAAATATGGGTGATTGTTTTATATGTGAAAAGCTATTTGGTAACGAAAAAGTTTCGGTGGTGAATAAATGGTGTAAGTAAATACATTACAATCGTTTGCAGTTAAAAGAAGTAATAGCGAACATGCGCGTATGCTTGAAAACCTTGATAATATAACGGTTCATGTTAATTGCTGGAAAAATTATGTAAATGAACAAATGGCTAAGGCATAATTTAAGCGTCGGAGTGAAAGTGATGCAACTTTACAGTTAGCTTCTTCCTCATTTTATCAACCGAATGATACAAGCCAATTCGATTTAGAAAATAAGTATTTTTTCTGCATAGAAGAAATTGGAAGTTTTGAACAACAGACAAAAAATCCAAAAGAGCAAAGAATGGTAAGTCACAAAATGATAACATAGTAAGAAAACTATCAGAAGACATCGATCTACTCGTACTTGCTCTTCTCACAGGCCTCGGAAACAAAACATCTAATGTATTTTTCCGTAAACCAGACAAAGGACGATTTTAGGAAGCACCATTTAATTTCAATTTAATTTCAATTATCCACATTTAACCGACCTCATAATGTTTCTTCACGCATTTTCTGAGTGCGACACGACGTCAGCTATTTATAACATCGGTAAAACTAAATTGATAGGCATTCTAGAAAAAAATGATGAACTGAAAAACCTTGTTCATTTATTCAGATCCAAAGATGTTGATAGTAACGTTTTGGGAGCCCCTGGAGAAAAAGTTTTTATTGCGTTGTTCAATGGGAAGGAAAATGAGATATAACAACTTTGTTAAAACGTCAAGAAAAACTAAGTTTAATTTATCTTCATTGCCTCCTAATGCAGCAGCTGCTCGGCAACACACACATTCCGTACCTACCATCAAGTAGAGACTTGGATCGATGTTCACCATGATCCACTAAAATGGGGTTGGAAAAGAACTCCGAGAGGATTAGAGCCAGTTACAACCACTCAGGATCCAGCTCCACAAAGCGTATTGCAAACTATGTATATCCTGCAAATGCAAGGGCCAGTGTGGTCGAGCTTGTGGCTGTCGGAAATCTGGTCTGAATTGTTCCTTAATATGTTTCTACTGCAGTGGAAAAACATGCGCTAATGTATTTTCCTTGCAAAACTTACTGGAAGATGAAGACGCATGTGAAGACTTTTCCTCACCATTGAAGAAACTACCAATGACGATCGCAGCAGTACTACCAACGTTAATATGATCATTGATGTTCGCACGCCTAGCCCAAAAAAAATAAAATGCACTACTGGATCGCACGAACTTGCTCTTATGTAAAAGTACTTTGGAATTTAAGATACATTTTATAAATAGAAAACATGGATTTAATGAGATAATAATGTTCAAATGCATAAAATTGCCGTCTGGTTTCCGGAAAAGTATGAATTTGTGCAAATAAACTTTAAAAAGTCGTTTTATTATTAAATAATTTTTTTACATAAGAAATTTCTCTAAAATTTTTCAAGAAAAAAATGTGTGATGCGAATTTTAAGTATAAAATAATATTGATTTTAGGAAATAATTTCAAAAAATTATCGTTCATAGGTTTTGAAGATATACCCAACAAATATTTTTTCCAATATTTTTATATACAATATTATTTTAAACCTAAGGGGACTCCTGCTGAAAATTTTGGGTTAAAATCATTAGAGCCGTTAATGAGAAAGTCGAAAATAAAAAAAAACGGGTCTATGGCAGGTACCCCTAATAACATTTTGCCCCAAATTTTTTTTTTGACCAAAATGTAGCCTATGTTCATAATATCACACCTAATTTTTTTTTTATCAAAATCGTTAGAGCCGTTTTCGAGATAAATAAGATTTTGCATTACGGGTGTATGGGGGGTACCGTTAGTTTTGGAGCTAAAAAAAAAATTCAGTTTCTCCTCTAGGGAATCACCGAAGACCCTTAACTACCGAGATTGAAAGAAATAGATCCAGTGGTTTAGACTGTAGTGAGAGGTACTGACCTAAATGTGTGTACTAAATTTTCCTGAAAATTTTTATAAAAAAAATTGATATGCAAATTGTTAGTATTTAATAAAATACATTTTAAAACGTAATTTAAAAATTTAATCGTGTATCGGTTTTCAAGATATTGAATTTTCAAAAAAAAATTGTATTATTTTTTTAAAAATCCAAAAACTTTTTTTTCCAAAAACTTTTTTTTTTATTTTTTTTTAAATGCAAAGCAGCTCCTGCATAAAAATTTTGGTCAAAATCGTTAGAGCCGTTGGTGAGAAATTCGAAAATCAAAAAAAAAAAAACGTTATATGACAGGTACCCCTAATAACATTTCCCCCCAAATTTTTTTTTGATCAAAATATAGTCCATGTCCATAATATCACATTTAATTTTTGTTATCAAAATCGTTAAAGCCGTTTTCGAGATAAATAAGATTTTGCATTACGGGTGTATGGGGGGTACCCTTAGTTTTGGAGCTAAAAAAAAATTTCAATTTTTCCTCTAGGGAATCATCGAAGATCCTTAACTACCGAGTTCGAAGAAAATACCTCCGGTAGTTTAGGCTGTAGTTCGAGGTACAAACATACAGACATAAAGACATACAGACATACAGACAGACAGACGGAATTGTCAGACCCACTTTTTTCGTCTTCGCTATCATCGTAATGTCAACTTTGATCAAAATCTCGAGTTTGATTTTTTTTACGAATGCATAACTTGCCTTATAGTACCTGTAAGTCGCAAGTAAAAATAGTAATAGACTATAGTCCAGTCAAATTAGTATTTTATATCTCCAAAAAATACTGCGTCGATTTTTTTTTTGTTTCTTAAATAGTACGTATTGGAGAGTGTAAATCCAAAAAGTTCGTCTGTCTGTTCGATTACAGCTAAACGGCTCGGCCGATTTTCTTCAAACTTGGTCGATATAGGTTTTAATTTTTTACCCCCGGATTTTTTTTTATTTGATTTTTTAAGACCAAAAATAACGGTACCTGCCATACGATTTTTTTTCGAAATTTTATACATATTTTTTTTTTTCAAAAACTGTCCCAACGATTAAAAAAATCAAGAAATTTAATTTAGTCAAACCTAGGTAATGGTTGAAAAAAAAAATTCCAAAAAATGAGTAGTTTTGGTATCCCCCGTGGGACCATTTTTTTTGTTTTTGATTTTCTCAAAAACGGTACTACCGATTTTAATAATTTTTTTTATGCTAAAGCTTCCCAGCAGTTTGAATATTATTGTGTATTCAAATTTTCCAAGAAAAAATTTTGGATTTTTAAAAAAACTTTCAAATTTTTTTTTTGAAAACACAATATTTCGAAAACCCCATGCTCGATTTTTTCAATACTTGATAAATAAAAGTTTGGAAAACTAATCTACAAGATATGAGAAAAATAAATTCATTTTACCTGAATATAACGGTACCCTCCATACAAATGTTAAAAAATGGTTTTCGAAAATCGTATTTTTCTCGAAAACGGTTCCGAGAATTTCGCTTAATTTTTGTTTCTTTCTTTTAATTATTATTATTAAAACTTTATTGAAAATATAAATAAATTATGTTAACAATAATTTAATGAATATAGCACTAGCTACCAGGTCTTTTCGCTATTATGGATTATAAAATTAACATTATATTAATCGATCTAAATGAAGTTCTTGTAAGATAGTAAAAACTAATTTAATGTTGATTTCTGAGATAGATGATAATAGTTGTTGTAGGGATTTGCCGGTGATGGTTTAACTGGTCTTGTTTATGTATTCACATTGTAACATATATGTGATAGTTAGTGTAGGTTTTTGCTTGCAAAAGTTGCAGAGATTAGCCGATAGTTTGGTGATTAGATGCTCATGGGTGATTTGAGTATGACCCATTCTGAGCCTAATGAATTTTTTGAGCATTGAAGTAGGTAAGTGCATAGGATAGAAGGCCTTGTCGGCTCCAAGATTGAGTATTGAGTAATGATGTTGATACCCACACCAGTCGCTTTTAGTCCTTGCTGACACCCAAGCAACACAATTGCCTCTTACAGATATCTTGAAAAGTTATTTTCCAAGTGTTTTCAACTCTTTGAACAATCTTAAAGAGGTCTGTAATACCCAAAAAGGCCTAAAGGGGAGGAGTCTATTGTATTGAACAAAGAGTTCTAAGTAAAGTATTTGTAAGACTTCATAAAGATCATTTTTTGATTAATCTATAAAGACACTTTCAAGTGGTTTTCAAGATGTTTATATTTTTGAGTAGAAAGATTGAACTGCGAAGAAGAAAAATGTATAAAAAATGTCTTTCTCTTTCACGCAAATTTAATGCAATTCAAATAAAATGGATTGACAAATATAAATACACAAACATGGCGAATTCTTTCCTTCAATAATTTATGACTGGATTTACGATATTCATTGTATACCCTTTTTATGATTGTGTGTTTTGATTTGCGAGAGAAGATTTAATTTGAAACCGCATACTCTACCCTACTTGAAATTAACGCGCCTTCAAATAGAATAGTATTTACAAAGAAATATTCAGAAAAATAATGTTATAATAATAAAATGCCCTCAGAATAAAAAAAAGAAATGACGTTTAAGTATGCAATAGATATGGCCGTTTCATGTATGTGTATGTATCGAAGGTATTCCTACCTACAGGGTGCTTTATTTTATGAAAGGTCTTTTTTTGTTCGATCTGAATAATTTTAAAATGTAAAATAATTTCAGCAAATAAATACAACTCAAAAGATTTACAAACTGAGCGACATATTAGCACTTACGTCTTTAGAATTTTGTATGAAATAAAATTAAATCAACTTTTTTATTGTATATGGTGATGCTAAGATCTCCTTTATACTACAAAACGCGAAGAAACATAATAATTGTTTGAAGAATGATTCCGGATTTTTATTGCATTTTTTTTTCAAAATTTAAATGTAAGTTGACAGGTTTTATACATCTTACACAGAAAAGATACAAAAAGACATACTATATGAAAATAAGTGAAAATATATGTCATTCCTTAATTTTTATTTCACAAAGTGTTAAAATCCCTGGATTAAAAATCTGTTAGAAAGATATGCTAACTTGACATTTTATTGTTGTGTCAACATTCTATCAAGATACAAAATATTGAGTTCAACTGCCAACCGACTAAAGAATCACTGAAAATTCAGAAAATTTGATATTATACTGAATCAAAATAATACCCATTATCAATTTTATTTGAATTTGAATTTTATTTCAACATTTCTTTTATATTCTGCCAAAGTTCTTCAAATAACAACATTCCCTTCTTTCATTTACTTACATCCTAGTGATGGGTAGGACACGAATTTGAAATGAGTTTGTATGAGGTACTCATTTCTTGAAATGAGGTGGTACTTTGTCCCACCTCAAATGTCCCATGGTACTACCTGTTTAAATGGATATTTTGAAATTTGAAATTAAACCATGCGTATTTTTTTTAATAGTATATATTTTTTCAAAAACAGTTTTTAAAATTGCATTAAATAAAAAGGTTACAAAAATTAAATACCAATAAATATAATATATTTAATCAAATATCCTTAATACAAAATACTTTATTTTACATTTAAAAACAAAATTAAAAGAAGTTTTAGATTTTAACAAAAATAAAGTTTAAAATAAGTTAATATAAAAAGATGTAATACAAAAATTAATTTAAAAATAAAGTTTAAAAGAAAAAGTGGTGTTTTAAAATTTTTTTTAAGTTTTTAAAAGAAAACAAAAGCATTTAATAAAAAGATAAACACAAAAAGATATTTTTTTAACAAAAAAATAAACAAAAATTTAAAAACGAAAATTCCTACTCCTTCAAAAATTAACAAAACCTCCTACTCCAAACAGTAAAAAAAACCTCCTTCCTTTTTTAACCCTTTGATTGTATATTTTTCGATAATGCTACATACCTATCTTCATTGTTTGTTACATTGTAGTCAGTGCAACATTCATTCATTCATAAGTCCCACTCATTATCTCTTCTCATTTTGCCTCCTCAAACAGATGCAAAAGAACCTCAATCCTCAAATGACAAATGTCCTAGTCTGGTACAAAGTCATAGCCTGGTACAAATACAAAGTCCTAGCCTGGTACAAAGTCCCATTCTGGTACAAAGTTCCAGTCTGATACAAAAATCCAGCCTGCGACAATGTCACGAATTTTGTTTGAATGGGACGTTTGAGTAAAAAGTACTCAACAACTCAACTCACAACACATTCATTCATTTCATTTCAAATCCTCATCTTCCACAAACCTCATTCTATTTCCATTGGTTTGATCTTTGTGTGGGTAGAGAGTTTTAGGCCTATTTCCTCCTTTCATACAATTAACTACAACAATACAACTTCATTCTGCATCAGTCTCAGTCTTAGTATCAAGCCGATGAGTGAGATGCTCGATACGAATAGTGTTTTTTTTTTCCATGAAAGAGTAAAGAGAAATATTTTTCGTTGCTGTTGTGGTGAGGTGTGAGGTAACACATTTTTTCGTTTTGAGGTGATGGGACATTTCAGATCGGTGTATGGGACATTTTGTATTGCCTCATGTATGAGGTACATATCACTATTACATCCGTAGAAACTGATGACTTCGTATAGTAAACGATAAAACATAAAAATCTAGTAAATAATAATTTTATCTTCAATATACGTTTAACAATGTCACCCTTTACAAAATATATGTATTTTATACAGATACGCCATCCATATATCGAAACTTAAATTCAAAGCAAAGAGTGAAAAAAGTGTATACAAAGAGTAAAGGAAGAATATAGCTGTTTACAATCAGTCAAATTCAAAGAAAAAAAGAGCAAACAAAGTGTAAGTAAAGAGTAAAAGAAAAAGATAACAAATTCACAACAATTAGGCTGGGCGCGCACATTCAATTTTTAGTTTTGCAACTGTTTGTTACGAGCAACTAAAAAGTTTGTGTTTTGACACAAACTAAACGATTGCCTAAAATGAGTTCGCTATTTTGTGTAACATTATAATTATACGCACCTGCGCGAACATTCAACCAAATAGTTCATCAGTTTTCTATAAGCAACCAAACAGTTGTACAGTTTTGCTTGTTTTCTGTTAAACATAATCATATGCAATGGCGCGCATATTCAACTAAATAGTTGAGTTGTTTTCTTTAAACAGAAGAAAGAAAAAAAGATTTTCGCTTGGTTTCACAATTGTTAGGCGAAACAAAACATTTTTTTTTCAACCAAAGAGAAAAGTAGTAATTCTTGATGTTAAGCTTTCATAAATACGTTTTAGTGAAAACTTCCACAGAATATCTTCAAGATGTATTCGAAAGATTAAAATGAAAACCTCTTGCAGCATTTTAAAACTACTCCTTTTAAAGAGGTTTTATAGAGGGTACATAGAGAGTCAATATGGTGACATTTGTCATGATTATCTCTAAGATGTTTTAAAGAGCATTTAATTATACTATAACAAAAAGAACATTTTAAAGAGCAAATTAGGAGGTCATAAAGTGAAATGGTATTAAGAAGATTGAACTAACAGCTTGTAAAGAGCTGATACATTTATTGAAGTACTCTCCAAGAGTTTATGTGTTGCTTGGACATGATTGACTTAATATGTTTTGTTAAGTCTTTAGAGTTAAAGTAGTAGAACTCGATAAGGGGTTCTTTCAGGGCTCGTTTAGCTTCTGAGTCGGCGATTTCATTTCCAGCGATATCCTTGTGGCCTGGAACCCAAGCCAGTCTGAGGTTTCTCTTTTTGGCAATCAGTTTGTCACGGATTACAACAGCTATGGTGGAGTAGTTGTTAAAATTTTTGATTGCGTTGATTGATGACAGGCTATCAGTAATAGCGGTCAGCCATCAGACGAATAGGGGGAACAACATGTAGCATACGAAAACATGCACGTGCCGTAACTATTCGGGACTGGTGGAAGTGTGATCATAGCCTCTCCGCGGCGGCCGCTAGAAACAAGCCTTTCAAAAAATGTTTGGCTAATATGAGCAGGCTGGTTCCACAGGTTGGCGACAGGTTAATTCCCTGTCCCGTGAAACTAAGAGAATTTCGAGAACGACATCAAGCCTCGGAAACGGACTGATCACACGCAAAGAAAAGGAAAAACGATTTACGAATTTTCTTATGGAACGTAGAGCTCGAGCTGCTCAGCAGCTAGCCGATGCCCTGTCAAAATATAAAGCTGACATAACAGCTCTTCAAGAAATCAGATGGACAGGGAATGGTGTTTTACAGAAGAAACAATATGACGTATACTACAGCTGTCATACAAAAAACCATGTGCTCGGGGTAGGCTTCATAGTCAGCGAAAAAATGAAGTCTACTATCATCGGCTTTAACGCTATAAGCGAAAGGCTATGCACCCTTCGCGTGCGAGGCAAATTTACGAACATCAGCCTCATTAACGTTCACGGACCTACGGAGGAGTCCTCAGACGAAGAAAAAGAGACTTACTACGAACAAGTCGAGAGGGCCCTCAATGCCTGTCCAAGGTATGATGTTAAAATCATCCTTGGGGATTTGAACGCAAAAATAGGTCGGGAGCCGGTATTCAGGCATTACGCAGGCACCCATAGTTTGCATGAGAACACTAATGACAATGGACTTCGAGTCTTAGAATTGGCAGCATCGAAAAACATGGTCGTTGCGAGTACCAGGTTCCCGCGTAAAGATATCTACAAAGCCACCTGGGTATCACCTGATGGAGTCACTCGTAACCAAATAGACCACGTGTTGATAGACCGTCGCCACTACTCGAACTTGATGACGGTACGATCGTACCGAGGTGCCAATATCGACTCGGATCACTATCTTGTTGGTATGGTTTTCCGAGGGCGGATTGCCTTGCGAAGATGCATTGCATCCGCCGATCAGGTTCGAATCAACACGGCTGCCCTGCGCAATGAAAACACCAGTAACACCTTTGGTAATGCGTTAGGACTCGCCCTAGAAACACCTGACTTAGGGAGAGTAAGTCCTGGAGCCAGTATGCTGGGCGTAAATGAAAAGTGGACACGTCTTAAAAATACTGTCATTAGTACTGCCAACTCCATCATAGGCAGCAGTCGTAAAAATCGGAACGACTGGTTTGATGATGAATGCAAGCTAGCGACTGAACGTAAGAATGTTGCGTACCGAGCAATGCAACAATCTCATAGAACGCGGGCACACATACTGGAGCGATGGGAAGTGTACTTCAATGAATTGCTAAATGGTCAGCTCACTGCAGAAGTGGAGGCTCCACTACTTCAAGAAGAATACCCTATGTTGCCGCCACCAAGCATAGAAGAGGTTGAGAAGGCTATAGGCCGGCTTAAACAGAACAAATCCCCGGGAGCCGATGGCATACCAGCCGAATTATTTCATCACGGCGGGCCAGCCTTACGTCAAGCAATTCATGATATTATAGTGCACGTATGGGAGCAGGAAGAAATGCCAGAAGACTGGCGAAAAGGCATAATATGCCCCATACATAAGAAGGGAGATGTCACAACGTGCAGCAATTATAGAGGTATCACGTTGTTGAGTACCGCCTATAAGATACTCTCCTCTATCCTACAAGACCGGATAACCCCATACGCTAAAACCGTCATCGGACAATATCAGTGTGGTTTTATTCCGCGCAAATCAACAACTGATCAGATCTTTACCCTTAGGCAGGCGATGGAAAAACGTCTAGAATTTAATATCCCAACATACCATCTGTTTATAGACTTTAAGGCCGCCTATGATAGCATAGCCAGGGTAGAACTTTACAAAGCCATGAGAGAATTCGGCATCCCAAAAAAATTAACACGACTATGTAGGTTGACCATGACCAACGTAACAAACCAAGTAAAAATAGCCGGATTGCTATCCAGACCAATCAACATCTTTAATGGACTCCGACAAAGGGACGGTTTGGCCTGCCTCCTCTTCAACCTGGCGTTGGAGAAAGCAATCCGTGACTCTGGCACGGCAACAAGAGGGACCATCGTCAACAGGTCCAGCCAGCTACTGGCTTACGCAGACGACATTGACATCATCGGAAGAACCGAACAAGCTGTACACGATTCCTTCATCCAGATCGAGCAGGCGGCACAAAATTTGGGGCTGCACATTAGTGAAGGTAAAACAAAGTACATGGTGGCGTCGAATGCGAGAGGAACAGTTGGTCAAACAATCAAGGTAGCGGAGCACGAATTTGAAGTGGTGCAATCCTTTAAATACCTTAAATACAATATAGAAGAAGAAATACGCGGGCGGCTTCTCAAATCCAACAGAGCCTACTATAGTCTGTCAAAGCTCTTCAAATCCAGAAATCTCACCATAACTTTAAAACTTCTGCTGTACAGGACCATGGTCCTGCCAGTACTCACATATGGATCCGAGACTTGGGTGCTTAGCAAAAGGCACTCCGACCTCTTAGCTGCGTTCGAGAGAAAAGTCCTCATATGTGAGGAAGGACGATTCCGGAGACGGTACAATCATGAACTGTACGCAATCTACATTGAAGCAGATATCGTGACAAAAATTAAGCTCGGTAGACTCCGGTGGGCAGGACACCTAGCTCGCATGAGCGAAGAGGAACCTGCTCGGAAAGTTCTTTGTGGTACATTCTATGGTAGACGACAGCGTGGTAGACCATGCTTGCGTTGGAGAGATGGCGTAGACCAGGACGCCCGAAGCCTTAGGGTGCGCAACTGGATGGCGTCGGCTCGAGACCGGGATAGGTGGAGAGACTTGTTGAAAGAGACCAGGACCGGAACCCGGTTGTCGAGCCGATGATGATGATGATGATGATGATGATATCAGTAAATATGATGGTCTTTTTATTTTTTGCTGCTAATGGAGAAGACCCTTACTGATTATGGAGCCACTTTCACTAATAACCGCGAATGAAGCTCCGTCTGTTGTTTTGGATGCATCAGAGAAGTACAGTTGCCAACCTTTTCTTTTGTACTTTTCTTTTATTTTTTAATATCTGTATTTAATAAAAAAAAATTTGAAAACAAGATATTACTGACTGTACCTACCATAGAACGATTTTTTAAAATTTTGAATTTATCATTATCAGCACAACGGATTTTAATGAAATTTCGTAGGTGGCCGTGGCGCGATGGATGTGTGCTCGCCTGTGAACCTCATGATCACAGGTTCGATCCCTGCCGTCGTCTATGTCGTTTTAATTCCATTAAAAACCTTCTAAAATTGTCATCAATGGGTTGCTGGTTTACTCATTACATGTTGTTCAGGCATAACACTAACAACATGTAATTGAGTTAAACTAGTATGCGCAACATGGATGAACACGAATAAAATAATGTGAATTATAAGCGACATAGAAATAAGACACGGCATTCTCCGCTTTAGTTCAGCCGCCATCCCTGGAGATAAAATATCTGAGACAACAACCTTCAGTCTCAGAACATCGTGCCACACATCTTTCCTATCCTTCTTTCTCTTCCTTAACTTCACGCCCGCGCTGTGTTCAAACATTTAAAGGGTAATCATAATCCCTTGAGCGCGTGTAGATTATAAAAAAAAAAGAGAGAAGCTTCTAAAAAGTTTAAAAAACATTGTATTTCAAAACTTTAAGAAAAATATTTTTTTGAATTTTGAAAAAAAAAAAATCAATTTTTTGTTTTTTGAAAATTCAATATCTCGAAAACGACTCAATACTTTTTTTGTAAATTTAATTTTTGTTTATACAATAATAAAAACTTCAAATTGGCGTACCAACATTTTTTCTTAAAAATGTTTTAAAATTTTCTTATATAATACCTTATTTTTTAAGGTATCCACTACAAAGACTTATAATTTTTGTTCTTGCATAAATCTATATTTGCTTGAATCACATGGCATTCTATTCTTACCTTTAACTACTAAAGAAGTTTTTTTTAGTCATTTAAAAAATGAATTTTTTGCATATGAACAGTTTCTCTAATAACATTAATTTTTGAAATTCTTAGTCTTTTACATAGGAGCAAGTTCGTGCGACCCAGTCGTGCATTTTATTTTTTTCAACTTAGAAATAACTTTAACTGTGAATTGTAAAACATCTATCCTATCAAAATTAAAGTGCGACACTATGGAAATTTGTTTTGACTATTGAAACAGAGATGTACATGCGGTACTATGAAAAGGGTGATTTCCATATCACACCCTTTAAATCAATCTATCTCTCACAGAATAGATAATTTTTCTTGATGAATTGGAAAATATTTATGGAAACTGGCACATCGGTAGATTTTGGGTAGGTGGAATCTCTTTACGGATATGAAACGTTACTGTGACACTGTATGGGTTTTTCAATTAAATAAATATGAAAACAGGCAACATTGTTCACATTAAAACCTAAATCCGGATGGATTTACATCGAATTTTTATAATTTATATTCGGATTTAAGTTTTTATCTGGATGTAGATTCATCAGATTATAAAGCCGTTCGACTCTATTTCAATAGTGTACATAGCTCCTCACGGATCTTATCGACAAAATCACCGTCATGGATGGCGTAATCAAAAGTCACAATCTGACCAGGCTCTTATAGAGACGAGTGTAAGAGCACCTTAAGTTGATGGTAAAAATATGAACATTGGCGCTGTCATCGTTAAAATGACCGTAAATAAGAAGAATATTACAGAAACGTCAAATCACTGAAAAATGGAGTTTCTCAAATTATTTCCATATGATTTTTTTTGTACTAAGTTTTTCATTATTTTATGAGTATAGTTTATTAAATAAATGTTTCACTTAAAGATGGGGCTTATAAAATAACAGAAAAGTAAAATTTTTAATTTATATATTATTTTGAGTGTCACAAAAACAGGACACATTTAATGTCTAATAGTTTTTAAAATTTTACTTAAATCTTTTATGAACTTTTTTCATTTCCCAAAAATATTTATATTTTAATGTAGTTGGATATTTTATTACATTTATGTAGTTCACCTTAAACTGTATAATTTGAATCAGCCAGAACAATTTAAAGCATTGGTTTAAGAAGGCAAGCATTTTCAGTGCTTTCGGAGATTTTGCATAGCTTAATGGTTCTTTCATTGAAGCTCATCGTACGACAGACAATTTACTGTTTTTTTTTTTTTTTTTTTTTTTTTTTTTTTTTTTAATACCTCTTATGTTGTATGGTTGGCAATTAGAATGGTACTTCCAGGGCCTTATTGACATATCCTCAGTGCTCAACGCTAGACACATTCTGTGAAGCTATTTTATATATAAGTTGGAGGTGCCTACAATTATGTAATTAAGCTACAATATTAATCTTTGAAGTTGCATTCCAAATTATTAATTATCATCTTTGGTTACGTTAAGCTTTGAATTTTTGGTGCCGAAGCCCCATCTTACTATACATTCCTACTTCTTCTTGAAACCAGCCTTTCTGATGGTTTGAAGAAGCATTTCTCTCTTATTAATATACAGTAGATGCTCGTTAACTTGAACACGGACGAAACCAGGAGTGTTCAAGCTATAGAATTGTGCAAGTTACTGGATCAAGTTAAAAAATTGTTGTTTTTATTTAACAAAAATTCATTTTAATGATTTTAAAACATAAATAATGATGTTATTAATAAATAATTTTAATTGAAACGTTTTTCGATTCCTAAATACGCACGTGTTCAAATGACATTAAGAAATTCACCGATTATGAAAAATAAAACCTTATACGGAAGTACTAAAGAAATTTCCTGGGATTCCCCTTTACAAAATCCGTTTGCATTGTGTACCAACATCCCAGGTACCTTGCATAAATTCAAAAATTTAAGAAATTCAATATTAAACTTTGTTCAAGTTACAGAGTTCGCATACATTTTATACTTGTTCAACTTATAGAGTACTTAGGGGAAAAATTCAAGGTATTGAGTCTTAAAAATAGTCCGTTCAAGGTATAGAATGCGTAAAGGGAAAAAATATTTGTTCAAGTTATTGGAATGTTCAAGTTATCGTATGTTCAAGTTAACGAGAGTCTACTGTACTGCTATTTAATGGATTTTGGATGTGGTAATATAAAGCACATTTCCTTGTGTGCCCTGCTCATAGTTTACAACCGCAGTCAAGGGAGATAAAGAAGCCCGTAGAATGGTTATACAATGGATACGATATGCACACGTACAGATCCATATAATAACACATGTGCACATAGAATTATTTTATTTTAAACATCCTTCGGATTCCCCTTGATGAGCTTCATGTAAAGATATTTCTTTGTTGTTTCTTCTTGTCTTCGAAGAGACTCTAAGAAATTGATTATTTGTAACTTTCTTCAAACATTAATTTTGCCAAAAACACAAGTCAAGACTGTCTTTTAAATAAATTCAAACTAAAATTTAAATCAAAATGTAAACAGCATAAAATTTTGTTCAACTTCAACACCAGACTTTCGGTCTTCCTTATCGTCTGCATTCTGGCTGCTGTGACTTGAAAAATCCTGGCCAGAGCATAGCTGTACACATCAACATCTTGATACTGCTCAATTGTGTATTTCTTTTAAATTCCCCTTTCACACACGAATAAATTTCTGTTGAAGATTTTTTCTTTCCACCCAACGTCTTTATATTGGGACCTCTCTTCTGCAAACTATGCTATTATGCTGATAGCATGTTCTTGGTCGTTTCCTCATTTACTTGGAGACCAACAAGTTTCACCAGATCTTTAATCGTCCTTAAGGATTCTATTACCGAACACCAAATTTTTGGTGTTGACTCCTGCTCTGCGCACTTTTAACGTCAGAGGCTAGTTGTTCACTGAAACATTGTCTTCAAGAATTTGGAGGGTACAATGCCGAACACTGAATTCTTGCTAAATATATGTTTATTTCTAACTTAAAGTTCTTAATGGAAAAATTTTAATTAAATGATACCATGTTTAGCAGGTGACAAAAAATGGAACCATTACTGTAGAAAGAATGTGTCGAAGCCAGTGGCTACTGCCAAGATCCGTGGAGCGACATTTAAGATACTTTGTTTATGAAATTGATTCTAAGTACTCTACATATACCTCAGTCATAATTGCGGCCGTATTTATCCATTATAAATATAGACCAGAAATGGTTCATTGGCAATACCCACCCACCGCCAGACTGCCAAGTGCAAAGTGTGCTCCATTCACGTACATACCACTTGTATCTTGTATGCATCTTCAACTGGATGACGGTAAACCATGTGGCTATGGGGTATGTGAGCCTGTGAACCTTGTGCACAGAAAGATATCTCATGTGGTCGTCAAGTGGGTAATTATTGAATGTTTACCGAAAAAAAAAACGATGCAACCAATAGATTTATTGATGGCGATGGCGGGTTTAAAGGAAGCACTAGCGATTGTCGGCTGTAGAATACAGTATCAGCCATGAAGCACTGATTGTTAATTTATTTATTTATTTATTTATTTATTTATTTATCATCAAACAGAGCATACAATCTCTTACAGACTAAAAAACACACTAAATGATTTAAATTAGTTAATTTTACATTATATTACCTATTCACAATATACAATATAAATCCATAACATAAAAACAGTTTTTTTTTTTTTATACGGGTTGTTCACTAACAATGCTTAATATGTACATTTTAAACGTATCTCTTGAACAATCAATAAAAATATCTATATAAGAACTAACAGCATTAGTATCTCTGATGCAACGTGAAACTGGCTCATTCAGCCCATAATTTGAACGATGAAAGTATTCATGTAATATATTGAAGTCGCGAACATTTCTTTGAGGAACGCGAAAGATTATAAGGTGAAGCAAATCGGGACATTTAATATGATAAGTCAAGATATCTCTGATAAAGATTATGGAGAAGCAAGTTCGTCGGTTTTTAAGAGTTTTTATATCAAATAGTAAACATCTAGTTCTATAGTTAGGCATGTCAATACGCCAGTTTAATTTATATATAAGATACATATCTAGTGAATTTCTTTTGAACTTTTTCAATTCTTACACAAGAATTACTATAAAATGGATTCCAAACCGTACTAGCGTACTCCAACACAGATCTAACTAAAGAATTAAAAATAGTTTTAATCGAGTAAGGATCATTAAATTCCCTAGTGTTTCTTTTTATAAACCCAAGCATTTGATTAGCCTTGTTAACCATGTAATCAATGTGAGGTAGAAAAGTTAATTTAATATCTAAGATAACTCCAAGATCCTTTTTAATCGCAACACGTTCAAGAGATACATTATTTATTTCGTAACTGAACAATATAGGTGAAGTATGTCTGTAACATGACATGACTTGACATTTTGAGACATTTAAATGAAGACAATTTTGACTGCACCATTCACATAACTTTAATATGTCTTCATGAAGCAAATAACAATCGTTTACAGTAGTTATTTTTCGATACAACTTAAGATCGTGTGCAAATAAAAGACATGACGAATGCAGAAACTTGTCAGGGATATCATTTATAAATAAAAGAAATAATAAGGGGCCCAAATGGCTACCTTGAGGTACCCCAGACGAAACATAAATGTTATCTGAGTAACAGTTATCAATTTTAACGACTTGAATTCTATCAGTGAGGTAGGATTTTAACCAGCACAAAAGGTTTGAGTGAATTCCGAATGAGAACAGTTTGTGTAGAAGTACTGCATGGTTAACTCGGTCAAAAGATTTGGCAAAATCCGTAAAGACAATATCGGTTTGAATATGATTTTCAAAGTTATTAATAATATAATTTGTCATTAATGTCAAATTAGTTGAGGTTGATTTACCAGAAATAAAACCATGTTGGTACTCAGATATATGTGTTCTCACTTGGAAAGATAATCTATCACAAACGATTTTTTCAAACAATTTGGGTAGAATTGAAAGTTTGCTAATTGGCCGATAATTAGTAATATCTTGCTTTGAACCGGTTTTAAAAACAGGAGTCAAAAACAAGAGTTTCCAACATTCTAGGAACTGTCCTTTGGAAAGAGACATATTAAAAATGGCAGTTAATGGTTTAGCTAATGAACTTGCGCACTTTAAACAGATTAAAGGATGAATTCAATCAGGTCCCTCCTTTTTACTGCCATCAACACTTAAAAGCGCTTCTTCAACCTCAGATACATTTAGTAACAAATTGCCAAAATCTAATACTCTTGAAACAGTCGGTAATTCTTGAATTGTATGAGATTCAGAGGAATACACAGATTTGAAGTATTTAGCAAACAGATTGCAAATTATCTTTATTTCACTTGTAGTTGTGTCTAAGTACTTCATACAGCTTGGATAACCACTTGACTTACGTTTTGAGTTTATGAAGTTCCAAAAACATTTACTGTTACTTTTTATATTGGATTCAATGGAAAACATATAAGAATTATATAAAAATTTGTTGAGAGTGTCAAACTCATTTTTTAGTGAAATGTAATTAGCACGATTTTCAATAGTACTTGGATTATTTTTAAACGATTTAAATGCTTTATTCTTTTTGTTTTTGAGATTCGTTAATCTTTTGTTAAACCAAGCTGGTTTAGAGCTAGTTTTCAACTTTTTATTCGGAACGAATCGACGAATTGCTTCCTTAATTTTTACAAAAAGATTATCATAAACAATTTCTAATTCATTTTGTTCACTATTTGCAATGAAAATCGAATCCCAAGGAAATGTGGAGAAATATTCATTCATTGCATCAAAGTCAGCTTTACAAAAGTTTGGAACATAAGTATTGATTTCTTTCGAACTATTTATAAACTCATAAAAATGAAAATTTCCATCTAATGCGACATGATGCATTGAATTTTGTATCAACGGGAAATCAGACTCTACAATACAAATATCAAATTCTTTGTTGACAAAAATTAAATCTAAAATCCTTGAAAGATCATTTTTACTATTGTTAATTTGAATTAAATCATAATGACAAAGTACTATTATCTTTGTGGCAGACATCTAATTGGAATTTATGTCATCGGTTGATGACCGAACACCCTGTTCATGTTGGGAATATTTTGAAGAAGTTTTTCCCTAGTTGGACAATGCACAGCTTATATTTTCCCACATCATCCAACATAAGTTTCATAAGTTTTCCCGGTACTTGATAGTCCTCATTGATTATTTGATGCATGCACCATTCCAAAACATGAACAGCCTTATTTATTATTTTTAACTAATACTGGGTTCAACCTCTGAATAGTTAAACCGAGCTGAAGCACTTACTTCGAGTTTACGCCACGTCAAACAAATCCTTATTTAATATATATTTTCTTAGCCGTATTAGCTACGCCTTCCTTATGTCAAATTTACTGGGAAAAAAGTCACAAATCTAAGACTCTGGTTATTATACACAAACAAAAACCCCAGCTGATTTCCATTATTATTCATTTTACTATCATTGTATGCATATTGGAAATTGGATACATTTAAAATTGGATTGTATAAAGTTCAAATGCAATAGATGAATGTACCAACCAAACCACATTGCGTTCCCAATACCGTATAACTGTAATATTTTAGTAAAATATAAATAATTTATTATTGCAAAATATCTATCCTTTTTGTCTTAGTAAGAAACGAAAATAAAATTTCTTACACTTCTTTTTGTAAATTTCACAAGATGTCATCTCAAAATGACATTTAGATACTAAAACGGTCTTAAACCTCCTATGAACCAGGTTTAGCTTATTCCACCGCTATTCCTCGTGCATTTTCATTATAAATAAGGTTTTCAGGTTTAGAGCCGTTGTAAAGTCAAAGTAACTTTACTCCGTCGCTAAAACGAGTTAGTAAATAAGGCTGGAAGTGTTCTGCCTCAAAGCCATTAGATAATGCTGCCTTGTTTTTCTCAAGATTTTAAAAGATAAGCCAATCTTTTCTGTACTTGGTGGTACAATAGGTTATTGATCCGCTCGGAGTGGGTTTTTTATTACCCTATTACTGGCTTTACACGATGTCCATTTAGTAGATGACATAAGATATGTGAGTACATCACTATTCTCTGTGGTTTGCTGACAAGGTTATGTTCGCTGATTCGAAGAACCTAAGCTCTAATTTTAAAACAATATCTTCGAGTTGGGAGGATACAAGGGATTTGCACCTCATATAGCATTCTTCACTGGCTGTTTTTGTTTTGTGTTCCAGAAACTTTACATGTGTATCTTCTGTTGCTCCTTTAATTTCAACGTTTTCATCATCGTAAAGCGAGTTCTTTTTTTTTGGTGTTGGTTGAAGCCCATATGGTGGTTTTAGATGCTTCTTTGATGACATCGCAATATTATGTATATCGTTATTTTGGGCTACCCGTCTTTGTTAGTGGTTTTCAAGTTGAACTTCCTACTTCGAGGAACGAGGAATACGTCTATTATAATTTATAACAGATAGTCAGATGGCTTTTAAAGCCATTGATTCTAGTGCATCATCTTCCAAATTGGTCCAGCAATGCCGGAAATAATTAGCTAGCATGGATATTAATTTCAGTGTTAATCTTATCTGAATGCCAGATCATAGTGGTATTGATGGAAATTAATCTCGGACGAGGTGGCCAGGCAACGACCATCGCTTCATAATTCACTTGCGGAAAGAGTCTACATTCCCCTCGGAGATATGAAGCAGTTTAACTCACAGCAGTATATCTAGAAAGCTCTGAGCCAACTATAATAAAGGGGTCCGCATGATCAATCAAATGAATCAGCTACTGTTTCAGCAATAGTCAACAAGCTGCCAAGCATGGCACCGTGTACATGGTTTTGATGTGTGTGTTGGTCCTGTTGAGTAAGTGACACGAATTCTGGATGATTTTACAAAAACAAACACACAATATAACACGTCAAATCCTATTGCATACTTTTTTTTTTGGAACTCAATCCAAATTAGATGACTCCGTAAGAATGTCCACAATTCTTTCCACAGGTTCAAAGCCAACTTTATGACACATTTTTTTTCAAGCAATCTGTTGTCGAAGTTATTTGGGGTTATTTCAATAATTTAAAAAATTCATCCTTTGGTCCTTTCTTTCTATGCTTCATCCAACAAAAATATGCAGTACACGTCTTATGGGAGAGCTTTTTCATAATCAGTAACGTTCTATATTTTTGCACCATACTAAATTGAAAGAACTTCTCCATAAAAAAAGTGTTTGTGCGCCCGTAAATTTTGGATTGCATCTGACGCAGACCCGCCGTCCTATTGACATCACATCTGAGTGTGCATGTGCACTGAATTGCTGTGACCTATGGTCTATGGCTGTTGGGTTGGTGCTATGCAATTTCAACCCCCATTAAATATTGATGTGCATTCAGAGTAACCCTTGTTCATTTGGTAACTTGTTCAGTTTTTTTTCCTTGGATTTCTGTTGAGGTGCTCTTGATTTTAGAGCTTTAAAAAAAGGGTCCAATTAAAATCAACACTACGACAACCCTGTGAGAGCATACCGAAAGCAGCCTTTGGCTTCCCGATTCGACTGCTCATGTCCTGGTCGGTACCACGCTCGGTAGAGATGATACTTCCAAGGTATTGGAAGCTCTGTACTTTCTCTACCGGTTGTTGGGAAATATTTATGAGAGAAGATGACGTGGTTCCTAGGCTGATCATCTTTGTTTTGCCGGAGTTGATTTTCAGCCCTACGATTTCTGCTTCTCTCTAAACGTCTGTTGTCATTTGGTGGAGATCCATGATCCTATGAGAGAGCAAGCATACGTCGTCCGCATAGCCAAGATGTTTCAGGTGAGACGTCAGAGTCCATCGAATTCCTCCGTTTCCCGTCAAGGCCGCTCGCAGGACATCGCTTATCACCAACAGAAACAATATTGGTGACAGAATGCAGCCCTGTCTGACTCCACTTTGGACTTCAAACTCTTTTGACAGCCTCCCTTCGTGCAAAACGTGACATTTGGATCCATCATAAGTTGCCTTAATAATAGCTATTAATTTATCTGGGATACCCCTCCTGCGTAAAGCATGCCAAATAAATTCTCTATTTACGCTATCGAAAGCCTTCTCAAAGTCGATGAATAGCAGGTGGAATGGTGATCGATATATTCGACGCACTGCTCAATTATGATCCTTAAAGTATTGATATGATCAATGCATCAATGCCGCCTGAGTCTTTTACGAGGTGTTGTTTGGAACTGCGAGCCCCAACCAGTTCCTTTGTAATGCTGTAGACGGTTCTACTGTCGCATCTGTTAGCAGCATCTTCTGCTTGCTGGGCCAAAGCGTTGATGTGATTACGCTTATCACGTCTTACACTGCGGTGAACCTCTCTCTTTCTCATGCGGTACAGGGATTCTAGCTCTCTTTTTTCTACTCCAGTTGTAGCTACAATACGGGCCTTAAGTTTTTGCCATTCGCCAACCCGTATCCAGGTTTCTTCAGAAAGCCAATCGTTATTGTTTTCCCTCGCTCGGCCAACTATTCTTTCAGCACCTGATATAAGAACATTTTTCACAGCATTCCAGTGGTTTTCAGGTTCCGTGCGTGCTGCTGCTTGACATCATTCCGTGTGAAAGGTGGTCTCTCAATTGTTGGCGTGTTGAGAGATCCTTTAATCTGTCGACGTTGAACCTGAGTAAGCGGGTTATGCCGTTGAATCACCGAGTTGCAGCTGTACGAAGTCTTACAGTAGCTACCATAAGGTGGTGGTCTCGAGCAAGTCCCATATCGGCTCCTCTTTTATTTCGAACATCCAGGAGACTGCTTCTAAAGTGCCGGCTAATCGCGAAGTGATCAATTTGATTCGAAGAAGCTTGCCTGTCCGACACCCAACTTATTTTGTGGCACTTCTTGTGCTCAAACATGGTGCCGCCAATGACGAGTCCATTAGTATTGTAGAATTCAATGAATCGCTCACTGACAGCTGTTTTTGTTAGCAGCAGTCCAACCCCAGCTTCATGTGTGCTTCCTGGAGTTTTTCCGGAGTAGAGCAGTACAGTGTTACGCGATGGTGACTTGAACTTGCCCGAGCCCATCCAACGTATTTCGCTAAGGCCTAAGATGTCCAGCCTGTACCGCATGAATTCCTTCTCTAATTGGAGGAATCTGGCGTTGTGGGGACCTTCACTGCCATCATCGAGGAGTGTGCTCACATTCCAGAAACCAATCGTTGTCCTAATTCGATAGCCAACAGTCGTCAACATATTATCATTAGTTACCCGAGGCGTTGTTTCCGTTTCGGTAGCAAGATAGTTTTCAGCTACGGAGAGTGCTAGCCTCCGTAACCTATCCTAACGAGTTAGGAGAGATTTTCACGCTTTCTAATTTTAGCTAATTCGTGTGGATACCCAAATCATTGCCCGGGGACCACCATGAGGAGGTAAAGGAAGCACTTCGACGTGACTAAAAGTTGCGCTGCTGAACTTTACCAGGTTAAAGACACTCAACAGTTTCCCGATTAGGCACGCCGCAGGTAGCTGTTTGTATATTGTTCTACTTTAAATATTCGGTATTAAACCTTTATGAAGTAAGAACTTGGCGCACTTTTCGATCTCAGTACTTTTCACGGCTGACTTGTTAGACAAAGTTTTTTGTATAGAAGAACTTGGCTCTTTTTTAACATTTATTTTTTTGGTCTGATATATGTACATCTCCAGAAGTGAGAATTCAACTTCGTCATTGTATCTGCCAACCAACCGCGCCTCTTAGGCCTCGGATGAACATTATTAGTGGTACATTCTTCAGAGTGTTAGTTAGAACTTCAACTTCGTCTTTTCAAATTCATGTCATCAATTTTTACTCATAAAATTAGACCAAATAAAATTTGAAAATTTGTTTATACAAAACATGTACGAGTACACATGAAATATCAAGTTACAGTAAACTTCCTTTGCAGGAATAAATCTTGCCCTCAATATTTCACGGAACAATGATTAAACCTGTTACGAGTAGTACGAAAAGCTGTCTCGCATTATGTACGAGTATAATAGTAACTTTCTAGAAGTTTATGTTTCTGTTGATAAAATATTTATGATTGTAAAATGTCAGAAGTGCACCTTGTTGAGAACTTTAATTTCTGGATGCACGTTTTCTTTGATTAAAATACAAGGACTTATCCTCCATGTAAGCCATACTCTAGGATTCTCTAAGTTTAAGCTTTCCGCATCCTTTGTTTATTTATGTGCGTACGGACAAATGTGAATAGAAAATCTTGAAACTGAAAAACGTAATTGCAAGTTGTTAACGGTTGGTTTTTTTCGTCACTAAGCAGCAATACACATGGGCACATCACATCATTTCTCCTTTGGCAGATTATACACTATGCGGATGAAAATAATTTTTTCTCAACGTCCTGTGTGTTTTAGAGAAACACACCAGATTTCTAAAAGCATTAACGAAGAAATTGACGATATTTCACAATATTACGGATTAAGAAGAAAGACCATTATAATTAAGGGTTGCCATACTAACAGGATACCATTATTTTTGTCATATGTTTGTCATTAAAGTAAAACAATACCTATTTCAACAAATAGGATTGAAATTGGTGTATACATCGCTACATGTAAAATTAAACGAAAGCCAGAAACTTGGAAGAGAAAACACCTTAGGTGGAATATCATTATGTATTTACTTGGCGACAAAACAGATCTGGCCAAAGCAAGCAGATTGCGAATTAGCTAAAGGTTAGTTGAGGTTAATTTTATTTAAACATATTTTAGACAAAATTATTGTACATACATACAAAGGGAATGAAATAAATGTTTTTGGCTATGCCAACTACTAAGTTGATTTTTAAAAAAAGACATTTAAAGATACTATTTTAAAAGTTCCAATATTTTAATAAGTTTAATTATATTTTACAAAATTAAAGATATTGAAATATTTTTTTTTTAACTAAATTAAAATTCTTAAATATAACAATTTAAAGTTTGGAACTTTTAGTTCAATACTTTTTAGTTTTAAAAAAATTATTTTGAAAAAATCAAATGACCCCAGACGTACCTAGTAGCCTGCAGTTGGTATGTGAACTCAAGACTTTCTCATCTTCTACACAATCGAGTAAGTCGTTTCTAGCCGAGTTTCTCTTAACCAATTCAATAATAACCGTACAGCTTGACAATAATTATCAAAATGTAAAACGGTTGTCTTCTAAAACATCTACTATTTTCTTCAAATCACAAAAACCAGCTTTAGATATTTTAGCTTAAACAGAAACTAATCTTATTCGCCGTTGATTTTGTACCTTTTAGAGCTGACGGTCACGGTGCTAATGAAACTTATGAAGCAATCAAGAGAATTGTTTCCAATTTTCTACACAGTGAGATCATTGTTATGGGCGATTGCAATGTACACAATTCTTCGTGGCTGCGTTATTCTGGTCAGACAATGTCCGAAGGAAACAAAACCTATGTTTGGTTTAACGTGAGTACCTGCATATTATGGCTTAACCCCACGGGAGGCCTACCTCCATCGGAGTCAGATTGGGTCCTGACCATTAAACCCGAAATAGCCAGAGCAATCTCTTGCTTGGAGGCGAGGTCTATCTAACACCTCTTGAATCCAGGCACGCCTGAAAACCATGTGTCTCCGCATTCGAAATAAACCACGCCACCACGATACTCCCACTAGGGGGCCTACCTCATATAGATAGTCTGAGGAAGAGAGCACGCACGCGACAGCTGCACATCTCTATCCGAAGATAGAATGGGAGAGCTGTAGCCCTCAGACTCGTGGGCACTATCTCCCGTGGTGCCAGAATATAGCTTCCGGTCGATCTTCGCCACCATCAACCAAGAATGTGCACCCCTCTGGTGAGTTGTTACACACTCCTTAGCGGATTCCTATTTTAAGGACACCTTTCAGACTGTTTCTATCTAGTTATGTATTTCAGTTACTTACGTAACCTATCCACAGGCACCGCGAGGAGGTCGATAGGAACCGGAAGTGACAGCTTTGTACGAGGTGGCAATACCGGCCCACCGATAAATCGGTGGACGAGCCCATCAAAACATCAAACCAGCATTACCGATTCAGCACCCATACTCATTACTGCATGGATTGTGCATCCGCAGCCATGCCAGCAGAGTTCAACAGAGCCCCGGACATGCCTTAAACTACACAAGCACGCCATCACCCCCACCTGCAATGTCCGAAGGAAAGTATGTCGAGATTTTTGCTGAGGTTAAAAACCTGCCATACCTTGTTGATGAGCAACTTCGCATTCCTGACGTTGCGAGTTAATCCGCCAACACTATAGACTTGTGCCTTACCTCTGACCTTGATAAATACACCATTAGTGACATTAGTGTATGATAGCCTCTAGGCACAACAGACCATTGTGTCATACCTGCGAATTTCTAGTGTCGACAAATACCAGTAAAAAAAAAAAAAAACTAACAGAACCGTTTGATTTCTTCGGAAAATTTAACCAGTCACTACGCTTCTTCGATAGGGACGTAGGCTCCAATCAGATTCCTTATACGGTATGAGAAATTTTATTCCAAATAGGATAAAATTTATCAAACCGAAAGAAAACTCCTGGTTTGATCCGAGCTGCAATGAGGCTATCAGGGTTAGAGAACTAAATTTCCGTATTTTAAAAGCCAACCATTCTGAGGAAAACCGGAATATGTACAAAAAAGCTAGAAAAACCCGTAACGTTCATATCTGACGAACTAAATTTTTACATCCAAAAATGACGGCAAAACATACTATTATGTCCCGAAGGTAGTAAAAATGTTTGGTCATTTGCAAAAAACGTACGAAACACTACGAAATCCTCATTTCCAGCGCTTGTCTTCAATGACACTCCTGTTGTAAGCTTTGATAGATAAATTGAATTTGCTTGCAGCACAGTTTGCTGTAAATTCGACGCTACCAGAGAGTGTAATAACTTCTCCTGTACTTGAGAGCGTAAGCGATTTCATGTGACGAATTTTCTTTCGCACTCTTGCAGTTACTAGAGTTCTAAAAGATCTTGAAATTGACAAATCTACTGGCTCGGATAGTATCCCTTCTATTGTTCTGAAGAGTTGTTCTTCAACGCTGGAAAAACCACTGCGTAAGCTTTCTAATCTGTCCTCCTCTTCATGTTTCTTTCCGAGTGGATGGAAAACAGCAATTGTCCAGTCCGTCCCATAAAAAGGCGAATCCTGTCGTCCAATTGCACTTCCGTCCCTTCTTTCCAAGGTCATGGAATAGCCGATCAATACTTCTTAATGACCGGTAGATAGTAATAGGTCCACTTATGATTTGATGGTATTTATATCGCACCCAAACAGTGGTTCGAAATTTTAACATCGTTTTGGGGAAAGGTAGATTGTTGCACTTGATATTTCAAAGGCATTTGCTGTCTTATCGAAAATGCCTTCATTTGTTTCATTCCTCCCCTCAAACAATTTAACCATAATACTTGTACTTCTAGGAATGCTCATAAGTTTACCCTTGTTCAATATTCGTCCTTCTCAGCCTTTTTGAAGCAGTTTGCACTAATGATCATATCATCATATCAGTGGTCTCCCAATGACGAGGGCACCTAACCAATTACCACCCAATCGGAAAAAATAAATATCACTGCCAAACTGTTTCAAGTGAGTGGCGTCAAAATCAATGTCGGTAGACAATTTGATCTCATTTTTTTATCCGACCCTGATAACTCTATTGTAATTAAAAGTGATTGATCACATTGAACATGCTTCTCAAAATTGAATTTAAATTTGCTCAATATTTAAATGATGACGCGCCGTAACGACTTTCTACACTGGCATTTTTAGCTTAAACAAAATTTTCTTACCTTCGGAAACGACTTTAAAAAGAATATCTTCCCTTGTGGTACGCAATTCTCGATCAATTCGAATCCTAAATTTTTCTTTGAATTTGTTAACATTAAAAAGTTCCTAACAATTAGAATTCTTCTGATCCTGAAAAAATAACCAAATTCCTTGCAGACTTTTTCAAACAATCGTATATACCGATTGTGCGACATTAAACAACATGGTAAAACCATTGCGTAAGCTTTTACATCACTCCTAATGTTCTGGAATCATCTCTGGAAGATGAAAAACAGCATTTGTCCAGCCTATTCCGAAAATAGGTGACCTTTTATCCGCTTCCTCCTTTCGACCAATTACGCTTACGTCGCGTCCCTTCTTTCCAAGGTCATTGATCGTTGATCAATCATCAGCTCAAGAAATAACTTGAAGACCGAAAGCTTCCACTGGTCATCTGATGGCTTGTCTTATCGAAGATTCGAACAGATCTTTACATTGTTTTGGAGAAAGAAATATTATTGTACCTGATATTTCTAGGGCATTTGATAGAGTTTTACACCAGGTTCTCCTATTAAAAATGCGTGCGTTTGATATCAATGAAACCCTTTTTCATTGTATTAGATTCTAAAATTTTAAATACATGTTGTATTGGACGCTTTCAAGTCTGATCTTCACAAAATAAATGCTGGTGTTCCCCAGGGCTCCGTTTTATTTCCGACTCTCTTCCTCATTTTTATAAATGATCTCTCCCCTGAAACTTCTAATCCACTTCATTGTTTTGCCGACGACTCTACTCTCAGCTTCTCAGACTCGTTCTCAAATTCACGTCCATCTCCTTCGGAAGTAGAATATTGCGGAATTTTTTATCTATTCACTTGTTGTCTCGCAATGCTGAATCGAAGTAGCCAGTTTCATTTTTCCGCTCAATCCTTCACCCGTGATATCCTTTTTGCTAGGAATGCTCATCAGTTCACCTTCAAGCCTAATTTTGGTCGTACTGTCAAATATAGAGATTCGTTTTTTAGTCGCACAACACGATTATGGAAAAATTTATCCGGCTCCGTTTTTCCTTGATATTTCAATTTGTAAACATTCGAGACCAATGTTCATCGACACCTCCTTTCGCCCCTCCCCTAATTTCCATCATCCATGCTGTGTTTAACATTATGAGGGTTTCTTAATAAACCCTTGAGCTCGTGTGAATTATAAAAAAAAAAATGTATAGCTTAGAGGACTTGCTCCCCATTGCTCCGCGTATTTTCCAATGACACGCGACACAGTTGGATCATTTTTCACGGGAACCCGAGTTCGGCCATCGGCATAAATAGAGGTCCAGACGATGAATGCTATTATACGCTGCTTTGAAGTCGATAAAATATATGGTGTGTCTGAACTTAAAATTCGTTGGCCTTTTGCATGATTTGTCTCAATGCGAATATTTGGTCTATGTTCGATCCGCCGAACCGGAGACCACACTGGTACTTGCCAACTTAATTATTACAAAACGGCTTACGACCTTTACATAGCATGTTTGATAGGATCTTATATGCGACATTTAGCATGGATATGCCTCGATAGTTCATGAAAGACATAGGATAACATTTTTTATAGATGTGGCATATTATGGAGCTGATGGTCCAGTCATCGGGCATGCTTCCTGCCATCCATATCTGGTTGATGGATGATGGTTTGATGCACGCACCCTACCAAAACATCACCTCCATATTTAAAGAGCTCTGCAGGTAAGCCAACACATTCAGCCTTGTTGCTGTAAAGCTTATTTATAGATAAGCCTACCTCTTCTATACTGAGTGATGGTACTAGTTTTTCATTGATAGAAAGCGAGTTGCCTTCTTGCCCTATTGTTCTACATGATGCCCATTTAACAGCTACTGATGGAAATGCTGTTTGAAAGCATCCACAATCGCCTGTGGTTCGGTGATTAGGTTACTTTCGTTGTTCCGAAGAGCCTGTGTTCCGATCTTAAAACCAGCGGCCAGTTGCTTGGATTTTTTTGATAAGACTTCCGGGTGCATTTTCTATCGCGAGACTCTTCGGTTTCCTTCAGCTGCGTAAATTCTCTTCTTTCTATACAAGATCTTCTTTTCCTCTCTCCTCTCTACTTGATACTTTTCTCTCGCTGCTTTTGTCATTCGTTTCAAAAAAACGCATTCATAATCATACCGCGCATACTTTTTCTGGGCTAGTTGGTAGCCTACGGTCGCTTAAGCCACCTCCTTGATGATACCGCGATACTGGGACCACTGATTGTTTGTTTCTATGGTAGGTGAATGCGTAGCGGAGAGCTTCTAGCTGAGATGCTCTTTTTAAGCTCTGACAACTCCAGGTATGCTGAGATGCCCAAAGCCCAACGTCAATTTTCTCTTTCTAGGTGGTTCGCAGTTTCTTTTCGTTTGACTGTCGAGCAATCGACCATTTCAGTAGCAAATATGAAATGCATACAGTCAACGTTTGCCTCTAGTAATGTAAGCACGTCTAAGATTTTATATACGTATTGAAAAAATTGTCGTTAATGTTCTTTGGCCTAATAGTTAGTGTATTTGACTGTCACGCAGAAGGTCTTAGGTTCGATTGTCACTCGCTTAAAAGAAGTGCCGTAGCATCATTCCATCGATATTCCATTCCTGCTAACAAGCACACCACACAGGAACCGGTATTAATCAGTATGATATCTTTTTCTTATACGAAACATTCATCGAATGTAATGAAGATACCTTCTCACACCTCTTCGAGGATTACGAATTGCACTGGATCTTGGCGTCAAGAACATCAACACATGGAAGAGCTAGTGGAGGATGCCTTTTCGGAATAAAGAGGAATATCAAGAAAACTTTTCAATATTGCTTCGTTCATCAACTTGACTGAACCTTCATAAAAATAATGCTCAAGAGTTCTTCATCATCCTAGTATACATCAATTGTAGCTTTTGGCAGCAAGATCTTGCCTCCCTGTACAACTTCTTTCTGGAATTTAAGGAACAAATTGTGATGCTAATTGGAGATTGCAATGCAAGGGTCGGTGAAACTCAATTATGGGAATTTCATCCAGAACTCGCTGGGTATTCAACTTATACTCCCAGGAAATCAAAAGACAAACAAATCGATAGTAATGGTAAAAAATTTATTGAAATGTGTGAATCTCTCAATTTGTCGCTTCTGAATGGCCGAACAAAAAACGATGAGGATGGTTCACTTACTTTTTTCAGAGGAAATGCTTCTTCAACAATAGACTACTGTCTAGTAAAAGAAGATTGGTTAAGCTGTATGCCGGATCTCAAGATAGGCGGATACCCTTTCTCCGATCATCTTCCGCTTTTAGTCACTGCCAAGCTTGACACTCAAAATATGAATACCGAACCAGAAAATCAACTTTTTCCGAAACTAGTATGGAATGATAAATGTATACATCGCTATCAAAGAGATCTAGATAATGCACTAGATGAAGCTGGCTTCTCCGAACCAGAAACAAATCAAGGAATAGATACTTTGACGTCATGTATAGCTATTGCGGCGAAACCTCTCCAGCCAAATGGAAGGGGAAGATCGACAAAAAAACAACTATGGTATGATGCAGATTGTCTTAGTGCGAGAGACAAATCTTTTGCTCATCTACATCTGGCAAAAAAGACACCAACCCTTGTTTCAAAACTAGCTTACCAAAAAGTAAACAGAGAATACAAAAGTATCTGTAGAGAAAAACAAAGGCAGTATTGGCAAAATCTCGCACAGGAAATAACTGAAGTAAGGAACAGTTGCGACTTTTGGAAATTAGCGAGAAGACTGAATAGTAGAGAAGTGGTTAGTCGTTCAAGAATACAAGTTAAAGCAGAGGTTTTAGAAGAATACTTTCAAAATTTGTTAAACTCCCCAACTAGCCCAAATCATCACTTGTTTGCCCTCCCTTACATAGAGAATGTGGAACTTGATGCGAGAATAACACCTCTAGAGATAAAAACTGTAGCCTACGCTTGCAAACTCAATAAAGCAGCTGATGGAGTAGACCGTATACCGTATGAATTCTATAAGTTTTGCACGGAAAAAATTTCTAAAATACTTGGCAGAATGTTTTAATCGGGTCTTTGATGAAGGATCAGTAGGTGAAAGTTTCAGGAGACGCATCATATTCCCAATCTTTAAAAAAGGGAATTCAGAAGAAGCTAGTAATTACCGAGGAATATCATTCTTAAATTCAGTAATGAAATTCTTCTCTGCAATACTTCTCAACCGTTTAACAAATTGGATTATGGAAAATGGACTACTGAGTGAATTTCAAGCAGGTTTCCGTATAGAATATTGCACTGTGGATAACATTTTCATTTTAAAAAGCATAGCGAAGATATACCTTGATAATGGAAGGAAACTGTACGCTTTTTTCGTGGATTTTAAGGTAGCTTTTGACCCTATAGATAGAAATGCTCTCATTCTAAAGCTCAGCAATATAGGCGTGTCAACGAAAATCGTGAAAGTAATACAAAGTATGTATGACGAAAACCAAGCGGCCGTGTGGGATGGGAACCAATTGTATCGCTGGTTTGCAACAAAAATGGGTGTTAAACAAGGATGTTTACTAAGCATTTTACTCATTTCATTATTCCTTGATGATATTACTTCCTTCCTACCAGGAGGAATTGTTTTTAATGGAATAAACATTAAATGTCTAATGTATGCAGACGACATCGTCCTGCTGGCAGATACGCCAAATACGATGCAGCTTATGGTCAACAAATTACAGCAATATTGCCAAACATGGAACTTAAAAGTAAACACAAATAAATCGAAAATGATGGTTTTCCGAAATGGCAGTGGTAGATACGCTAGAAACGAGAAATGGACCTGGGAAGGAAAGGAGCTAGAAAATATCAAAGAGTATAGTATCTAGGAGTAATACTGACTCCCAAACTCTCTCTTGAAAAGCATATGGTGTACCCTGTATCAACAACTTCGCCATGACGTCATTAATCATCCAACCAACAAATCATTATATAATATTCTTATTTACCTTGACTGATTTTTGTTGTTGTATAATTTATAAAGTAGAATTATCTTGTAATGTTAACTGTAGTGTATGAACCACTGAAATAAAATATTTAGTCGTAATTGGACTTGGTTTGAGTTCGCATCAAAAAGGTATTTGGCTTGGTAGCCTCCACATTGCTGACCCCGACGACTAAAAACGAACGCGAATTTCGTCTACCAAAATGACTGACAACGAACCCAAATCAACTAATTTGAATAACACCGACGCTAAAACAACCCAAATAAGCCAAGAAAATAACACAAGCGAAATATCCAAAATTTCAACAAAAATTCCCGCATTTTGGAAGGCACGACCAGATCTTTGGTTTAAACAGGTTGAATCTCAATTTTATACGTCAGGCATTAAGAACGATATAACGAAATACCACACCATCGTTGCAGCAATCGAGAGTAATGTTTTAGCTCAGGTAAGCGACATTATCCTAAATCCACCGAAGGAAAACCTGTACGAAACATTAAAGGACAGATTAATCGCTCAATATGCAGACTCCGAACAAATTCGTCTTCGAAAACTGCTTCAAGAAATTGAACTTGGAGACAAAAAGCCATCTTCTTTACTAAGGGAATTAAAAGACGTAGCTGGTAACAACGTTAACGACGAGCTCCTCAAGTCATTGTGGCTGCAGCGGCTTCCTCAGCATATGCAAAGCATTATCATGGTAAGCAACGAAAATCTTACAGAGCTATCAGTTCTTGCTGACAAGATCGCCGAGGTGAGTGGAAATTCATACGCAGCCGCAGTAAGTACAAAACCGACATCTTCCCTTGAAGCTCACATTATGCAACTAACGAGACAAATCGAAGAACTAACGTGCAGTGTATCGGCAGTAAATCGTCGTCAAGATCGACCATCTCGTTCTTTATCGAGACATCGAACAAAATTTCATCGTGACAATTCCAGAAACAATAATAATCAAGATTATTGCTGGTTTCACAACAGACATGGTGAAAAAGCAAGAAAGTGCCGTTCTCCATGTTCTTTCAACAGACCATTGAAGAAACGGGAAAACTAACGGGCTTGTCACTCGATGCGGCACGTGACAACAGCCAATCTAATTGCCGCCTTTTCGTCACAGACCCCAGCACACACATAAAATACCTCATCGATACGGGTGCTGACATATCTGTTATTCCAACAACAATTCAACAGAAACGACAAAACAGTTGTCAGAATTTTCTCTACGCAGCTAACAACACCAAGATTAAAACTTACGGAGAAAAAATAATAAATTTATCTTTAGGGCTTCGAAGAAATTTTAAATGGACTTTTGTTATCGCTGATGTAAGTCGTCCCATCATAGGTGCGGATTTCCTCAGTTATTATGACATTTTGGTGGATATAAAAAATAAACGCTTGATCGATAATAAAACATTATTAAAATTTTGTGGTACTTTAACTAAAGAAAGCTCTCTTAATATATCAAATATTTCGAGTAATAATCCTTATTACCGTATTCTTTTAGACTTTAAGAAGATCACACGACCGCCACCGATACGAATTGCAAGTTCCATAGCATCGAAAGTGACTCATCATATACTTACCAAAGGACCACCAACGCACTCAAATGCCAGACGATTATCCTCGAAGATGTTACAAATTGCGAAGGCAGAATTCATGCAAATGATAGAGCAGGGTATTTGTCGCCCATCGAAAAGCCCGTGGGCAAGCCCCTTGCATATGGTGCAGAAATCCAATGGAGATTGGCCACCATGCGGCGATTATCGAGCTTTGAATGCCGTGACGATACCAGACAGATACCCTGTACCTCACGTACACGATTTTACATACTTTCTGGACGGCCAAACAATTTTCACCACGCTGGATTTGCAACGTGCATACAACCAAATACCGGTGGAAGAGTGTGACGTTGAAAAGACAGCTATTATCACACCATTTGGCTTGTACGAGTTCCCACGCATGCCCTTCGGACTTCGGAATGCTGGACAATCTTTCCAAAGGTTTGTTGACGACCTCCTACGAGACTTTCCATTTGCACGTGCTTACATCGATGATATTCTCATCGCTTCACGAAACGAGGAGGAGCACCGAAGCCATCTTCGACTGATATTCCAACGTCTTCAAAATTATGAACTAGCTATCAATATTGACAAGTGCCAATTTGGGCAACAAGAAGTAAGATTTCTTGGGCACAATGTCACCGCCAACGGCATCAAACCCCTATTAGACAAGGTAAATGCAATTAAAAATTTTTCTCCTCCAAAGCAAGTCAGTGGATTACGTCGATTTCTCGCAATGGTCAATTTTTATCGTCGCTTTATACCGGATGCCGTTAAGTCTCAAGTCGTACTCCAAGCGCTGATAAAAGGTAACAAAAAGAACGACCGAACCCCCATCGAGTGGACGAGTGACATCTCAACAGCATTCGAAAATTGTAAGCAGTCGTTATCTGAAGCTGCCATTTTGTGTCATCCCAGCGCATCAGCTGAACTCGCATTAATGGTCGATGCATCCGACATCTCTATCGGAGCTGCACTCCAACAACGTGAAGGAAAGTTTTGGAGTCCTCTTGGATTTTTTTCCCGTAAGCTTACACCATCCCAAGGTCGGTTCAGCACCTACGATCGAGAACTTTTTGGTGCATATTCTGGGGTAAAATATTTTCAACACATGCTTGAAGGTCGCACTTTTGTTATCTTTACAGATCACAAGCCGCTTACCTACGCTTTCGCTCAGAAATCAGAAAAGGCCTCACCGAGGCAACGAAGGTATCTTGAGTATATAAGTCAATTTTCAACCGATGTACGTTACTTGCCAGGAAGTGAAAATGTCGTCGCCGACACACTGTCAAGGATCGAATTGATTACATCTTACGATAACATCGATTATAGTCTTCTTTCAAAACTTCAAGAAAACGATGAAGAATTGAAGCGTTTCATAGATGACAAATCAACATCGCTCCTACTGAAGAAATTCCCTGTTCCTGGTCATGAGCACCTAACAATCTATTGCGACATTTCAACGAAAAATATTCGCCCATTCATCACAAATGAACTAAAGCGAGCAGCATTTAACAGCGTCCATAATTTGGCACACCCTGGAGTTCGAACGACAGTGAAAATGGTAAGTGACCGATTCATCTGGCCAAATATGAAAAAAGAATGCAGATACTGGTCAAAATCATGTTTAGCTTGCCAACGAAGTAAAATTTCTCGACATAACGTGACACCTATAGGTACGTACAACAAAACAGATAACCGATTTCAGCATATAAACATCGACATTGTTGGCCCTTTACCGCCTTCGAGAGGATTTCGTTATTGCTTAACGATGATCGATAGATTTTCGAGGTGGCCAGAGGTAGTTCCAATAGAAGACATTACTGCAGAGACTATTTGCCGTGCACTCTACACTACATGGATTTGCCGATATGGCGTCCCTCAACGAATAACGACAGACCAAGGAAGACAGTTCGAGAGCGATCTGTTTAAACAACTATCGAAAACACTTGGCATCAAGCATTTGCGAACAACATCCTACCATCCGGAATCCAACGGTCTCGTGGAGCGATGGCATCGTACGCTCAAGGCAGCAATCAAGTGCCACACTTCCACAAATTGGGTCGACATCCTCCCCACCGTTCTTCTAGGACTCCGAACAGTGTACAAAGAGGATCTTAAAGCAAGTGTAGCAGAAATGTTGTTTGGTACCAGTCTTACAATTCCAGGTGGTTTTGTCAACCATCAGAAAAAAAGCGAAAACGAATCAGAATTTTTAAAATCCCTACGAATTTCTATGTCTAACATAAAACATAATGAAACTTCAAATCACTCTAATAAACATTTTTTTATTCAGAAAGATCTTCCAGATGCGAGCCATGTTTTCGTTCGGAACGATGCGGTAAAACCACCACTTCAACCGCCATACACTGGACCTTTTCCCGTCATCAACCGATCAACAAAATACTACACCGTAAACAAAAATGGAAAAAATATCAATATCTCCATCGATAGACTTAAACCAGCATTTGGATATGAAGGAGATGATGTGAGAGACCATCAGCAGCCACAAGCAACGACAGGTCAAGACAGCGGTCAACGGGAATATAAAACACGTTATGGAAGGAAAGTTAAATTCCTAATCAATCGCAGTTGAGCCAGCACAACTACTGGAAGGGGAGTACTATGGTGTACCCTGTATCAACAACTTCGCCATGACGTCATTAATCATCCAACCAACAAATCATTATATAATATTCTTATTTACCTTGACTGATTTTTGTTGTTGTATAATTTATAAAGTAGAATTATCTTGTAATGTTAACTGTAGTGTATGAACCACTGAAATAAAATATTTAGTCGTAATTGGACTTGGTTTGAGTTCGCATCAAAAAGGTATTTGGCTTGGTAGCCTCCACAAGCATTTCAAATCAAAGCTTCACGATTCTAAAATGGCTATCAATTGTAACTGGAAAGGAATTCTTGGCAAAAAGGACGTCGCAACAGGTGTTAAGTACAGATTATTTGAAGCAGAAGTAAGAACCATAATGTGTTATGCTGCTCAAGTCTGGGGTTTGTTTCAGCATGAGGAAGTAGATAAACTCTTAAGATACTTCTTAAAGAAAATCTTTCGTCTGCCAGAAAATACTCCGACGTACATGCTCCATTTGGAGACTGGACTTCCACCTCTCTACTTGTACACTCTCAAACTACATTTCGACTATATAGGAAAGGTCATGGAATATCACCCGCAAAGGCTTCCCAAAATTGTGGCATCTTATATGATTCAACGAAAATCTCAATTTTTTGGTGAGTGGTTAAGACTGTGCTTGGAGCATAACGTGCAAATGGACCTCGACAACCCAGCAACATGGGAAGACCCATTGATTTCCCTCCAAAATTCTATCAAGGAATCTAGGTTTTAGTTTTTGAAGGGGTTTTTGTATGGTTACATACATGCAGTGTACCTGCGAAGCTTCATATATTTATGAATTTTTGAATATTACAACAACAACTTGAATGAACTACCACCAAGTGGGTTCTTATTTGGCTGGAGTTATAGCTATTTCACGGTTGCCAAGCCGATCATCAGACTCCTTTATTTAGTGGTGCTTAGCCTGTATACTATCAAGTTTAATCGAAAAACTTTTTGCCTTGACTGAGATTTGAACCCAGACCTAGCGTCGTCAGAAGCCAATGTCCTACGCATCACGCTACCGAGACCACATGATCAGGTCCATCCCAATTTAGGTTTTATCGTTTATCAATTATCACTTGAGGACTAGCGTTTCTATTAGTCATTCAAGTTTTGTTGTTGTAAATTCGGTTTCTTTCTATTTCTCCGAACTCTGTTTATAAGCCAACAATTCGTTGTTTATTATAAGGAGGGAGATTTTAATGAAAGATTTGACTCTGGTCAAGTTTTTAAATCTATTGAAGGGGTTTTTGTATGGTTACATACATGCAGTGTACCTGCGAAGCTTCATATATTTATGAATTTTTGAATATTACAAAGGTTTTAGTTTTTCCGTGAACGAGCGAGGCTAAGTGAGTCAAGGAATTTATATCGAGCACTGGATCACAATTTAACAAACAACTATTTTCACGACAACAACAGTATTGACACTATTTCCACAATTTTCAAAGTAAGAGAAGAACTTTTGCGCTTAAACTATATCCCTCATCGAAATGACCAAAATACTGAATGTGAACTGTGTAACCGACATACACCAGAGGACGTTATACACTTTGTTGGAACTTGCCCCATTTTTAGCTTCATCAGACGCGCCCACTGGGGTAAAAACAGTCTAAGCATAGATGAACTCAAAATTATTTTAAACGGCGACTGCTGGCCTACTCTGGTTAGCTACGTTAAAACTTCGTAGAAATATCGTTCCCAAATAATAAACGAAAGTTTCTGATTAATCTAATTCTTAGAATATCTGTGAGATACTAAAATGTTTTATAAAACAACTTTTTCATTGCTTATCATATAATAAAACGGCAAACATGGTTTTTGTGGTACACTTTTCTCCAAAAGTATTTAACCGATTTCGATAAATTTTATATGGTTGGAAAGCCACAGTTACGGAGATGTGCAGAATATACTTCAGACATGCATTTACACACTGTGGGTCATTTTTGTTTTTGCACTATCGAACACTTTGCATATTACATAAAATAAAATTTAATTTAATAAATTTGCTTGAAAACACTGCCAAATTTAATAATAAATAATAAATAAATTGGCACTCGAATTTCGAGAGCTGGGGTCGGCTAGTATTCAATAATCAATAAAATATTATATGCTCTCGGTTTTTTTCTCGGCTGACGGCTTACGCCATGCTCTAATTGTGAACGATTTATGTAAATTACGAATATTGAGAGTTGCAAGCCTCTAGGCTTAGGCTCTCTACCAAACCATATTTGGTCTAATTTATTTTGCTTAAGTCGTGTAAATTCAGAATATTTAGCTTTGTCCATTTAGAAATTCTACCTAACTAATTTCTTTCAGACTCGCTATCCTTAGTTTCTCGGTTAGTTTGGTTCTACGGTGAAGTATTGCTTAGCAATATCAAAGAAAACACTTCACAAACTTTAAGGTTAAGTAATTTTATTATTTTTTAAAATAATTTAGAAACCAATTATGTTCTGTACGGTCTTTCCTTACAACTCTTTTCATTTTTCAAGCTACTACTTCAGTTCATTTAAAATATACCGACAGCCATGCAAAACAATCGAAAGTAAAGCTTGAAAAGTTTAAAAAATTTTCTTTTCTTTTCACGGTTGGTATAAGGCTTCTCTGTATGCACCTCTTGTCGTCAACGAAGTCAAACTCATCTTGTTGTTCTACATCTCCACATCTCTACATACTTCAAAGAAGAATTATGAAATTAACTTTCACCAAGAGTTTTTGTCAGCATTGTTGCGGAATGTTAAGCCAACCTATAAAATTATTAATTCAAGTGGTGGTAGTGGGTAGCTCAAGAACATCACTCGAATTTTCCCAAAGTATTCCTGAATAAAGTATATATACATAAATAGGTATAACTACCTCGCTAGCTTTTCTAGTTAATAAATCACTAACAAACAAGTTTGCAGCAAAAATAATTCTCTTTGCTACCTGCATCTAATAACGTACTCCAGTGCAAAGTGGAATCAAGAGTTGCACCAAGAAACCTTCTTCGTCCTACTGACATCGTCATAGTTTTGATAAGGAAATTAGACTATAGTCTAAGGTAAAACTTGGTCTTGGTTTCTTGTAAGATTGAAAATAATTTGAAAAGATATTAGAGAGCCAAAGTTATGGTGCTGCGATATCAGGCAGTGTTAGATCTATAAGGGCTAGTTTTCTTTATTAAATTTAAGATAGTCGATTTAAATGACATTTCGGAGTAGTCATGAATTTTTAAACATATTGGAAAATTTGTGCCCAGCTTTATATGATATCATTCAAACGCAGACAACTTTTAACTCCACGGTGTGTTTTTTAAAGTGAAATTGTATCCAACAAGTTGTAAAAGCTTAAAAAAAAGATCTGACAGGTTTTTGTGTAAATTCTAAAGAGAAAAATTTTATATTTAAGATCAATGAGTGGAAAGGGTTTAAGCCCGAAACATGTTTTTCAGTCAATTTAGAACCCGAGTTAGCTCAACAAATTTGCTTGTTTACTCTTGTCATTAATTCTAGTAGAGCATCCCCGAAATCGATCCAGCAATGCCAGAATGAACTTACTAGCCTTAATATTAATCACAATGTCACTTTTATCTAGCTCATTGCCCTTGATAAATCACTTGCTAAAAGAGTCAACATTCAGCTCGAAGTTATGAATGGGAATAATATTCTCTCAACTTTTTTAACGAATCAAACCTTATAGGTGGAGCAGTTTAACTAACTGCGCTATATCTAGAAAGATTTGGCGCACCTATAATAAATTCCGAACACTTGATCTGATATGCAAACCCAAGCAAGAAGTAGCCAGGATCGGAGCTACCTGTAGCGGATACTGGCCAATAGGTGAGCGTACAGCAAAGCTACAAGTAAGCATTCCTCAAAACACTCACTTTCATAGTCGTGGGGACCAGCGGGAGAAGTAAACAGTCTTCCATTTCTTCTGAAAATACCCTGATTTGGCCAAATTTAGAGCACAATCATTAGGAATGGAAATTTTTACGACATTGACGAACTGTCGGAAATGAAGATCAAAGTCTTGATCTCTTTTCTCAACGCAACCGACAATGGCTCTAGGACAAACTTCGGTTACTTCTGTGCCGTGTCATCCGTTTGACTCCTTATATCCCGAATTAGTGGACTGAGGGCTTTGACGGCGGTATACGGTGCGGTGGACGGAATGATCACTCAAACGGATCAGCTACTGTTTCAGTACTAGCCAACAAGCTGCCTGAATAATTGTGCAAAAGCAAACACACAACAAGAGACATCAAAACCTTCTAGATCTTTTTATATTTTTGAAGCTAATCCAAACTGCATGACTCCATGAGAATGATTCATAGGAAGTATGGTATCAAAATGGCGCACTTCAGCGCTGATTGGGACACACGGCTAGCCTGCCAGTGATCGCCATTTCTACCTACCTCCTCATAACTTGGGGTAACTGAACAGATTTTTCTAACAGATGAATATAAATCGAAGTATGACACTTTGGAATCTATTCAGGGCCGTAGCTAGAGTTGAATTTAAGGTAGGGCATAGGTGATAACATGTAGGGCGGAAGTAAAAATTTTACTTGATTTGAAATATGATCTGATCTGGTAAAGATGGTACTCAATTGTCGGGAGGGGGTGATAGATAGATTATCTATTGTAATCGATGGATAGGATAATTTGTCTCGTGGCACCCCGCAATATCACGATTTTCATAGTGAAATGTGATTTCTACAGATTCGGAATGTTCTAATGAAATATAAAACTTCACTTCCTAAATTTATCCTCGCAATATGAAACAACGCATTTTAAAAATGTTTCTTCAAGCAGTTATAGCGTTAGTAACTGATAAAGTAATTCGCCGAAAAAGAGCTTGTAATATGTTTATATGAGTGCAGAGTGCAGTCTCAGACGATATCGGTAACATTATTTAAGCCCAAGCGCCTGATTCATAAATTAAACATTGCTCCTTTTTAACCGAATGTACATTTAAAGATTTCATTAATGCTGAATGCTTAAGCCTAGAAAGCATATCACTCAAAATTCTAGATCTCAAATTTTTCGCCAAGCTAAACGTTTAGCTAAATTTTGACATAAGAACTTTGTATCGAATATGTCACACAGTAAATTTTTGTAAATGATTTATCGAGAGAACGATAAATAATTTACAAAGCCACTTACAAAAAAAATGGATTCTTCTCTTTGATTTTGATCAATTGAAAGTTCCAAAATTATTTTTTTAAAAAACTTAAAACTAAATTTTAGCGTGTCTTAATTTGAAGGGTGTTACAATTTTAATTCGCGATATTTAACTTTGATTATTAAAAAAAAATAATCAAACGAAATGACGAGCAGAAATTCACCGACGCGACCGAAACCGAACAACAACTATGTAATTAAAAGAGACTAAAGATAAGAGACCGATGACGAACTGTCAAACTGCAAACAGACGAATTCAGCGAAAAAAAAATTGCAACTGGTAGCAACAATATATGCTACCACCACGGCTATGCTCAGCAAGGGGGTGGGTTCGCGAATTATTTTTATGACGATGATTTATTAATGCAATAAAAAAAATGAATTGATTTATTTTCAATGAACGCAGGGGCGTAGCTGAAAAATAAAAAGGGCGCCAGTGATTTTTGTTTTACAAGGAAATCACAAACCTTTGAAGCGGAACCGACGGTGAAAGATATTTTTAAATAAAAGATTTAAGTTTATGATTCCGAATGGGAATTTTAAAGTTTTATTCAATTGCTTGGGAAACCTTGCAATTAAGTAGGGCTAAAACCCAAGATCTTTTAAACAATTAGAACACAGTTAAAAATGAAATTAACAAGATGGACCGTTAACACTCGGTCCCGAAAGCACAAAAACGGTGTTAAGAAACGGGTCGCGCGTTCCGCAATATCGGAATTGTTCGATAGCAAAAACCAAACGGGATATAAAAGAAAAACCAATTTTTAAAACGAATTTATACTCAAAGAAAATTTTTAAATTACACCTTTAGTACCACTATACTTATCTTCGTTACCACCAAATTCTTTTCTATTTGTTCAGCTTCAACTCTTCTACAGCAAATTCTTTCCACTCAAGTTTTCCTGCGTTTCTTCAACTTAATCCTTCTTCAATTTCTCTTTCTTCTTATTTTAAAATAAAACTCCACGTTCCTTTTTCCTTTATTTCAAAATAAAATTCCTTTTCTTTTTCGTTTTAAAATTAATTTCCTTTTTCTTTTTGTTCTCAAAAAAATTGCTTGTTAATTTTGTTCTTAAACGTCTATCTTGATTTAATCTCCGTAAAGAAGTGTCCTTCCAGGCTTTCACCTTGCCTGGAAGACCTCTTCTCTTTTTAAAACCCAGTGCTTTCCGCCAATCAGTGACGTGGGCTTCGATCGCGTCATTTATCAGCAACACTCAGCACATTGGCGAGAGTGCGCCAACGCAGTTGGAACCCATCAGCCTTCTCGTACTCGCACTTTACACCCAGCTTAATGCACAGTCACCATCATTGAATTCGCCGACCTCCGGATTGACTTTCCAGTGGCGGGCAATTCAATGGGTGCATTCAGCCACCTAACATCCCCATACAAGTTTTTAAACAAAATTTTTTTGAAAACCAAAAAAAAAGGAACTCAATTTTTCTAACATAAAACCCGGTAAGAAACACTGGAAAACCTGTGCAAAGAAAGTTGCTATAATTTATAAACTACATTTAGAGGAAGTTGGTGGTACCTAATTTTCTACCTCGCGAATTTACTTGATTCGTTGGGTTTTTGCGCAGATTTGGGGAATGTATAGGGACTAGCCGTTAACGTTCCATCTTTTACATATATAGAAATAAAAATTTATGTTTTAGGTTGGGCACGCAGCCATTCTCACCAGGAGTAACTTCAACAATTGGGAACAAAACTTCGCCAATGTTATACTTTTTGTGCATATTTAACACAGACCGCCCGTCTGTTTCTGTGACCAGCTGTCACTAGCAATAGCGATTTGAACAGACCACCCGTCTGTCGTCCATTAAGTTTCGAAATTGAACACACTGGTATTTTGTTTCTTCAAGTTACTGAGCGAGTGAACCAATGGCTGATGGACCATGGCTGCCCTTCTCTCTCTCAGTAAGTTGAAAGAAACACCTGTTTTAAGAAGGTTATTAAAAGAAAGGAATAAGGATAGGGAACCGAAAGAATGATTCTTGTTACGGAAAATTTTACCGTAACAAGGGGGTTAAAATTTAGGTTTATCTGCGTACTTTAGGATGTAGAGTATTTAAAAGGAAAATTAAGAACATTTTTTGACAGTCGTAACTATTTGCAACTGTCAAAAACTTAATTACAAAATCTTTTTATTCGAGGTGTTTCTTAAAAAAATAAAATGCACGACTGGGTCGCACGAACCTGCTCTTATGTAAACGACTAAGAATTTCAAAAATGAATGTTATTAGAGAAAAACTGGTTCATAAGCATAAAATTCATTTTTTAATATACTAAAGCAACTCCTTTAGTAGTTGGAGGTAAAAACAGGATGCCATGTGATTCAAGCAAATATTAGCTTATGCAAGAACAACAAGATCGTCTTTTGGTTTAACGTGAGCACCTGCCTAGTATGGCTCAATCCCACGGGAGGCCTACCTCCATCAGGGTCAGATTAGGTCCTGACCATTAACCCCTACATAGCAAGCTATCTCGGTCGCAAAGTTATGATAATTATGTTGCAGCATATGCACACCTCTTGCTTTGGAGGCGAGGTCTATCTAACACCTCTTGAATTCGAGAAAAGAATCTTGAAAACCATGTGTCTCCGCATTCGGAATAAACCAAGCCATGCAAGAACAACAATTATAAGTCTGCACTGGTTTCTCAAAAAACTAAGCTTTTATATACAACATTTTTGAAACGTTTATAAAAAAAATGTTGGTACGCCAATTTAAAGTTTTTATTTTTTTTTTCAATTCAAAATTAAATTTACAAACAAAAATATTGAGCCGTTTCTGAGATATCGAATTTTCAAAAACTTAAATTATTTTTTTTTTTAAGTTTTGAAATGCAATGTTTTTCAAACTTTTAGAAGCTTCTCAATACGAAATTTTATTAAAATCTCTTCCGTCGATAAAGAGAAATTCTAAATTTGAAAAAATGGTTAAGTCATTAATATCTTGATTTCAAATTTTTTTTATTTGATTAGATCGTTAAAATTAATGAAAAGAAAAAAAAATTTAGCAGAATTCTCAGAAACGTTTTCGAAAAAAATACGATTTTCGAAAACAACCATTTTTTTACATTTGTATGAAAGGTACCGTTATTTTTACGTAAAATAATTTTTTTTCTTACATCTTATAATTTTTATTAAAAAACTTTTGTCGAAATATTGAGTTTTCAAAAAAAATTTGAAATTTGTTTTAAAAATCCAAAAAAAATTTGAATACACAATATAATATTGAAACTGCTAGGGAGCCTTAACATAAAAAAATGATCAAAATCGGTAGTACCGTTTTTGAGAAAATCAAAAACAAAAAAATGGTTCCAAGGGGGGTACGAAAAATAACCATTTTTTGGAAATATTTTTTTCAACCATTACCTAGGTTTAACTAAATTAATTTTGTTGAATTTTTTTTTAAAAAATCGTTGGGACAGCTTTTGAGAAAAAAAAAATATTTATAGAATTTCGAAAAAAATCGTATGGCAGGTACAGTTATTTTTGGTCTTAAAAAAAAAAGAAAACAATGTGTGGGGAGAAAAATTAAAACCCATATCTACCAAGTTTGAAGAAAATCGGGCGAGCCCTTTAGGCTGTAGTCGAACAGACAGACAGAATTGCGACACCTACTTTTTTGGTCCTCGCTATCATTGTCATATCAACCTTGATCAAAATCTCGAGTTCGATTTTTTTTACGAATGCATAACTTGCCTTATAGTACCTATAAGTCGCAAGTAAAAAAGAGAGAAGGATAGTCGTGGTCTATCAGCCATGGCTTAACGCTCTCAGCACCATGAAGAAACAATACTCTCTATAGTAACTGAAGACTAATGAGTGGATGAGAGGCTCATTTTAAACTAAATAAGAACACTAAAGTTACTGATTGCCAAAATGGATGCATGCGAAACCTAACGTCTATATAATGTACTCGCAGCTCACTTTACTGCTAGCTCTACGTTGACTTACAGCAAATTTTCCCTCCTGTACTTGAAAACGTAAATCATTCAATAGGACAGATATATTTCCGCACGCGAACCATTGCGTAAGCTTTTTTATCGCTCCTATACTATTATAAAATCTTCCCTGGAAGATGGAAACCAGGATTTGTCCAGCCTGTTACCAAAATCAAAACTTATTTATCCCCGGTAGATAAAGAGAGAAATAGTTTGGCACCAGGCTCTCTTATCAAAAATGCGTGTGTTTGGTATCAATGAAACACTTATACTTTGGATTAAAAATTTACGTCTGGATGGATTAATACATGTTGTATTGAACGGATTGATCTCTACAAAATAAATGCTGGTTCGGTTTTGTCTCCGACTCTCTTCCTCGTTTTTATAAATGATCCCTTGACTTAAACTTCTAATCAACTTCATTATTTTGCCGACGACTTTACCATAAAGTTCTCATATTAGTCATCAAATTCACGCCTATCTCCTTCGAAAGCAGAATTGCTATGGTATGATAAGCTCATTAAACTCCGATCATTACAGCATTGTGTAAAAATTCGTGTTGAGCTTAACGCTTCGAAAACTCATTGTTGTCTTCTGTCGTTTACGCAAAATGTACCCTTTATCCCTATGCCATTGCTCTTGAATGGCACTTGCGTCGAAGAAGTCGAAAAGTTTCCAGTGCTCGGAAAGTAAATTTCATTATCTGCAATCTTAAACTATACTGATGTCCGCACTACATGAAGCTTTTGCATATTAAGCATTTCTTGATAATCCAAGTTCTTTTAAAGAAGCTGAAAACTCCAGCTACAGGAAGCAGTGGAAGTCTGCAATGGATGACGAGATTGCATCTCTGACTGAAAATTGTGCGTGGTATATGGTGAGGCCACCACAAAAAAGGTCAATAACAAATAAATGAGTTTACAAAGTGAAGCTTACGGCTGAAGGTAAGGTAGAGAGATTCAAGGCACGTTTGGTGGTAAGGGGATTCACCCAGCAATACTGGATTGATTACATTTAAACTCTTAGTCCCGTCGTAAGTTTGCTTCTATTCGAATAATAATTGCTCCCTGTGCAGCGGAAGGTTTGAAGCTATGGCAACTGGATATAAAAACCTCTTTCCTTTATGGGGAGCTAGCTGAGGACATTCACATGTGCCAGCCTAAAGAATATGAGAATGGCACCGACAACGTCTGCAAATTAAAGAAAAGCCTTTATAGCTTAAAGCAAGCATCCAGTTGCCGGGATAAAAGCTTTCAGTATTTTTAAGAACGTTTTTTTTTTTCAAGATCAGTTATCAGTTCAAGTTTGTTGGAAAGATAAACTAGAAAAATTATTCTGGCTCTGTACATTGATGATGGACTTGTGGCTGCAAAACATGAAAATGACCTTGACGTACCTATACAACATCTGCAAAATGAATTTGAGGTAAGATTTCACAACGCTGAATATTACATAGGTATAGAAATCAAAGAACTTACAGATGAAAGCATGCAGCTCAAGCAAACATCGTACGTAAAGAGAGTTCTAGAGAAGTACGGTTTGGCTAGTCAAAGTCGGTGACAAGGTCCGCTGAAGTATCTAAGGCTGATTCTGATTTGGTTCAAGTGGCTTCAAGGTTCCCATATAGAAAGGCAGCGGGTGTTTCATGTATTTATCTGTCGGAATGAGGCCCGACATTGCATACGCCGTTAGTTTTGTGAGTAGATTTTCGGAAGATCCAAAAAATTTTCTTATTCTAGCTGTTAAAAGGATCTTCAAATATATTCGACGATTAATGGATTACGGTTTGATAGAAGACTAACCCATTTATATAGTGTTTTACAGACGCCCATTTGTTGCTGATGGTGATGCTACTGAAAAAGAGGTTGTTGTTGTTGTTTCGGATGGTTTCGATGATGCTGATGCTGCTGCTACTGCTGCTGCTGCTGCTGCTGTGGGTGATGTTGGTGATGCTGCTCTCGTTGACATTGATCGTGAGCGTGACGCTGCTGAGATGAATGCTGTTTTTAATAATAGTGTTGCCAATGTAGTTGCGGCTACTACGTTTAAAAGGAGTGCCGGTTATAGTGAACTGTCTGTCCCTAAATCAATATCTCTATCTGTTTCTGAACTCTCTTGCCATGATGATGTAAATCTTCATGATGTCTTAAATAATAACCCTCAAAATAACGAAATTATTCCTAAACCAGCGGTTAAAAACAGTAACATTAAAAAATCTAAACTATATTATGGTCCTGATGCTTTTTCACCCCTGAACGATGCTGCGGTAACTCGTTATAATTGGTTTCACCTGTCTAAATTCAGGGTTGATACAGAACCAAATCTTCTAATAGATCATATTGCTTCTAAAACTGAAATTTCCATCAAGGATATAAAGTGTTTTAAGTTAGTGAAAACCGACTCTGACCTATCTAATTTGAAATATGTAAATTTTAAAATAAGTGTTCCAGCTAACATGCTTTCTATTGCCATGGATCAACAGCTTTGGCCTAGATCTGTCCAAATTAAAAAATTCATTTCGCGGAAAAAAAACGAAGCGTTACCGGTGAATATCGAAACAACGTAAATCCGGTTTCTCTAGTACCTCCTGTTTCCCATTCTGCGTTACCTTCTGAAATTAATAACTTTTTTATATATTACCAAAATATTGGTGGTCTACAAACAAAAATTAATAACCTTCGCCTCAATACAATATCATGCCAATACGAAATCCTAACATTTACTGAAACTTGGCTTACTAATAAATATCATAATTCTGAAATTTTTGATAATAATAACTATTCGGTCTTTCGCAAAGACAGATGTCTAGAAAAAAACAATCAAACAAGAGGTGGCGGTGTAATGATTGCTGTTAGATCATCATTCTCCTGCTACGAAATTAATCTTGCTTCGTCATCTGCAACTTTACCATCGAGCTTCGACATTGACCAAATCGCTGTGAGAGTTATAATCAACAATAATTATGACTTAACTATATTCTTAAGTTATATACCACCAGGTAGTCCTCTTGAACTATATAAAATCCATATAAAAAATTGTAGTAATATTATTAAATTATTAGATAGTAATCAACATGTAATTATTCTGGGCGATTTCAACCTTGGTAATATAAACTGGGTATGGGATCCTGATGAATTATGTCTATTTGCATCTAATATTAGTAATGAATGTGAATATGAGGTATCTGATTCTTTTTCGGAACTAAGTCTCACTCAAATAAATAATTTTAAAAATAGTTTAAATCGTATTCTTGATCTCATATTTATCGATAGTGAAACTGTTGCTGATGTCAAAGATTGTAACTATCCTATTTTTCAAAATAGTATTCACCATCTAGCCTTAAGTGTTAAACTTAGTTTCTATGACTATTTTAAGCCGGTAATGGGAAGATTAGTCAAATATGATTTCAAAAAATCTAATTTGGAAGGAATAATTAATCATTTAAATTTGGTTTCTTGGAACAATATCGTTCTTAATTATCAGCTCTCGGATGCATATAATTTTTTGCTGTGGACAATTAAAGAAGCGATTAATTTATTTATACCTAAAGTCGTTGTTTTTAATAATTCTAAGCCACATTGGTGGAACAAACGTTTATCAAACTTAAATAATCAAAAGAATAAGTCGTATAAATTATATCGTAATTCTGTAAATGATATTGCACTCCGGAGTAACTATTTACGACTTCAAAAAGAATTTGATTTTTTACACAAATTTTTGTACAAGGATTATCTGTATCGTACTGAAGCTTGCTTAAAACAAAATAGTAAACATTTTTGGTCGTACATAAATAACAAAAAATGCTCTAATAGGATACCAAATTGCATGCAGTATTTAGGGACTACATCTACTAACTTAAATACCATATGCAACCTCTTTGCTAACTTTTTTCAATCGGTGTTCCTCAAAATTATTCATCAGTTATAAGTGACAATTCCAATATAGGCAGCTTAAACTTAAGCTGCAAAGATGTTGAGTCAGCCCTCAGGGATCTCAATGATGATAGTCAACCGGGACCTGATGGCATTCCTCCAATTGTATTGAAAAACTGTGCTGTTGCTCTTTCAGGGCCAGCAACTTTATTTTTCTCTTGAAAAGGGCCTTTTTCTTGACGATTGGAAAATTTCCTTTATTATTCCTATCCATAAATCTGGCTTCAAACAGGATGTTTCTAATTACCGTCCTATAAGTAAATTTTCTACGACTCCCAAGATTTTCGAGAAAATTGTTTATGAAAAACTAACGTTTATTCTTAAAGAAACGATTGCGCCATCTCAGCATGGATTTATAGCCGGAAGATCCACTACGACAAACCTTGCTATTTTTTGTAACCAAATCATTAGAAATCTCGAAAAAAGTTTCCAAACTGATGTAGTCTTTACGGACTTTTCGAAGGCTTTCGATAGGGTAAACCATTTTATATTATTAAAAAAGATGGTATCTATCGGCTTCCATTCAAATATTTTAAAATGGTTTGCATCCTATCTTATAGGTAGAACACAGTTTGTCCGTGTTAATGATTTATTTTCTGAAGTAATTCATGTAACCTCTGGTGTTCCTCAAGGTAGTCACTTGGGGCCACTTCTATTCCTGCTATTAATCAATGACATTCCAACGTTTATCAAAAATGCTTTCTGCCTTATGTTTGCGGATGATATTAAAATTTTCCGTTGGCCGATTGTCTGTTACTTCAAAGTGACCTTGAGCGCTTATCTGAATGGTGCACTGCTAACTAACTTTTTTTAAATGTCTCCAAATGCCAATCTTTATCTTTCTCTCGTAGTCTTAGTCCAATTAGTTTTGAATACGAAATAAATAAAACAAAACTTAATAAGCTTAAAGAAAAGAAAGACCTCGGTGTAATATTCGACTCCAAACTAAACTTCAACTCCCACATTGATTTTGTGGTTGCAAAAGCAAATATTATGCTGGAGTTTGTGGTTCGTAACTCAAAAGAGTTTAAAGATCCATTTACCCTTCGGTCATTATTTTATGCTTATGTGAGATCTTCCCTAGAATACTGCTCAGTAATTTGGAATCCTTTTTATAAAACTCACTGTTTAAGGATTGAAAGGATTCAGAAAAAATTTTCGCGAATTGTAGTTCACCGACTAAATTGGAACATTCCAAAACCTCCTTATGAAACCAGATGTAAACTGCTTGGACTAACACCACTTGATATTCGCCGTCGGTATTTTTCAGTGGTTTTCATACGTGATATTTTTACTTCTCATATAAACTGCCCTTTACTTTTGTCCTTAGTTGATATATATGCTCCGTATAGGCAAACGCGATCTTGTATTCTATTTCATGAATCTTATCATCGTGTAAACTATGGTTTCAATGAGCATTTAACTCAATGCATTAGAGAATCTAATATCATTTGTAATCATGTTGACTTCTTTTCCTACCAAAGTCGAGAATCTTTTAAAAAATATTTATTATATTTATTACATAACTCCGACACTGGTGGTTTAAGTTTTAGTCTTAATTAGATATATTTATTTATGTTTCACTTTATTTCTAAAGTTATAAACCTTATTTCTGTAGTCTGTAAGATTATTTTTTATTTGTTAATAATATTATATTATTCTGCTTGATGAATAAATAAATAATAATTTTGCTGGTGACGTTAATTCAAGGGCATCAACAAGTGTATATGTGTCGATGATGTGCAACACTACAGTCTCTGGTTCTTAAAAAAATTGTAGGTCCCCTCCGTTCCTGGCAACACGCACACAGAACTGGTTGAGAGTTGTAAGTCACTAGGTCCTGTTTAACTCCGAGCTGTTGAACCACCAAATTTAATTTAATTTGATTTTGGCCCTCACTGTATTCCATGCTTTTTTTTATTTCTCATTGTACATTACTTTTTGGTCAAGACCAATACTTATTGTCTTTTCTAATAAACTCATCATAGTCATCATCATCATTTCGCAGATAATATACTTCGCACATTATTTTTAATTCGTCTAAAATCTATAAAATCATAGAAAGTGGCTTTAATTTTTACTAATAAAACAAAACGCCAAGAAGTACCAAAGTGAGTTAGTGAAGAAGTCTCCTAGATTCATGTGGTATTACAAAGGACCGTCCTATGGTGTAGGTGTGTTTGTTTTTTAGCTGGAAGCCACTTTATACTAACCTAAACTGTCATTAAAATTAAGCTCGGTAGACTCCGGTGGGCAGGGCACCTAGCTCGCATGAGCGAAGAGGAACCTGCTCGAAAAGTTCTTTGTGGTACATTGTATGGTAGACGACAGCGTGGTAGACCATGCTTGCGCTGGAGAGATGGCGTAGACCAGGACGCCCGAAGCCTTGGGGTGCGCAACTGGATGGCGTCGGCTAGAGACCGGGATAGGTGGAGAGACTTGTTGAAAGAGGCCAGGACCGGAAACCGGTTGTCGAGCCGATGATGATGATGAAACTGTCATTGGAATGTTAACTTTGATCAAAATTTTGAGTTCGAATTTCTTAAGAATGCATAACTTGCCATTAATACCTATGTGTCGCAAGTAAAAACGAATGTTGAATTTATTAAATACAAGATGGAATGGTTTCGGCTGCAACTATTTGTATTCGCGCGAGTAAGCGAATAAAGCGACTGAAAGCGATTGGTATTCCGAGTTGCCTTCAAATTGATTGATGGAAACGATTTACAAAGCTTCATTAGGAGCTCAAAATGGTATACCGTATACCGAGTACGAAAAAGCTTTCCTTGGTTCATATATTTAGATAAAATAGCCCCAAATTTTGTCTCAGTCTGCCGATTCTCCACCAACAGACAATTCTGCCTAACCTTACCTTACCTAGAACACCATACACACGTATATAAGCAAAAAAAGAAACTTCATCGATCGCTACATCTTGCGATTAAAAGCTTTGCACCGAAACCACCCTGTTCGCGCGAATTCACTTGAGCTATTAATCGCAGAAATCGCTTACTTAAAAATGTCTGCCTCCGAAATCGTAGCTATAAGCTAGAATAGAGGAGTTTCCATTTAACAACACAACTTCCACGACTATTTTGACTTCACTATAACTCCTTTTTAGCTTGAATATACTATTTGAATACGATTAGGTGAGTTTTATTTGATGGTTTGCATTTTGGCCATTGCTTCGAACTTATGCATGTAGTCCTTTTGATGGGTCGTTTGTGTTTCCTAAGAGGAAACTTTCCTGGTCCGTGATGGTGAGCTTGTAAATTCCTTATTCACAAAGGACCTGGGTTGATGCACACGATAAAATGTTCTGATTTTATTTTCGATATTTTTGTGTGTCAACGAAAAGTTTGTAACTCGTTTGGATTGACGGAAAAGTAAACAAAAGTCAACAAGTTTTAAAATTTACGACTTGTTTTCATTTTAACTTTTTTCTGTCGTTTTATTCGTACTTGTTCAAAGCTATATACATAAGTATGTATGTATATACGAGTATATCTGTGAAAACTTATTTTTCTGAGGGAATATTTTGGAGATGCAATCTGTTTTCTTTAAAATTTCGAACTCATACAATACGGGATGAGTTTTTTTTTTTTAATTTCAATGTTTTCCTAGATGCTTTTAGAATTTTAAAACGATGACTTACTGCAGTGAGTGACACGAACCATAAAATCAAGAGGCTACATATACTTACAATATTTTTACAAGTAGATATACTTTTCTGTTGACAATTCAATGTTCAATTCCTTGGGTAGGAACCCAATATATTACAAAAGAATGTCAGTTAGGAAATATTTGTCGTTTGTTTTTTTTTTTTTTTGGTTTCTTTTAGCTAATTTTAAAATCTGAATCTAAAATCTAAATTATTCGAAGGCTTTTAATATGTGTGGTAACGTTTTATTAATATTATGATATTATTAAACAGCCAATTTAAAATTTTTTTAAAGTTTATAAATATAATTTGAAATATATAAAAGTACCTGTTCCTAAAATTTGACCAACATTGGTCGAGATATTAACGACTATATTATGGAATATCGCTAACTTAAGGCTAAAATCTCAAAAAATATTTTCAGCGATCGTTTTCTCAGAAATTTTCATTTAAAGAAACTTCATTTTGCTGGAAAGTCCCAGCTCTATTGTTTGGCAGGGTTTTGAAGGAACCGCGATCAGGATAAATCATTTAAGAATAAACTGGCACTGTTAAAAGGATTTGTTTAGTTTTAATTTAATCAATTTATATTTTTAAATGTATTTTCTAAATTTGGTATTTTGTAATTTCTTTCTTTTCTTGTTTGTTTACGAGTGTAACACGGATCCATCAAGTTGTGTAGATATGGAGATATCAGGAATGGGTCCTAGTATAAAAAAGTTTTGTTTGAAAAATGTTAGAACCGTAAAAGACTTTAAGCTTCCTACTGAAACTTTAGATATCAGCCAACTGCATCCTAAGTTTCATTTAAGAAAGAAGCTTCAAATTCATGGGTGGGAAAGAGCTACCATAGATTTACTAATTAGACTTGATAATGCTCATTTAGGAGTAGGTCCGCAAAGGTAGCAGCCGATGGGTGGAAAGGTCCAGCTATGATCTTAACCAAACTTGTTTGAGTAGTAGATACATATATGGGACAGACGATTGCTGTTAAGTCTTGCAAAAACTACACCAATACGGGTGAGAAGCCAATAGATAACTTGGACCAAATAATAAACAACTACATTGCCAATGACAACTCAGACGTTCGTGATGCTAAACATGTGGAATCATCAGAAGATAAGAGAGCTAAAATATTGTTAGAAACGACCACCAGCAAAATAAACGACCGCTTTGAAACTGGGTTGCTGTGGAAATACAACCACATAACTTTTCACTCGAGCCGAGTACAAGTATAAATAAAATGCAGGATTGGGTCGCACGAACTTGCTCCTATGTAATAGACTAATAATTTCAAAAATGAATGTTATTAGAGAAAAACCTGTTCATAAGGATACTCGTAAAATTAATTTTTTAAATTCTTTTATTAGTAAGAGACAAAAACAGAATGCTATGTAAACATGAATTTATGGAAGAATTTATGTAGTGGTTTCGTAAAAAAATAAGCTTTTACCTATATACAAAATTTTTAAAACATTTTTAAGAAAAAATTTTGGTACGCCAATTTAAAGTTTTTATTATTGTTCGAATAAAAATTAAATTTACAAAAAAAATATTGAGCCGATTTCGAGATATTGAATTTTCCAAAAAAAAAATAAATTCTTTTTTCAAAATTCAAAAAAAAAATATTTTTCTTAAAGCTTGAAATGCAATGTTTTTTAAACTTTTTATAAGCTTCTCTCTAAAAAAAATTCATTAAAATCCGCTATACCAATAATGATAAATTCAAAACTTTAAAAAATCGTTCTATGGTAGGTACAGTCAGTAATGTCTTGTTTTCAAAATTTCTTATATTAAATTATAGATCTTAAAAATTAATGGAAATACTAAAAATTTAAGCGAAATTCTCGGAACTATTTTTGAGAAAAATACGATAAAATTTGTATGGAGGGTACCGTTATTTTTAGGTAAAATAATTTTTTTTTCTCATATCTTGTAGATTACTTTGAGAAACTTTTATTTAACAAGTTTTAAAAAAATCGAGCATGAGGTTTTCGAAATATTGAGTTTTCAAAAAAAAAAATTTTTTAAAATCCAAAAAAATTTGTTTTGAAAATTTGAATGCACAATAAAATTGAAACTGCTGGGGAGCCTTAGCATAAAAAAATGATCAAAATCGGTCGTACCGTTTTTGAGAAAATCAAAAACAAAAAAAATGGTTCCATGGGGGTTACCAAAAATAATAATTTTTTGGAAATTTTTTTCCAACAATTACGTAGGTTTAATTAATGAAATTTTTTGATTTTGTTTTTAATTTGTGGGACAGATTTTGAGAAAAAAAAATATTTATAAAATTTCGAAAAAAAAATTCGTATTGCAGGTACCGTTATTTTTGGTGTTAAGAAATCAAATCGAAAAACATCCAGGGGGAAAAAAATAAAACTCATTTCTACCAAGTTTAAAGAAAATCGGCTGTTTAGCTGTAGTCGAACAGACAGACAGACAGACAGAATTGCGAGACCCACTTTTTTAGTCTTCGCTATCATCGTAATGTCAACTTTGATCAAAATCTCGAGTTCGATATTTTTCCGAATGCATAACTTTTATTATAGTACCTATAAGTCGCAAGTAAAAAGGATGCTGGCTCTCGAGAAAAAATTCCAACGAGACAAAAACTACCACAAAGAATGCAGTCGAATTATGAAAGAATATGAAGAAAAAGGTACACAAGAAAATTAACTGTAGCCAAAACTTCATAGAAAGGACGAAGAACGTGGTACTTGCTCCACTTTGGTGTTGGGCCGGATCAATATCAAGATTTAGTATCAAAGGGCACGGTAGTGCCCAGCCAAGTTCTGGCACTACACCCTTTTTCCACGAACAAACTCAGGCGACTTTTGACCCCTCCCTATCTTCAGTACCAATGAAGTCAGAAACTTGAAATTCCGAATATTGGCTAATCTAGTTAGGCACAGCCACCTCACCAAATTTCAATTTTCTAGCATAAGCGGTTCCTGAGATATAAGGCCTCAAAAATCACAAAAACCGTAACTGACTGACTGACAGCTCATCAAAATTATGGAGCACTTCCCGACATCGTAGAATCTTGTAATTTTACACAACGGTAGGTCTTGTCATGCAAGTAGAGGAAAAAATCGAAAATTTGAGGTTTTCCATTCAGGGGGCCTAAAATTTGATGGGCTTACTTGGCAAGTTTTTTTATGCCCAATTCAAAAGGTTTTGAAAACTTGACCAGTAAGCCCATCAAATTTTAGTCTGTTTTCATTAAATAATAAAATTTCTCTATTCCATTGTAGCTGTTTCAATATTATTCCTCTTTAAATATTCGGTATTAAACCTTAATGATGTAAGAACTTGGCGTCCTTTTAGATCTCAATACTTTTCACGGCTGACTTGTTACACAAAGGTTTTTGTATAGAAGAACTTGGCTCTTGTTTTAACATTTATGTTTTTGGTCTGATCAGTTTTAATGAAGTTTATACAGAGACCCATTTGTGGGTGCGCAGACATTGTGGAGGTGTTTCACCAGGTGAAAATTATTGAAGATGATCAAGACTCTCAACGCCTTCTATGGAGAACCAAACAAAATGAGCACTTATGCGAATACGTTATGGTCGTAATGACGTTCGAAGCAACGTGCTCACCATGTTCAGCGCTTTAGTATTCTAACTCATGTATCCGAATGCCGTAAATGCTATACTCAATAACCATTATGTCGATGATTTGTTACACTGTTTCAATTACGAGAAAATAGCAGTTAAAACTTGCAAGGAAATAGTATGGATCCATAAAAATGAAGATTTTTAGTTAAAAAGTTTTGTCTCTAACTCAAAGATCGTGAACCAAAATTTCAATTGAAATCAGGAGAATTGATCAATTCTGAGTCTTGAGAAAGGCAATAAGGGATTCTTCCAGAAAGTTCTGGTTATGAACTGGGATACCGAATAAGATTCCTTTCAGTTCGTCACGGATTTGATTTCATTTTATCAAATAAATAAAAATAAAAAAGCTTACTTTAAGGGTTAAGATTTGCTCCGAACAAAAAAATAGCATAAATATTAAAGAAAAGAACACAATTTTGGAAAAGTTACAAGAAAATTTGTTAATATTTTGTTGTAGACCTCTTATTTCTTATAACGGCCTCACATCGCCAGACAGAAATATTATTGACCCGAAACCATTACTTAGCTTTTTTGTTGGTGTGCTTCGGTTCATTGTCTTGTTGGAAGACCCATCTGATCGGCATTTTGTCCTCTGCGTAAGGCAGCATGGTTCCTGAAGCATGTTCACAGAAACGAGCTGATCCATCACACCATTTAGAGCCACCATGTTTTACGGTTCTTCGCGTATACCTAGGCACGTATTCAGCAGTTGGTAGGCGTCGCACATATTCACAAGAACCTCGGCTGCCGTACAAAACGATTTTGCTTTCATCCGTCCATAAGATTATTTCAAGGGGCCTATGAACAATGAACATGGGTCTTGGTAAACTGAAAGTAGAACTTTTCTGGGACTTCTGGCGTTAAGAATATTTTTCTTAAAATTCTTGTTTCTACACTTGCATTCAAATTTAATTCTTGTTTATCTTAGTAGCAGGCAAGTGGGGTAAGGCCTTCGAGCTTCTTACAATCCTCCTAACCGATTTAGGGGATAAAACCTTTTTTCTGCCGAGGGTTTTCCTGCTACCATAGAGCGACATGACTCATCTTGTATTTAAGGGCGTAAACGACTTTATGGGACGAATCTTCTTTCGCACTAGTGGAGTTACTAGCACTACAAGTCTTTTTCCGAGTGGATTGAAAACAGCCTGTTCCTAAAAAAAGACCAATTCTCCTTCCTCTCCAACTATCGTCCAATTGCACTTACGTCCCTTCTTTCTAAGGTTATGGAAACGCTGAACAATTTTGAGTTTAAGAAATATCTTGAAGAACGAAAGCTTCTTAATGACCGTCAGTATAGCTTTCGTAACAATAGGTCCATTGGTGATCTTATGGTACTCGTATACCTCACAGAAGAGTGGAACAAATCTTTACTTCGTTTTGGAGAAAGATTATTGCACTTGATATTTCAAAAACATTTGATAGAGTTTGGCATCAAGCTCTCTTATCGAAAATGCATGCATTTGATATCGATTTATCTGTTCTTCGTTGGATTAGAAATTTCAAATCTGATATCCGTTTTGTCTCCGACACTCTTTATTATGTTCATAAATAATCTTTTGTCTGAAACTTCGAATCTACTAAATTGCTTCACTGACGACAGTACCCTCAGCTTTTCATGTCTATCATTATTTTACCGCTATTTTCAAAAACAGTGCTCTCGTGAAATAGCCAGTTGCATTCCTCCCCTCAAACCATTCAACCGTAATACCCGTACTTCTAGGAATATTCTTCAGTTTACCCTTGAGCCTAATTATTGACGTACTTTCAAGATTCAGAGATTCTTTTTTTACCCGCTCTACACGAATGTGGAAAGATTTACCCATCTCAATATTTTCATTGTAATGTGCAGATATTCGGTATAGGTATCTGATCTCCTTCTAATTGTTCGTTCTGTGTTTAACATTATAAGGGTATTCATAACCCCTTGTGTGCTCGTATAATATGTATGTATATAAAATAAAATGCACGACTGGGTCGCACGAACTTGCTCCTATGTAAAAGACTAAGAATTTCAAAAATGATAGTTATTAGAGAAACTGTTCATAAGCATAAAATTCATTTTTAAATGACTAAAAAAAACTTCTTTAGTAGTTAAAGGTAAGAATAGGATGCCATGTGATTCAAGCAAATATAGATTTATGCAAGAACAAAAATTATAAGTCTTTGTAGTGGTTTCTTAAAAAATAAGGTTTTATATAAGAAAATTTTAAAACATTTTTAAGAAAAAATGTTGGTATGCCAATTTGAAGTTTTTATTATTGTATGAATAAAAATTAAATTTACAAAAAAAGTATTGAGCCCTTTTCGAGTAATTGAATTTTCAAAAAACAAAAAATTGATTTTTTTTTTTCAAAATTCAAAAAAATATTTTTCTTAAAGTTTTGAAATGCAATGTTTTTTAAACTTTTTAGAAGCTTCCCTCTACGAAATTTCATTAAAATCCGTTGTGCTAATAATGAGAAATTCAAAATTTAAAAAAATCGTTCTATGGTAGGTACAGTCAGTAATATCTTGTTTTCAAATTTTTTTTTATTAAATTACAGATATTTAAAAATAATAGAAAGAAAAAAATTTAAGCAAAATTCTCGGAACCGTTTTCGAGAAAAATACGATTTTCGAAAACCATTTTTTAACATTTGTATGGAAGGTACCGTTATTTTTAGGTAAAATTCATTTATTTTTCTTATATCTTGTAGATTATTTTTCCAAACTTTTATTTATCAAGTTTTGAAAAAATCGAGCATGGGGTTTTCGAAATATTGAGTTTTCAAAAAAAAAATTTGAAAGTTTTTTTAAAAATCCAAAAAATTTGTTTTGGAAAATTTGAATACACAATAATATTTAAACTGCTGGGAAGCTTTAGCATAAAAAAAATGATCAAAATCGGTGGTACCGTTTTTGAGAAAATCAAAAACAAAAAAAAATGGTCCCAAGGGGGGTACCAAAACTACTCATTTTTTTGAAAATTTTTTTCGACCATTACCTAGGTTTAACTAAATTAAATTTTTTGAATTTTTTTTAAAGAAAATCGCAGGGACAGTTTTTGAGAAAAAAAAATATTTATAAAATTTCGGAAAAAAATCGTATGGCAGGTACCGTTATTTTTGGTCATAAAAAATCAAATCAAAAAACATCCGGGGGTAAAAAATCAAAACCCATATCTACCAAGTTTGAAGAAAATCGGCCGAGCCGTTTAGCTGTAATCGAACAGACAGACAGACAGACAGACAGACAGACAGACAGAATTGCCAGACCCACTTTTTTCGTCTTCGCTATCATCGTAATGTCAACTTTGATCAAAATCTCGAGTTCGATTTTTTTTACGAATGCATAACTTGCCTTATAGTACCTATAAGTCGCAAGTAAAAATAACAGTAACATTATTTTCTATCATTTATTATTCAAATCTGTTGAAATATCGCTAGTTGATTTATTAAGCTTTTATTTCTTAATCCTAAACATCCCGTGATGTGTCTCAATGTGTTACAAGTTATGCTATTTTACAACACTTTCGTGTAATTCAAAACCTGACTTTAATCATGTTGCTTTTATAAATTATTAAGAGGGGATAATTTCCCTTTGAATATTGAAATCAGTGATAATGTTAAATTTATTCCGTTTATTTTATATAAAGCTACATACCTACCTACCTACTCTTCTTCATGTACCAAACCTGAGGAAGTTAAAGACCTTACACAACGTTGATAAATTTAATCCGTGAAACGTTATACAGCACAAAGTCTCTCGCTTTTTAGTTAGTTTATTATATTTATATGTTAACCCTCCCCCTAAAAAAACAAGCAATCATTAAACATTTGACTTGAAGGACGTATTATGTTCCTGAAGGGTGGCTTATTTACATATTTAATGGTTTCTTGAATAATTCTCACCTTTTTTGTTGCTTTTATTGCGGGTGCTTATAATTTCCGCGGCAACGCGCTTATAATGTCGTGCTCTGCTCCCAAAAGAAGAATCCACGGATGCTCCTTTCTTGATGCGAAACTAAGTTAATATTCATGTTGCGTGTTTATTGTCTGAAGCCTGGAGGCAGAGCTGGCACATTTTTATGCCATTTACTGTTTTATTTTGCTCTTCATGCCACTAGGACGCAATAGATGTAAGCCTTAATCAACTAAAACAAGCCGGAAAGTTTTTTTTTCCAGGAAATAGGTAGTGGAATAAGTTTTTTATTTTTTTTTAATTCATTCCGTGCTTAGGGGAAAGTGGGGATAAAAGTTGCACTTTCTACTAAAATCAATGCTCTTCTTTAAATTTTGGAAATAATACAGCGATACCTTAAATTTAAATTTGAAATCCATTTTTCAGTTACAAAATCCACTAAAAGTGTTTTGCAAAGCGGGCTGAAAAGATGTGAAGATCTAGCATTAAAACAAATTCGTGCTGTTTCAGCTTACCTCGGATATGGGGTATCAAGAGTTATAAAAAAGGGGAAATCTTTTTTTTTAAAGAAAATTATCAATTTACTTTTAACTATAAAATATAACTTCTAGTTTAATAAAAAATAAAATGCACGACTGGGTAACTTGCTCCTATGTAATAGACTTGGAATTTTAAAAACGAATGTTATGAGAGAAAACTGTTCAAAAGGATACAATTATTTTTTTAAATTCTTTTAGTAGTAACAGACAAAGAACAGAATGCTATGCAAATATGAATTTATGCAAAAATTTTAAAAGATTCTTAAGAAAAAAAAAATTAGTATGCCAACCTTAAGTTTTTATTACTGTACGAATGAAAATTAAATTTTCAAAAACAAAATATTGAGCCGTTTTTGAAATATCGAATTTTCCAAAAAAAAATTATTTTTTTTTTCAAGAAATCAAAAAATATTTTTTTAAAGTTTTGAAATGCAATGATTTTTAGACTTTTTAGAAACATCTCTACAAAAAATTTCATTGAAATCCGTTATGTCGATAATTAGTAATTCAAAATTTAAAACAATGGTTCTATGGTAGGTACAATCTGTAATATCTTAATTTCAACATTTTTCTTATTAAAATAAAAATCGTTAAAATTAATTGAAACAAAAAATTTTTTATCAAAACTCTAGGCGCTGTTTTCGAGAAAAATACGATTTTTGAAAACCATTTTTTAACATTTATATGGTGGGTACCTTAATTTTTAGGTAAAATAATTTTTTTTTCATACATCTTGCAGATCATGCTGAGAAACTTTTATTTATTAAGTTTAAAAAAAATCTATCATAAGGTTTTCGAATTATTGAGTTTTGAATACAAAAATTTCATTTTTTTTTAAAAATCCAAAAACTTTTTTTTAATTAATTTGAATATACAATTCTATTCAAGTTTTAGGACAGCTTTAGCAAAAAAACAAATGATCAAAATCGGTGGTACCGTTTTTGACAAAATCAGAAACAAAAAAAATGGTTCTTTGGGGGTTACACTCAATTACAATTTTTCGGAATTTTTTTTCAACCAGTACCTAACGTTAACTAAATGAAATTTTTTTGTATCTTTTTTTTAAATCTCTCCAACAGTTTTTGAGGAAAAAAAATATTTACAAAATTTCGAAGAAAAAAATCGTATGACAGGTACCGTTATTTTTGGTCTTAAAAAAAAAAGAAAAAAAGTGTGGGGGAAAAATTAAAAGTGATATCTACCAAGTTTGAAGATAATCGGCCGAGCCGTTAAGGCTGTCGTCGAACAGACAGAAAGAATTGAGACCCACTTTTTACTTGCGACTTATAGGTACTACTTTATAAGGCAAGTTATGAATTCTTAAAAAAAAACGAACTCGAGATTTTGATCAAAGTTGACATTACGATGATAGCGAAGACTAAAAAAGTGGGTCTCGCAATTCTGTCTGTCTGTTCGACTACAGCCCAACGGCTCTGCCGATTTTCTTTAAACTTGGTAGATATCACTTTTAATTTTTTTCCACCTAACGTTTTTTTCTTTTTTTTTAAGACCAAAAATAACGGTACCTGCCATAAGAATTTTTTTTCGAAATTTTATAAATATTTTTCTTCTAAAGAACTGTTCTACATATTTTAAAAATAAAAACACAAAAAAATTTCATTTAGTTAAAGCTAGGTAATGGTTAAAAAAAAAATTCCGCAAAATCGTTATTGAGGGTACCCCACATGGAACCATTTTTTTTGTTTTTGATTTTCTCAGAAACGGTACAACCGATTTTGATCAGTTTTTTATTGCTAAAGCACCCCAAAAACATAAATAGAATTGTTCACTCAAATTTTGAAAACATTTTTTTTTTGATTTTTTAAAAAAAACTTCAATTTTTTTTTCAAAACTCAATATTTCGAAAACCCCATGCTTGATTTTTTTTAAACTCGATAAATAAATGCTTCTCAATATAATCTACAAGATTTGAGAAAAAAAAAAACATTTATTTTGCCTAAAAATAAAGGTACCTACTATACAAATGCTAAAAAATAAAAAAAATGGTTTTCAAAAATCGTATTTTTCTCGAAAACGGCAGCTAGAATTTTGATAAAATTTTTTTTCTTTCAATTAATTTTAATTTAATAAAAAAAATTTTGAAACTAAGATATTACAGCTTGTACCTACCATGGAACCATTTTTTCGAATTTTGAATTTCTCATTATCCACATAAAGAATCTTAATGAAATTTTTTATAGAGAAGCTTCTAAAATGTCTTAAACACATTGCATTTAAAAACTTTAAAATAAATATTTTTTTAATTTTTGAAAAAAAAAAAAGATTTATTTTTTCCTTTTTGAAATTTTGATATCTCCGAAACGGCTCAATATTTTTTTTTGTAAATTTAATTTTTTTTCGAACAATAATGAAAACTTTAATTTTGCGTACCAACATTTTTTGTTAAAAGCTTTTTTTTTAAGAAACCACTACAACGACTTATAATTTTTGTTCTTGCATAAATTCATATTTACATAGCATTCTGTTTTTGTCTCTTACTACTAAAAGAATTTAAAAAATTAATTTTATCCTTATGAAAAGTTTTCTCTTATAAAATTCGTTTTTAAAATTCCTAGTCTATTACATAGGAGCAAGTTCGTGCGAACCAGTCGTGCATTTTATTTATTCTTCGCTATCATCGTAATGTCAACTTTGATCAAAATCTCGAGTTCGATTTTTTTTTTACGAATGCATAACTTGCCTTATAGTACCTATAAGTCGCAAGTAAAAATATAGCATTCGAAAACTTGTCTATCCAAATACCAAATCAATTTAATCAATAGATTTAGCAAAAATAGGTTAATCGAAAGTTTGAATATTACAAAAAAAATGTTATTTAAATTCATTGTTTATGTTATAATTTACCTTGAAAAAATGCCGGAGGAGAATTCCGAATAAAGAGCTCTGATTATTGGCTTACAAGGCCCAATTGACTTAACAATTGAAGGCGTACGACCAACTACTTGAACAACGTTGTAATTCATAATTAATGCGAATGCTTGCTATTGTTACTAATAAAGCCATAATATCTACATGTACAAAATTTTATTTTAAATTTTAAATTTTTAAAAAGAAACTTGTATTTAGTCCACCCTTATACACAAACTAAACACATACCTAAATGCATGTCTACAAAAAACAACTGGCACTGTATCGCTTTCGTGTGAATAGAAAGACCAAAAATACAAAAGAGAGTTACAAACTTGATAATTTTTGGGACTATGAAATCCTGTTACTTCTAGTCCCGCTCTCCCCTACTTAAAAATTTTGGGAATGGTATGAAATAAAACGGTATGGTATAAAACGGAAGGTTTGTTCACCTAACAGCAACTACATACATAAGTCATTTAAAAACAGGCGTTGAGAAAAGTTAGAGAAGATTTTAAAGGATATACCGATGAACATTTGTTTTAAATGCTAGAACATCGCATTGGTAGAGAAATATAGCACATTCGTGCTGTGCGACAAAAGAAAGAATGTCTGACTTTGACAGTACGCCCGATATAAAAGTCAACGGTAGACAGAATATGTGGATTCTCTGAAGTTCGAGTATTAAAGTTGAATTATTTTAGGGGAGTAATGCAAATAACTATTTCACCAGAACACTGTTTATAAAAATAGTGGTAATATATTGAAAGACAAGAACCATTGCGGCGGCGGTGGTGCTCGAGTCGAAAGAAGTTAATGTTTCTTTTAAATCACCTATTTCATAAATCTTTTTTAGAATCTATCCAAAAGATTGGGGGATTCGGGAGCGTAACGGAATCCCGCTTTTTACAATCCCGTTTTTTTTTTTTCAAAAATCCCGCACAAAAAGTTTTACAATACCGTCCTCTATAATACCGTTTTTTTTTAAATACCGCTTTTTAAAAAACCGTTTATTTAAAATCCCGTTCTATTATAATTCCGCTTTTTAAAATCTCGTCTTATACCGCTTATCCCGTTTTTTAGAATACGTAGCTAAAACTTATTGATTTTATGTTGGGTATTTTCCAGATTCTTTAAGGAAAAGAAGAAACTTTGCATACACCCAACCTCGCACCTACCCCAAATCCTATAGTGTGGCCAAGCATGGGGGTTGCAGGGGGCAGCACGATTATAAAAAACGGGATTATTAAAACGGGATTTTAAAAAGCGGAATTATAAAAAGCGGGATATCGAACCCAATCCAAAGATTCAAGTGGGTTATCGAAGTATTCGCCGAAATATGGGAATTGTACTCGAGCTTTTGACGAATAGATTACAGCTATATCAGAAGGGGTGAAAAATTTGTTACAACGGCAAAGGAAAGCTAAGCACTTTGCAGCGTTTTTGGCGACGACACGTCGAATATGTAGTCATATTACACAAGATGTTCTGTGATGTATATACCAAGCACTGTTCGGTTGCCTCAATGGAAGCACCACTCATGGATAGCGACAATGGGGGTGGTCATGGTCAATAGACCATTGAGTTTTTGAAGCATTTAATTGTACATAGTTTAAGGTTCCTCATTTGACAATGCTATCGAGATCAAACTTTAACGAACTTATCGTACGCTGACGTTATAAATCCAAATCCAAAGGACAAAACAATCTAATAGATTATAAGTCTCAGACAAAAGATCATTGATGAATATGAGAAAGAAAGGCGGAGACAAAACGGGGCCCTGGGGAACACCAGCTTTTATTCTATTTAGATCAGGCTAGAAAAAATCCAATACAACTTGAACAGAGCGATTCGAAAGAAAGTTTCTTATCATCGTTTGATCTTTGATATTCTCAAAAACGAAACGACGGATAATAATCAAATCTTCTCAAAAGTTTGGAAAAAAAATATATATATATATTTTGTAATTTAAAAAAGGAATTACTTGTATTAATTCATGTTGGTCCCATGAAGATCAATACACCTTTACATGCGTTAAAGCCAATTTTCGAAGTACTTTTTCCACTCTAATTTAGGTATCTCCAAAACATCAATTTTGATCGCTCTAACCGCTTTTTTAGGCATCGAAAAACTTTGACCTTGCATTTAGTAATTGATATGCTGGAATGAGAAGAAACCACTAGTTGTGACATCAGGACTGTAGGAGGGATAACCCATCAATTCCATATGTTTTGAATACTCGAAACTCCACTTGATTTAGCTGACGTGTGAGAGCTTGTGCATAATCGTATTGGAAATTCCTCGTCTTCTGCGATTGGTTACCTTTACGCTTCTTCTGGAAAACAAATGATGGTGTGCCATTCAGAACTGACAGTTCTATGTTGCTCTAGAGATACGGTAAGGATATGTCCAATTATTTCGAAAAAACAATCGGCCATTTGCTTCGAAGAGCTTTGTGCGCGAACAACATTAGTTGGTTATGACTCGTCTTGAAAGACCCATACTAAAGATTGTTTTTTAGTTTCAAGTTCATTTGCATAGATCATTGATTCGTCGTTTGTAACGATTTTATGTTTTGAACTTTTCAACATTTCTTGGCACCAATGAATACGAGCCCTGTTTTGACGGTCAAATTTTCATACAAGATTGAATTTATGCTGCATCCAGTGTTCCAGACCTTCCATCACCTTGCCGAAAACCTATAAAGGTGTTTTATATAATTCGAAGGAGCTACATCCTAGTTGACTATTACACAAAATATATTCCAATACCGTTTTAAACAGCCGTACCAATTTTGTTTGGATTCCGATTTCGACCTGATGATCAAACCTATGTAGGTATCAAATATAGCTTAAGAGTCGATGGAAACATGGAATAGAATTTCCCTTAATTTAGGTTAAAATGACTGCCAGCGTCGCAGCTGACACACTTAGACCAGAGTTGGTTCATTGTGATTTCCTCAATGTAGGTAGGAACAAATAGTCTATGGTCGATCTGCTGTGCTGGAAGCCTCACCGATATTTGCGAATTAAAAATATGCCTCGAAGGTTTTTGCAGGACAGAGAAACGGAAGAGGCATTAACTATGCATGCTTCCTTCTACACGAACTTGGCATATTCTCTAACAAAACATTACCTCCATATTTGAACTGTACTGCCACTTAGTCATCAGATTCTATCGCGTTGTTGTTTTTAATATTTTTTATAGTTAAGCCTATATTTTAAATACTGTGTGCTTGAACTGGTTCTTCATTGACCTAAGGTAGATTTTTCTTTCACAATATTGCAAAAGTCGCACCTCTGATTGTTGGACTCTGTTAAAGGTTAATGAACTATGAAGAGATTCTGGCTAAAGTGATCACTGTAGACTGTGTAACTTCAGATATACTGAGTCGTCGAAGGCCAAATTTGGTTCAATTTTAAAATGCAGCATGCTGTGTGTTGTGTCGATTAACACATAGTCGATTTGGTCAACGGTTCGATCATTTAGAGGCAGCCTAGTGCTTCTTATCACCATATTACGAGTAATTGCCAAGTGTTTTATTCGTAAGCCTATATCTGTTGTAGTTTCGTGAATGTTGTCTTTACCAACTAACCTCCTTCGATCTTACAATAGAAGTTCCGATTTCAACTCTATCCCCAACAAGCTCCGACCAAGAGTTCATAAAACTTCTAAATAGGTTCATCGGCTTTATCAATAGGGATGTAAGCAAATATTAGACTTATTTTCTTTGTCTTTTAATCGTACCTAATCTCTGGATCGCAGTGATATCTGCCCCATAACACGTGAGGGCAAATGCACGCTTTTGAGTACCAATTTATGGTGAAGTGTTCGAAAGTTTTAGGTACATACTATTAAATCATATAGTTTACGTGCCCATAGATTGTAATTTTCTTTTTTTAAATGCTTCTTTTAATTCAAATGTTAGTAAATTAATTTAGACCTAGTATTAGTGAACAATTTTTATGAAAATATTCGTTTCTTACAACCAAAGTCTTAGACAAAACACAAAATATTATAGAAATAAAATACTCATATAGCTTAAAAATGTTATGCAATCAGAAACTTAATCAAATGTCGCGGAGTGTATGTACCTATCTATTTTCAGAACTTAGCTGGGATAATTTCAAACTCCTTTAAAAGACAATAATTACCATATAAACTCTATCGTCGCATGTTTCGTGCAGAAAATTATAGTCCTTCTCTTAAACTTTAATCCGTAATATCCAACATAAGTGTCAGGTGGTATTAGGAACCACATTTATGAGCGAATTCATACATGCACCAATTTAACGTTGTCACCTCAAGCTTATGAAAACTAAAACGTTACGTAACTGTAAAACGTTATTATGTATGAATCATCATCATACATACAACCCCAAAAACCTTAGCTTCTCCTTCATCTTGCTTTCTAATTTTGCATAGTATAGAAGTTTCAAAATATGTATATCCACTCTTCAATGAAAAGTTTTACCAGCATTCGCATCCATCCTATAGTCATCAGCCCCCTCAACAAACCCCAATTCCACGTTTCAATATGCTTAGCTCGACTTTCATATACACAAATGCATAATCCTTTCTTTGCCAAAATCTAATACTCTTCTTATGTGTATGTGTGGGTTGTAATGTATGAAATATCGTAACTAACTTAGATGGGCATTGGAACTCAGCAGGAGCTTTAATACTCGTACTCTCAAGGATGTATGCTTTACGATTATCTTGCGGAGTAAAGATATTTTTAAGATAATGATAACGTTTAATTCGACGAAACGAAAAAATAATAAATTTATACATGCTGTAAGGCCTTAACATGGAAGATGAATTTAATTATGATAATATTTATAAAAAAATTTAATAAGGCACAACAACTTGTAGAAACTAGGAGCTACTTTCAACTCTCAACCATTTATATAGACAGGAATCGAGGGGTATACAATTTTCTCCTTGCTGATTTGTCTCTTCCAAGAGGTAGTATTTCGTTTCATTTAAGGCGGCAGCGGCTGAGAATCGGACCCAGACTTTTGGCATTTTAGTTCAGCGTATCAGTTTAATCACCTCACATGCTCTTCGTATCAAATTTGCATCAAGAAATCCAACATCCAAAACAAGCTGCCCACGAATAATATTTGTACACGATGGAAATATCATATTAGGACCGCAGTTCATGTCCTCACAAACAGCAATAGACCTTCGTACATGTTCATCTCATCTGAATTTGAGAGTACACTGAGCGACAATTTTTCTCCAGCCCTTAATGTATCCATTAAAATTAAACATATTGAATCAGAGCTGCCATTTCATTCTTTGGGCAAATAGGTTCTTTTTAAGGACCTTTCAGAATTGATACTTTTTTAAAACTTCTGAGATGAAACAATATTAGTTGAAATGCAGTTGGATAATTCTTTTAGGAAGAATAACTACATGCACAAATTTTCGATACAGTTTAGTTCAATAAGTATGTAGAATTTCGATTTCATAGTGGCAAATATCCATACTCTTAAAATAATGTGTTGAACAGTTTCTTTTAAGATACATAATATTAACATCAAAGATGGCTTCAAGTTAAGTCCAAAGAAAAACACTTCAAAGTCTAGTCAAACCTAAGGTTCTAAGTTCTCCTCTAACTTTAAAGAACTTGGCAGTAAAGTCAAAGACCTCTCTACAACTCAAAATAAATCTTTAACGATTTCCTGTCCACTAACATATGTTAAGGGAAAAAGGAAACCACACTGGTGGCACTTAGGTTATGAACCGATTAAATAAGGATGTAGAAAACTCTTTCATCAAGCAAAAAAGCATTAGAAATGCAACAGACTATAGGACTCCTACAAGGAATCCTTAAAAGAATATAAAAATAATTCAGAAAATCTAAAAGATCCGCCTGGAGAATATTCTGTGATAAAATAGAACAAACCTCCGAAACATCCAGATTAAGAAAAATCCTCTCAACTAATCCAGCGATGTCCAGCTCCTTGAAAAATGCTGATGGATCATGGACCAAGTTTTTCGAAGAACTGCTCAACTTTCTTCTGGATACCCATTTCAGAGGAAGCTGTCAATTTGTTAATGACACTAATAAGGTTTGATTACAAGGGAAAAAACTGCAATCAATAGCTTCAAACCATATAAATCCGCAGGACTAGACGGTATAATACCAACCGAACTCCAAAAAACTAGCGAGATTATTCTGCAAACCCAAGAAATACACTTAGGTAGCTGTCAAAATTTGGTTCATATTCCTGTGCTATGGAGAGAAGTTAGAGTTGTATTTATACCCTAAGCGGGCAAATGTTCCCATGTAGAACCAAAAGATCTCAGACCTATAATCATTCCTGGACTAGAGGTTTTTACCCTCACAAAACAGATTTTGTCCTCTGCTCTAGGAAATACGAAATTTCCCATATAGATCCCCCTCTTCGTTCTCCGGCGAAGCAAAAAACTTGGGTCTTATTTTAGATAAGGAGTCAATTTGGAAACCTAACATTCAATAAAGAGTTAAAAAGGCCACAATGGCATTCTTTTTATGCAAAAAAAAAACATAAGGAAAAAAGCGCATTACTCACTGGCTGTACACCTTAGTTATCAGACCGGTTATAACGTACGTACGTACGCGGTTTAGCAATATGGGGGAAAGCTCTAAATAAAAACACTTATTGTATAATACTAAGCAAGGTCCAACGATCAGCTTGTCTGAGCATGGCGGAGCACTTCGCACGACTAATATCTAACAACCTTTGATAAATTCGGCTAACAAACGGCTGCAAACATATCTATTCGTCTAAAGACTCCTCAATAATAAAATTGGCCACTCCATCATTCTGAACTAATTTGCTTTACTGCCAAGTAGTATCTTTTACACAATCCCAGAATCTAGCATTTCTTGAAGTTGATTTTATCCATTTTTACACAAATGGATCAAAAAATAAAATTCACGACTGGGTCGTACGAACTTCTTCCTATGTAATTGACTAGGAATTTTAAAAACGAATGTTATTTAAGAAAACTATTCAAAAGGATAAAATTAATATTTTAAATTCTTTTAGTAGTAAGAGACAAAAACATAATGCTATCCAAATATGAATTTTTACAAGAACAAAAATTATAAGTCATATTGTAGTGGTTTCTTAAAAAAACCTATTATATACAAAATTTTTAAAAGATTTTTAAGAAAAAAATTTGGCACGCCAATTTAAAGTTATTATTATTGTTCGAATAAAAATTAAATTTACAAAAAAAAAAATATTGAGTCGTTTCTGAGATATCCAAATTTAAAAAAAAAGAAAAAAATAGATTTTTTTTTTTTTAAATTCAAAAAATATTTATTTTAAAGCTTTGAAATGCAATGTGTTTTGGACTTTTAAGAAGCTTCTCTATAAAAAATTTCAATAAGATCCGTTATTTGGATAATGAGAAATTCAGAATTCGAAAAAATGGTTCCATAGTAGGTACAAGCTGTAATATCTTAATTTCAATTTTTTTTTATTAAATTAAAGATCGTAAAAATTAATTGAAAGAAAAAAAATATTATCAAAATTCTAGGTGCCGTTTTCGAGAAAAATACGATTTTTGAAAACCATTTTTTTTAATTTTTTAACATTTGTATGGTGGGTACCTTTATTTTTAGGTAAAATAATTTTTTTTCACATCTTGTAGATTATTTATTAAGAAACTTTTATTTATCAAGTTTGAAAATAATCTGGGTTGGGGTTTTCGAAATCTTGAGTTTTGAAAAAAAAATTTGAAGTTTTTTTTTAAAATCCAAAAAAAAATTTTTTTGAAAATTTGAGCACACAATTCTATTTATGTTTTTGGGGAACATTAGCAGAAAAAAAAATGATCGAAATCGGTTGTACCGTTTTTGAGAAAATTAAAAACAAAAAAAATGGTTCCATGGGCGGTACCCTCAATAACGATTTTTCGGAAATTTTTTTTTAACCACTAAGCCTAGTACTCACCTAGCGTGAAATGAAAAATAAATACGTTCCAAATTACACGCGAAGAATAAAAATGGAAATAGAATAAACTTTTCCACGTGAATTTTCGATACTCACTTTGAATGAACAAAAAGTGACAATTATTTTTAAACTGATTCGTTCTTTCTGTTTATATGTAAATTTTCAATTTTTTGTTTTGATAAAAAAAAAAATTCAAATCAACTGACAAATGTCACAGTTTTCCACGTGGCCTTTAACTTTTTCCTGATGGTTGTACATTGAGAAATGAAAATCATAGCGTGGAAAAAGTTGTGGAACATATTAACTTCCCATAGGGAGTTATTGTAATCGGTCCGATTTGTCAAATTGGAATTTTTGACATTTCTCGACGTTTCAAGGTCCCTAGAGGCTATATCAATCATTTTTAGACAGATGTCTGTGTGTGTGTGTACGTACGTTCGTACGTTCGTACGTTCGTACGTTCGTACGTTCGTACGTTCGTACGTTCGTACGTTCGTACGTTCGTACGTTCGTACGTCCGTACGTTCTGGTACCATTTTTCGTCGTCGATATCTCAAGAACGAGTAAAGATATCGACTTCAAATAAATTTTGTTTAATAGATAATACTTCGAAAGAGGCTGAAAGGGCGTTTATTAAAATTCAGTGAGTAGTTTTTTCACTATAACGGTTTAAAAAAAAAGTTTTGGTTAGTTTCAAATATCTCACGAAAAAATAATGCTATTGATTTCAAATAAAATTTAATGTACTCATTATAAGGTCATACAGATTTGGTATGAATTTGGAAAAAAAGAACATACCGTTATTTTTTTAAATAAAAAAAAACTGAAAAAAAAATTTCATAACCCCCAGATATTCTAAGAACAGAAAACAATTTGAAACTCAAAATAATTTTATTTTACGAAAAATAATGTGTTTGACAACTGGTGAAAATTTCAAAAAAATCAGTTTACAGTTTTTTTTACAAAAAATAAAAAAACTATATAAAATTCTATTGAAAATTGGTAAAATTTTTTTTTCGACTCAAATTTCTCGAGAACTAGTAGTGATATTGACTTCTAATTTAGTTTATTTTATACATAGTATAATTTTGTACAATAGGTAAAATGTTGACAAATATTGAATTAATAGTTTTTATTTTAAATAAAAAAACTATTAAAAATTCTAGTGCAAACTAGTTAAAATTGTATTTCAAGTCGAATTTCTTGGGAATGAACACCGATAGTGCCTTCTAAAGTATGTTGTTTTATACATCGATACCTCCCCGTAAGAATGTATACTAAGCGACATTTCTAAAATTGTTCAGGAAACGAAAAAAACGAAGAAAGTTCTAGTTGAATCATAGTGTGCTAAGAGATAATTTTGGTTAAAACTAAGTGACATCTAACAAAATTTTTTGTTGCTCACGACAATGAGATCTTTATTAATGTCGCTTAGCATAATTTTTTTGGCGGATAATACAAATTTCAGGGGGCAACATTATTTTAATAAGAAAACATGGCAGTTGATACATTTTTTTATTTGTACTCTAGTTTTCTTTTCATGCATAATAGGTTGGCGAAACCCAGGCCAAACCGTGGCCCTTAACATATAGTATATTTCCTCATCAAAAAGTCATTTTCGAAAAAAGTGTCGCTTAGTACATTCTTACAGGAAGGTATCGACATAATACAATTATTAACATATAGTTAAATTTTGACAAGTATCGAATTGACAGTTTTAACAAAAATATAAAAAAAATCTACTAAAAAGTGGTAATATTTGTTTTTTCGACTAGAATATCTTGAGAACGAGCAATGATATTGACTTTGCCATTATTTAATTTTATACATAATACAATTTCTAACAAATGGTTTATATTTGACATATATCTAGTTTTAGAGCGGATATATTTTGTAAGTACCCTTCTATCAATAACCAAACCATATCTTTTATATTTGAATATTTCGTTTTTAAATTTTTTTTTCAAATAAAATGTTTGGAACCGAAATAATAAAGTAATTTCTATAATATAATACATAATTTTATAATTATATTATCAACTTAGTTTTTAGAAGAATGTATGTACTGTACTGTACATATGTACGTATATGAATAAGGTTATTTAGTTGTACCCAAGTCCCACATATTCAAATTCCATTAATAGCTATGGTAAAATTGAAGAAAACGTCACAATATGTTTTTATCTAAATATAAAGTTTTCAAGACCACAAATGGGAAGTTATCAGTGTGGGTCGCACCCAGCCTCTTTTTTGTTTTTCCAATCCACATTTTAGTACTCACCTCTCGTTGCGGATTTCATGCCAGTGAACCAGCAGTCACTTTTATATGAAATTTTCATTTTCACTTGAACTGAGTACTAGACTTTACCTGGCTTTAACTAAATGAAATTTGTTTGTGTTTTTGTATTTTAAATCTGTAGAACAGTTTTTGAGAAAAAAAAATATTTATAAAATTTCGAAAAAAAATTCGTATGGCAAGTACCGTTATTTTTGGTCTTAAAAAAAAAGAAGAAAACATGTGGGGGAAAAAAATTAAAAGTGATATCTACCAAGTTTGACGAAAATCGGTCGAGCTGCTTAGGCTGTAGCCGAACAGACAGATAGACAGACAGACAGACAGAATTGCGAAACCCACTTTTTTAGTCTTCGCTATCATCGTAATGTCAACTTTGATCAAAATCTCGAGTTCAATTTTTTTTTACGAATGCATAACTTGCCTTATATAGTATCTACCTATAAGTCGCAAGTAAAAATTTAACAATTCAAACCAGGTCTAAGCTGAACTTCTGGACTTACATAATATGGAATTGAAAGATTGAGTTGGATGTAATGATACACATTTGATAAATAGTATCAGATCAAAAACATAAATGTTAAAAAAAGAGCCAAGTTCTTCTATACAAAAACCTTTGACTTGTTACACAAAGGACTTGTCCCTGGAGGAGAAATTGAATTTTTTTTTTAGCTCCAAAACTAACGGTACCCCCCATACACCCGTAATGCATAATCTTATTTATCTCAAAGACGGCTTTAACGATTTTGATAACAAAAATTAGGTGTGATATAATGGACAAGGAATACATTTCTGTAAAAAAATTTTGGGACGAAATGTTATTAATGGTACCTGCCATAGAACCGTTTTTCGATTTTTTGACTTTCTCATCAACGGCTCTAAGGATTTGAACCAAAAATTTTCAGCAAAAGCCCCATTAAGTTTAAAATAATATTGTATATAAAAATATTCGAAAATTTTTTTGGGATTTTTGAAAAAAAAAATTCCAAGTTTTTTTTGGAAAACTAATATCTTTAAAACGTGTGAACGATTATTTTTTAAAACTATTTCTAAAATGTATACTACTAAACACATACTTAAAATTTGGCATCCCAAATTTTGTTCTCGAAAAATTTTAAGGAAAGATGTTATATAAGAAATTACTTTAATATTAAAAGGATTAATCAGGCGGCAATTCCATACATTTGAAAATTTTTATCTCATTAAATCCATGTTTTATATTTTTAAAGTGTATTTTAAATTCCAAAGTACTTTTACATAAGAGCAAGTTCTTGCGATCCAGTTGTGCATTTTATTCAGGTGTGCAAATGTTTCCTTTTTATTTAATTCATGTTAGCATAACATAGAGTACCAAATCGAGCACACTAGTTCAAAGAAAAGTCATGAATTTTCAAGATGCATGTATAGTTTCAAAATGACAATAAAAAGACACTTCGAATGAAAAATCTTAGATTTTCTATTTTTCGCTTTAAATGTACATTAAGCTATTCTACAGAAATCGGAAGTGCTCCATATAAATTAAACACTTTCTCAGAAAGTGGGCGGATACCACGCCCAATGAATGCAAAACCGCTAATTTTATATTTTTTTCTTAGTATGCAATTTAAGCCCTGCCACTTTAAAAAATTTCATCGTTTTACAGCAGTCGAAAGTGCTCCATTCAACCAACACCAATTCGGAAAAAGTGGGCAAATACCACGCCCTCTGAATGGAAAACCTCAATTTTTATTTTTGGCCCTTTATATGTAGTTTAAGCCCTACCGGTTCACTAAATTTCATCGTTTTACAGCAGTCGGAAGTGCTCCATTCAATCAACACCAATTCGTAGAAAATGAGCGGATACCACGCCCCCTGAATAGAAAACTTCAAATTTTCGATTTTTTCATCTGCTTACATGACAATGACAAGACCTACCGTTGTGCAAAATAACAAGATACTACGATATCGGGAAGTGCTCCATAATTTTGATGATCTGTCAGTCAGTCAGTCAATCAGTTACGGTTTCTACGATTTTTGAGGCCTCGTATATCTCAGGAACTGCTTATGCTAGGAAATTGAAATTTGGTGAGGCACCTGTGAATGACTAGCTTAGCAAATATTCGGAATTTTAAGCTGACTTCATTGGTACTGATACTGAAGATAGGGAGTAGTGCCAGAACTTGGCTGGGTACTACCGTACCCTTCAATAAAGATTGTTCTTTCATTTTCTCCAGGATACACATACTCGTATCTTCATTCCACCAGGGAGCGAGTGATTTACGGCTATATTATATTGGGGAAGACACCTTAAAAGCAATATTCATTGACGTTTCATGGAATTTCACTTTCAACTCTAGGTCTATAATTGAATCTATACTCAGATTCTGTATATATTACGGAGTTTAAAATTAACTATCAGACTGAAAACTTCTTCCAGTAATTTCTTTTGTGATTTCTTAAAGGTAGATGAGTTTCGGTTTCGAAATTTATGTTGAAAAGAATCCATCTGTCGTCTAAAAAAGATTTCAGATGGTATACTCTCCAATTTTCTACCACTGAATTAAGGCTTTTATTTATGATCGGAACATCTAGTACATCCTCCCATCCGTCATAATTTTTCGAACTGGGAAAAACAAAAATGGGAGTGTTACCACTATAAAACTATGCGTCTTGGGTTTTTTTCTTGTCTTCCAAGTGTTGCGATATGAGTTGATCGTTGCATTGTTGTCACCTTTCTTCTTTATCTATTTTGGAACCACAGGCTACAACTAAGTTACTATATTCATTTTTCCTACCTTGAAAATTCAACACACAAGACACAAGTACGTGACGAAGACCAACGACAGCGCGTCGCCGACGACGGACGGAACAAGCATGAGGACGAGCGAAGACAACGATGACACCAAAAGAAGGATAACCGAAATTCTGTTTTAGTATTAATGTCACCAAGGAGAGACAATGCAATGAATTTATGTAGAGTCTTTTCCTGAACTGCAATCCGTTTTTTGTGTTCTTATGGGAAAAAGTGTGTGAGAAATGATGTCCAGGTAAAATTAAGGCACATTACTCACTCTTGCAGGAGAGCGACGACGGTGGGCGGATGTAGTGCTGGCGTCCTTGTGGTTGCTGGTTGGCAAGCACCATAGAAAATAGTTTCTGCGCAACGATAAGCGAGTGATAAAAAACTTCTTCTTGTTTGTTCTATCGTTTTGCCTTCGCCCTCTGACAATTTACCCCAAAAGTACTTACATATATATTTGAGTACATTTTTGAAATTTTCATCTTTGATAGGAAATTGTGGATGTTTTTATTTTTATTTCACAGAGTGATATGGATTTTCACATAACTTTGCGAAATTGTTCTTATTGTACCTCATATCAAGAAATAAAAATAATAGAAAGGAAGGGGAGCTTATAATAAGTTCTTAAAACCTTTTCGGCACTCACGATTCTCATGTAAAGTTTTAGATGTTCACAAAAGAATAAAAATCTTTAAAATATTCTACAGAATAGTTAGCAGGGAAACACACGATGTGGTAAGAAAGAAGTGAAGTTTTATTTTGTTCACATTAGAAAGACACCTATTGGAGAAAACTTAAGCCCAGATTTTCTGACCTTCTGTCGTCTTAGAAAATACGAATAGCTAGCTCTTTAAGTTACAGCTCCAAGCGTTCGCGTTTTCTAAAAATTGTTTTTACTTGCGACAGATACTTACTATACTATACCTATGTGTAAAGAGACTGTATATAACAGTAAAATATGATTTTTCTCTATTTTATAACTCTTTAGTATAAATAAAATATTGTGTGTCTTTACTGCACTGGTTGATGTTCAACTGGGGTTTTTTGACAATTAGTGGTGTATTGAAGGGAGATAAATAACACTGTTGATAATCTATTACATACTCGTATCATTGAGATGTGTTCATGGACATGATAACATTATTACAATATGGCAAATTATGCATTCGTTAGAAAACGAACTCGAGATTTTGATTTGATCAGATTTGACATTACGATAGTATGGTACACAAAAGAAGTGGGCAATTCTATCTGTCTGACTTTTTATCTATCTATTCGACTACAGCCTAAACGGCTTGGACGATTTTCTATAAGCTTTTGCCCCAAAATATATTTTTAAGCCCATTTCTAAAAAAACTCACAAAATTCAATATAATTAATTCCGAAAAATTGTTATTAAATATACCCTCTCATAAGCAATTGTCGTGTTTTTGATTTTCTCAAGAACCGTGCAACCGATTTTGATCAGTTTTTGTATGCTAAGAAAATATTTGTGGATTTAAAAAAAAAAAACAAAATTTACTTTTCAAAACTCAATATTTCGAAAACTGCACCTAGAATTTGATGAACATTTTTTTCTTTTGATTAATTTTTACGATCTTCAATTCATTAAAATAAAATGCACGACTGGGTCGCACGAACTTGCTCCTATGTAATAGACTAGGAATTTTAAAAACATGTTATTAGAGAAAACTGTTCATAAGGATAAAACTAATTTTTTAAAGTCTCTTAGTACTAAGAGACAAAAACAGAATGCTATGCAAATATGAATTTATGCAAGAACAAAAATTATAAGTCGTTGCAGTGGTTTCTTAAAAAAAAAGGCTTTTATATACAAACTTTTTAAAAGATTTTTAAGAAACAATTTTGGTACATCAATTTAAAGTTTTTATTATTGTTCGAATACAAATTAAATTCACAAAAAAAAATATTGAGCCGTTTCTGAGATATCGAATTTTCAAAAATATAGGAAAAAATAGATTTTTTTTCAAAAATTAAAAAAAAATATTTATTTTAAAGTTTTGAAATGCAATATATTTAAGACTTTTTAGAAGCTTCTCTATAAATAATATCTTAATTTCAAAAATTTTCTTATTAAATTAAAGATCGTAAAAATTAATTGAAAGAATGTGATGTGCTTTTTGCTTTCCAGCCGAGGTTTTGCTCGCCGGATTTCCAGGGTCGCTCTGAAGAAAAACACGAAACTTCAGTAGGAAGGTCTTTAAAACCTTATACAAAATCTTTATTAAAAACAAAACTTAAATATTCTAGATTTCAATTAATTACACCCTGCCTGGTGTATCTGGTAAACATCGGTTATTCTTAGGCCTCTGGTAGGCACTAGATCAACAGGTTTTAGGTCTCTGGTAGGCACAGCCAATGTATAAACACCGACAGATCAACAGGTACCAAAGCCCCTGGTGGCAATTAGCACGTTTTATTCTTCGAACCAAACTGATGGAACGAAATAGCTGGACAATTTCAGATGACTTGTAAACTAAAATCTAGCTCGTCAGCTTCGACCGTAGCAAACAAGTGACTTTCCTTCCCAAAAGGAGGTCCTCTTGTTAAATTTTTCGTATAAACTGTGTGTGAACTATATACTGGTCGAATGTAAATCACCCAATGTGTTCGACCAACTGTCACGTCATGATCCTATAGTGACTGCATATTGTCTTAAGACAAGGTATAAAATCCCTTTATCTTGGCAAGGTAACTGGTGTCGTCGGTAGTTGCAGCGTTGTATGGTGTCGTCGGTCGGTGCTGCGGCGGCGGCGGCTGCTTAGTCGTGGTAAATCAAATCACCCAATGTGTTCAGTATTGGTAGAAGCATGGAACGCTTCGTTACAAGAAAAAAAATTTTATCAAAATTCTAGGCGCCGTTTTCGAGAAAAAAAAGATTTTTGAAAACCATTTTTTTTTAATTTTTTAGCATTTGTATGTTAGGTACCTTTATTTTTAGGTAAAATAATTTTTTTTTCTGACATCTTGTAGATTATATTGAGAAACTTTTATTTATCAAGTTTAAAAAAAAATCTAGCATGGGGTTTTTGAAATATTGAGTTTTGAAAAAAAAATTTTAAAGTTTTTTTTTTTTAAATCCAAAAAAATTTTTTTCAAAATTTGAATACATAATTCTATTTATGTTTTTGGGGGGCTTTAGAAAAAAAAAATGATCAAAATCGGTAGTACCGTTTTTGAGAAAATAAAAAACAAAAAAATGGTTCCATGAAGGGTACCCTCAATAACCATTTTTCGGAAATTTTTTTTCAGCCATTACCTAGCTTTAACTAAATGAATTTTTTTTTATATTTTTATCGCTTCGCTACGAGTATCATCGTAATGTCAACTTTGATCAAAATCTTGAGTTCGATTTTTTTTAACGAATGCATAATTTGCCTTATAGTACCTATCAGTCGCAAGTAAAAATATTGAAATTAACATATTACTGAATTATCCAACCCTTGAACTATTTTTCGAATTTTGAAGTTCTCACTATCGGCATATTTTAGTATAATTTTTTATAGAGAGGCTTTTTAAAAGTTTAAAAATCATTGCATTTCTAAACATAAGAAAAATATCTTTTGAGTTTTTTAAAACAAAATCACTTTTTTTTCGGAAAATTCGATAATAAAAAAACGGCTAAATATGTATATTTTTTTTGAAATTGGGTTTTTATTCATACAATAATTAAAATTTGAAGTTAAAGTTCCAAATATTTTTACTTAAAAGGTGTTAAAAATCTTTTAAAGTGTCAAATACAAGTTTCTTTTTAAAAATGCAATTCAATGAACAAAATTAAATTTTGTCCAATCATTATGGCTTTATTAAAAAGAGCATCAAACACAACGACGTTCAAGTGGCTGCCTCGGCTGGCTTTGCAGTAGCGCATTCTGTCACTCCAATTTCCCAATTGGTGCGCAAAAGGTCGATTGAGATGAAAATGCGCCTCTTCGGAAAAGATGATTTTTTGCCCAAAATCGTTGTCCAATTCAAGCTGCGCTAAGACCCAAACTGCGAAGCGATAACGAAGCGGATGGAGTCAATTGGGCCTTGTAAGCGAATAATCCGAGATCTTTGTCCAGAATTCTCCTCAGGCTCGTGCGTGAAATGTTGAGCTCTTGAGATGGATGGCGAGTTGATGTTCGTAAATTGAGTCTCACACTCTCGGCTACAGCAGCCACATTCTCGTCTGTGCGCACCGTACGACCATGAGCGTTTCCACTAACATATTAGTCTCACGAACATTTTGCACAAACTTGCGTGCAGCAAGCGAGGTGGCGGCTCCATTTTAGCATTTTGTACATAGCACTCACTTTGGAAAAAAGTTTTCAATATTTCAAAACATTTTTCAAGCGTAAAGCGACTCATTTCGAACGGGAAACAGTTGTCAGTGTCTCAATAACCTATGATTTGAAAAAAAACCACTAGGTTGCCCACCATATAATTAAAAGCTTAAAAAAACACTCAACGATCAGCAAAATCAAGCATCAATGTGCGTGGTTAGTACTTGGATGAAGGACTGTTCAATACCAACCGTGTGCTGTTGGCATATTGTTTCTTCTGTTGTTCTTTCTTTCTGTCTGTCTCTCTCTCTGTTGTAATGTCTAAGCCGACGGTTTCAATTGCCACTGCTTTCAGTGTCTCTACTTCGTAGATTTATGCACGAAGTAGCGCAATATGTAACGTAATGTAAAAAAACGCTATATATTTGTTTGAGAAATTACAATATTTCAAAATTTTAGGAGTTATATTGGTCATTTAAAAAAATAATCTTATAGTTATGAAATTCTTTCTCTAGTAACTTTATTTTTTTTTTAAATTTAAAGCCTTTTACAAAAAAGCAAGTTCGTTTGATCCAGTCGTGCATTTTATTTTTTTTGAATTTCTTAAGTTTCTTCAAAAGTATTCGAGTAAGACAATGTTACCAGCTCATTTATAATATGAAAACTATTGCTAGACAGATTGGTAACTAGCCCTTTCTCTGTAAGAACAATCTTGTTGATGACAAATCAACAAGAGCATCAGGGTAATAATGAAATATGTTGACTTGCTAATTTTAACAAAAAAATCAATGGTCATTTGATAAAACTAGCTAACCTTTTATTAAGATCTAGATACCGAGCATGTTGGTACTTACTTTGTGCGAATACCTCATAGATGGGATGCTCAAAAATCTTTATGACCTCGAAAATATTCAAAACAAAAAAATCAATGACTGGAACAAGCAGACCCTTTATAACCATCAACTGACCTTGCCAAAAATTTGTTCTGTGACGTATATGGGATCTGACACTGAGATTCAGAGCATCTTTTAGTTAGAGGGCTTTTTTCCATTTGCTTAATGTTGCCCACGTGTTTTTGCTTTCTTCACTTCATCCACATCTTGGTGGTATCTTCTCCTCCATTTGCCTTGCAATGAGTTTGAAAATGTTTCTTTCGAAAGAATTTAGTAATAGCTCTCCGTTTCTTATTATCTGTTAGGGGAGCGTGAAGTTCGTCTTTCACGTGAGGTGTATTGAGTTAATTTGTTTCTCCAAACCCAAGTACCTAGCAGTTGATTCAAAAAATAATTATTTACTGTTTCTTTTGTGTTGGAAAAAGTTACTCTGAACTAGACAAAGTTGTTACTATCAATAGTCATGTTTTATACTAGTTGGAGGACAAATGTTTTCATCGTTTGCCTGATCTTGATCTCCAATCATTACCGTGAATAATTCTATTGAAGAACGTTGGGATTGTCCCAATTGTCTATATTTCCTTTTGCGCCATATCAGAACAAGATAAGAATAAATCTCTTCGCTAAAATCCCGGAAATATTTAGAAAATATTGGATTTGCTTCTCTGCATTCATACATTGCACTGTGCAATTTTTAATATTTCGCAACAAAGTTGATTCAGATGCAATGCTGAGTTCGGCCATTCCCATATATGTATGTAGGGGAAGGTGGCCTAAAATGGCACCCCTTAAGGAAAATGTGTCATATCTCGCAAAAATGTGACAGTTAAACTAATGTTATATTCTTTTCAAAGCTAAATCAATAACGCTTACATTTTTTCGGCTTACGAGTTTAAAAAGTTTTAAAAAGTATTTATGGTATTTAATTTTCAAAAACTCTTCAAATTCCAACCATCAAAATTGTCCGGGTAAAATGGCATACTGTATGCCATTTTACCCTTGCAAGTAAACCAACTATACTATGTCCAACAAAAATTGTCAGTACGGGGAAGATAGGACTAGGACGTTTGTCTCTCATTCTGGTTGCATTGCCATGCATAAGTGTGTCGCCTTTTAAAGCTCTCACAGGGATTCCGTAGTTTAAATTATAAATCGCCGCAAATGAAAGTAAAAATCGCGTAGGGCTACCGTCTGCCGATCAATTTACCTTTTCCCACAACGCCAAGCGGTAATATAATAGGCGCGTTTTTTTTATAAGTTGAAAAGCAATACGACAACACTCAATATACTCTTCTTCTTAAAATGCGTTCTCAAAAGCTTCAAATCCCAAAAGCTCCTTAATAAAAACCACTGAAATAGCTCTTTGCTTGCAATTGAGAATGATAATGGTAACTCTGTTTTGATGTAGATAAAGAGCGCACGATCGTATTGAGTGACACTTGACACTCTTGTCTTGATCTCGACAGTAAACTTACCCGGTTAAATGCAACAAAGAAGGAATGGCTAATGTTGTCGTGCAATTAGCGAACCGATCTGCAGCAAACAGTGTTCTTAAAAAGGCTAGTAGGTTGAAAGGGACGAATATTTTCATCCATAAAGACCTGCCTTTCAGTACCCGTAAGAAAAGGAGATCTCTGGTGCAAGTACAGGCGGCGATCAAGGCACAGCTTCCAAGCATCAAAACCTCCCTTAGAGATGATCGTTTAGATATCGATGGTACTCCATTCACCTGGGATAACAACCTCGGGCTGAGATGTGGAGATAGAGATGGATATCTAGTATTGAGTGAAAAATATTGCGTCTTGAAGGAACTTCGAACAAAAATTGATAAACACAACATTTCAACTTTTCAATGTAATACGAAAACACCAGTAGGTGTCAATGGAAATGTCGATGGAGCTGTCAAATTTGCCCTACATAATAATCTAGCGCCATCTATATCCCAAAACCAAAATCAAAGAATCGGAAACTCATCGCAATGATTTCCTGTAGTCGGTCAGTCGTTAATTTCAAATAAAACTAATGTCGATAACAAAAATAATTTAAACTTCAAAATTCTAAGTTATACCATAATACAACTGGATTAAAAAACAAACTTTTATACCCCGATTTTTTTAATTTTATTAGAGAATACGATATTTTTATATTAATAGAAACTTTTTTAATGGAAAATCAATATGAAATATTTAATAATCTGTTTAAAGGATATGAATTGGCATGGACCACTGCGAGTAGATACCACAATTTTGGAAGAGCAAGTGGCGGAATGGTGGTAGGTTTCAAAAGTGAACTCAAACACATTTTAAAATTTGAGAACACCGGCGGAACCTCCATCATTACCTTTGTAGATGAGGGAGAAAAATATTTAATTCTACCAATATACCTTAATTGTAACCACTGGAGAGAAGATTTTGAAGAGTTGGAAGATTTACTTGTGCGTTTGGACAAAACTAATCTTTTGTTGTTAGGTGATTTCAATGCAAGAATAGGAAACGAGCCTGGTTGGCCTAAATACTTTTCAGTTCCATCAACATGCTTAAGTCAGTCACGATCATCTAAAGACAATCGAAAAGATGCTAAAGGGACCACATTTTTAGAACTCTGCGATTCATTTAACTTTGCAATAGTGAATGGCAGAAGTGCAGGAGATACCGCAGGGGAATACACCTTTAAAAGATTGTCAGGTCACTCAGTTATAGATTATTGTATTGCTGCAGGTGGATGGTTAAAAATGATTAAAGACTTTAAAGTAAAATCTAAAACTTTTTCGGAGCACATGCCATTAGTTATTAAATGCAACAGTAATATACTTACTTCAACTTTGATAAAGGAACTAAAGCTGCCACCGAAATTAAAATGGAATAATCATTTTCTCCAAAACTATCAGCAAAGCTTAAATACGGAACTTTCTCTTCTCAAAGAAATATCACCTAACCCTAACCCCTGTATGGATGAACTTCTGAGTATTATAAGGAAAGCTTATCCTCACCAGTCGATTTCGGCAAAAACTAGAAATTTCAAACAAATTGGTTTGATAAGGATTGTGAAAATGCCCGGAACCTTTCGTTTTCGTTTCTCGCCTTGTTTCGCTCATTCAATACTAACAACTTTAAACTATTGTACGTAGATTCAAACAAAAAATATAAAGCACTGTGCTTACAAAAAAAAGCAAACTATAACAGAAATGTTGTTAGCTCACTGGCAATGGCTAGATCTTCGGCTGAATTCTGGAAGATAATGAATCGAATTAATGGATCGAAGCTTGCAATTGCCTGTGATCTCAAGGCGTCTCATTTAAAAGAATATTTTTGGTCGTTGTTAAATACGGAATGTAGGCCTGCAAGGTTTCACTATGCGATTCCACTCATTGAGGACGATTTTTTGGATTCTACCTTTGTTGAAGAAGAACTGAATGCAGCGTTGGATAGAGCTAAGAATAACAAGGCTGCTGGAGCGGACAGAATTCCAATTGAATTCTTTAAGTATGCTACACCGGATTTTATATCTGTTCTTTTGAAATGTTATAATGATATTTTTGAGTCAAGAATTCCTTCTAGTTTTTTGTCTTCGATTATTTTTCCACTATTTTAAAAAGGAGACTCATCTGTTGCAGAGAATTATCGTGAGATTTCGTTCTTAAATTCATCTATGAAACTGTTTGCAAGTATGATTTTCAGCAGACTTACAACTTGGGTGGGTGAAAACTCAAAGCTCAGTGAACTTCAAGCAGGATTTCGACCAGGTTACTCAACGACGGATCAAATATTTCTACTTACAAATATAGCTGAAGTGTACCTCAATCGTGGAAAAAAATTATATGCGTTTTTTACAGATTTTAAGGCAGCATTTGACAGTATTGATAGAGAGGCACTATTTCTTAAGCTGTCAAATATCGGGATATCTTCAAAACTGATTAGTATTCTAAGATCTCTCTACGCAGAAGATTCTATATCTGTTTGGGATGGAGAATTCCTTTCTGAAGATTTCAGCTCTTCAATGGGTCTTAAGCAGGGATGTGCATTAAGCACGCTTTTATTTACATCATTGGCTTATTGTATGCTGATGACATCGTTCTGCTATCGGAATCTCACGATCATCTTCAAAACATGATTGACAATTTAGAAAAATATTGTGACACCTGGAATTTAACAGTCAACCTAAACAAGTCAAGCATCATGATATTTAGAAAAGGACAAGGAAGATACGCCACCTATGAAAAATGGAAGTACAAGGGACAGGAAATAAAAGTGGTTAAGAAATTCAAGTACCTTGGTGTCATAATAACAAGTAACCTCTGTATGAAAAAACACATCAAGTCAAAACTGCAGGAAGCCAAAGCTGCCATTTGTGTTTTATGGAAAAACTGCATTGCAAATAAATCTACTCGTATTAATCATTCATTGAAATACAAACTATTTTTAGCAGTTGCAAAATCCATCATGTTATACTGCACACAAGTGTGGGGATACAAAGAATATGAGGATGTTGAAAAATTACTTCGTTTCTTTATGAAACGAGTTTTTGCTCTTCCTTCCACAACACCTAATTATATGCTTCATATTGAAACAGGAGTATCACCGATGTTCATCGACTCGCTTAAGATTCATTTCGATTACATGATCAAAATTCTGCAAATGGATTCCACCCGACTGGTTAACAGAGTTTTAAAATTTATCATCTCAAATCGACTTAATTTCGTGCAATCTTGGATCAGTATGTCTAATTCGCTTTTGATATGGATCGACCGACTGATTTAAAAAGAAATCTTTACAACCTTGTTTCCAAATTGGACGAAAAATACCGACAGACATATATCAACCAAGCGAAATCATCGCAATGCAGAGAATTCTACAGCAATTTAGAGTTTAATCTTGGAGAGTTAAATTATTTTAATGATAGTAATTCCACAAACATGATATCTTCAATTCTACGAGCCAGAGGGGAAATACTTGCTTTGAACTTCATACCTCACAGACCGGAACTACCTATCAAATGTGAAATCTGCAATACCCTTAAAAGAGAAAATATCTTGCACTTTTTAGGAATATGTCCAATTCTTCAAGAAATCAGACGAGATATTTTTGGAAAGAACAGATTTGATGCTAAAGAAGTAACTGAAATTCTTAATGGGGCGAAAGGCTGGCACAAACTTTACACGTTTATTCAAACTGCAATGGCTTACAGAAATAGAATTATTACAGAAAGCTTTTAATTTTAATTTTAATTTTAATACTTTTGCAATCATATAAACTACTCAAAACAAAATAGGGCCCACTTAGTATTTTGGCTTTCATTTGTAAAAAGTTTGTGATTATACGTTTTTTTTTTTTGTTGATCAATTTAATCTAAGGATTAAGAAGTTGAGTACGTTTAATCAATTCAGGAACATTTTTTTTATTAAAATTAAACAAACAAAACATTTTGAAGGAAAATTTTCGCAAAATGAAGAAAATTGAACTTGATATATCACTATTTTTTTCCTCATGATTTGTTGAAAGGTGTTTTGCTTCGTAGCGAGTGGGGCCTCCTCTGCTCCGAATGCACTGTCTAAGCCTATTTGGAACGCTTTCGATCAGATGAATAACATTCTGTTCGGGTATGAGCTCCCAACAGGCTTTCAACGCGTTTATGAGCTCACGTTTAGTGTTGACATGGCTGTAATTCTCTTTGAGGCTTCTTTTTAACTGGTCCCATAAATGCTCAATGGGATTGAGGTCTGGGTTTCTTGCTGGCCATGGCAAAAGTGTTATATTGGCGTCAGAAAGTGCTCCTAGGGTACTACGGGCTGTGTGTGGGCGAGCATTATCTTGCATAAGATCAAACCGATTGCCAACTCTTTGTGAAAATGGGATTACAACAGGTCTTAGTACCATTTCAACATAACTGGCGGCGGTTACAGTACCCTCATCCAAGAATATAATCTCTGTTCTACCTAGTAAACTTATTCCAGCCCATACCATAACACTTGGGCCCCCAAAACGGTCACTTCCATGAATGCACGGGTCGGTAAAACGTTCACCTTGTCTTCTCCACACGCGTACGCGTTTGTCATCACTAAAAAATTTGATTTTGCATTCGTCTGTAAAGAGTACATACCTCCAGTTATCCATAGTCCACTCCAAATGCTCACAAGCGTACCTTAAGCGTGCTGCCCGATGGGCCGCGCGCTGTAAGTTTCGGCCGAATAGCACGCACTCTGGAACGTTGACCATCTTCGTGGAGTCGATTGCGTATGGTTTGATAACTGACTTGAGTGCCAGTTGATTGCCGCAGTTGAGTTTGTAAGGCCCGAGCGCTTACGGTGCGCTCCCGACGTGCTGTAATTCTAATGTACCGGTCTTCTTGCGCAGTTGTGACTCTGATTCTTTCTGATCCAGGTCTTCTTGTAACACTCCCGTTCTCCTGGAAGCGTTCCCACACGTTTCGAATAGCTCGTCTCGACACACCTATACGACTTGCAACAGCCCTTTGAGACTCTCCTTGCTGAAGCATAATTACCGCTCTTATTGCATTTTCAGTATCCAAAGGATGCCGATGGTAATCACTTTTAATCACGACGAAAAAAAACGATTAAAGAAAGTAACAATAACCACTAACGCTTAGAATCGGACTATGAAAACAGCACAGCAATTTTTGCATTGATTTTTTTCTTGAGCGAAGGACTTTTTTTGTCTACTCACTTAGAGCTAACGGTAAAATTGTTGTTCAAAGCATTGATAAGGACTTATAGACACACAAACTCTACAGTTACATGCTTTGTTTCGACAATGTTTACCAATAAAGTATTTTTTAGACAAAATTCAAATTAAATCTTGGGTGGGCCCTATTTTGTTTTGAGTAGTTTATTATCTATTTAACTTAAATTCACTTTTAGTTTTTGTTTTCAATTGAATGTATTTTGTCAATCTGACCGACGGTTTTTATACCAGGTCATATAAGACCTGTAATCAATTATTGTATAAATGAATTTTGTAAAATAAAGTCTATTCTATTCTATGCCATTTTAGGCGAGTGCTTAGTAGGCCATTTTGCCCATTTAGGGTTCTTTTATTTGAGTTTTAATTCCGAATACACTGAAATAGTTATAGGCCAACTAATTTCAGTAAATTAATAAGGAATACTTAATACTTATGTGTGTACATGAATTTACTGTTTTCTCCATAATTGAATGTTTTTTATAATTTTTTTTGTCAAGAAACTTTTTACAACATTTTATTGGTTCTACTTTTGTAGATGCCTAGAGACAGTTTGACCTGTAAAATTGCAAAAACTAGCTTGAAGCCGCTAATATTTTGTTTATGTCAGTGATGCTAAATAAACTAAAGAATTGTGTTACCAAAACCTTCTAATTCTTTTCGATTCTACAATTTATAGCAAGGGGGCCATTTTAGGCCATCTTCCCCTACATATGCAGATCTCCTGCCTATGAATACTTTCATATGCGATTTATATCGATGAAAAAATTGTGATTCGCTACCTGAAATTAGTTGGTATTTGCCAGGATTTAGCTAAGTGTGGATATTGTACCTGTCGGCGAATAGTGTAGGTACTTGATAGTTTCTGCAGGACATAATATTCCTTTTTTTCTATATCGGCCATACATATTGAGCTGAGAGTCCAGTCATAAGGCATGCCTCCCAATAGCCTACAATAATATCGAATTTGTATTTTGAAGAGCTCTGCCATAAGCTCTTACTTCATACTTCTTCTATATTTATTGGTGGATCTGAATATTCAGTGATTAGAAGGGGTTTATCCTCTTGTCCCTTTTACTAATCATCTATTGGAAATGCTGTTTGAATACAACTAGTACCCACAGAAATATTCCACAAAAAATGTTCATTATATTGGAAACGATTTAAATAGTCTATAGCCTGCCTAAATGTCGGAACTTATCAACTACCATTACTTTGACATCATCCATTTAAGTTCAAAAAAAAAAAAATAAAAAATATTGTACGCCAGAAAACCTATCTCCCAACCCTCAAATGAAAACGCAATTTACAGCCCAAAACTACTTACACTCACAAATTCCCCCACCACCTGCACCCATCAAGACTCGAAAATAGGACAAATAGCTGGGAAAAAGAAAATCCACCTCCCGTGGGGCTATTGACAATTTCTTGATGTCGAAAACATGAACATTAAAACTGTCTCCCTTCACTGCAAATGCCAATTTATAACCCCGAAAGGACATTTTCCATTCGTTACCCGCTTCTCCAATCCAAAAATTACTCTTGTGAGTTTAAAATTTTGAGCTTCTGAACAGTAGAATGAAAAAAAGTATTAACCCAAATGCTTATTGCTTACATTTTTGAACGACCCAAGCCGTGTTCTTATTTTCTTTCTATATTTTTTGTGTCATTTCAGTACTCACTTCTGCAGACAGTCGTGGAAGCATGCCAAAAGAAGAAACATTGCAAATTCAACGGATCACCCCAGTTTTATGGGCTGGGAGCCAGCGGTGTCGGAGACACAAGTGGCAGCAGTAGCTACCACAGCAGCACATCGACGTCAACGTCCGGCATCAGTATGGATCCTTGCCCCAAGCGGAGGAAAATTGTCGAGATTGCATATAAGTGCAGGCCATGTAAGTTTCCTTTATTTTCTATTTTTTTTTTTCTTCAGTGTTTCAGAATAATTTCCAGAACCACGTTTACTTTGCGCGGCACAAAAAGGCGCTTGGGAATCAGGGGCGTTCAAAAGCACTCAATATTCATATTTATGATTGAAATTAAATAAAAAAAAAATTATTCAAATAAATGCCAAAGCTTAGCTTAACCTTATCGAGTAACAGAAGTTTGTTCAGAAATCGTTTTGGCATATTTTTTTCTCATTAATTATAGAATACAACGTGGCTGCCTCGGTTAGCTTCGCAGTAGGGCATTCTGTCACTCTAATTTTCCAAGAACTTGTTGATGGTTTCGGGCTGCAGCTCACGAATCGCTTGGATGATATTGGCCTTAAGTGATTGAATCGTGTCCGGTCCTTCACGGTTCCCCATAGAAAAGATGTCTAAAGGAGTCAACTCGAAACCGCGAGGCGGCCAAATATTTATTTATTTATTTACATAACTGAGTTGCTAGTTTTACAAAAGTTTTCCTTATAAAGGTGTATATTAAGATTTTAAACAATTTCATAGAAAAATGTTGATTTAAATTGACGTGAATTAATTATTGTTTTATCAAACAAATTGTAATAAAGGGTGGTCCAACGAAAACGCACGATGTTAAAAAGTTTCACAGAATTATCTGAATATTTTTTATTATTAAAGAAGGATCTATGACAATTGAAGGGTTGTAAGTCTAAAGGGTCTAAGTGCCATTTTTATAATTTAGAGATATACGCGAAAAACAAAATAAAAAGCCCTTTGGTACTTAGGCTCTACCACAACTTTATTTGTGTGTGTGTACAGTTTTAAAAGAAATAGGCACTTGAATCTAGGGTTGCCATCCGTCCGTATTTTCCCGGACATGTACTCTTTTTTCACTGTGTGGGGGAGGTCCGGGATAGTTTTTGATAATTGTCCGGGATTGTACTCCTTTTACCCATTGTGTATCTATTTACTTTTATGCTACTTATAACTAAATGGTTATTCAAAAATGAACTGAGGCCCATTAAAATGAAGTGAACGAACAGATCCAATATATGAGAAAAGAAATTATAGAACAACTGCCCAACTTATTGTTAAAGCTCTTACACAAAATAACTTATTATCAAAAGTAAGTGGATTTTGCGCTGACAATTATTGCAATACCAATTTTGGTGGAAGACAAAGGAAAGGTTCGAACAATGTCTATTCGAAGTTGAAATCTTTAGTCAACCAAAACATGATAGGTATAGGATGTCCACCACATTAGTCAATGCGATCTACCATTGATGTGATACTTTACCAGTTGACGCCGATATCATAATTGTAAAAATATACAACTATTTCTCTATCTACACAGTCAGAACGGAAAGACTTCGAGATTTTTCGGAATTTCTTGAAAATGAATATAAGCCTTTCTTATACCATTCGAAAACCAGATGGCTTTCTCTCTATCTTGCTGTTGAACGTCTTTTACTTATGTACGAGAATCCGCCTAAAATATTGCAAAAATTTTTTAAAGACGACTTAAGCGAGGCGTATTTATTTTTGGTTCATTCTCTCATGTCAACATTCAACGTCAATATTCAAAAACTTGAAAAACAATACATTTCTATTATTGAAACCGTTGAAATTTTACAAAATATTGTCAATAATATTTACGAGCGAATCGATAAGGATTTTGTTCCACTTAAAATTAAATCTATTTTGAAGAAGCTTGATGATTCCGGCTGTAAAGAAAACGTTATTAAATTCAAAAGTACAACAAGCACTGTAAAGGCTATTTATTAAAAAAAAAAAAACAAATGAAGTTCCTTTTTTTATACCTCAAAGATGTTTTGTAACTTAAAAATGTGATTTTTAAACTAAATATTTATTTTTATTTAAATGTTAATACAATTTTTTGTTTCCTCTTACAATATAAATGTGTTTATTCTGTCCTTGTTTTGTACTCTTTTTTGAATCCTCATTTGTCCGGGAAAGTCCAGGTTTTTGAAACTCCAGTACTAGTTTCATCTAAACATATCTGGCTACCCTACTTGAATCCATTTTGATATTATAAGGCTTGGCACTTAGATTGTATTTTGATAAAAATATTGATTTTTGATTTTTTGGCACTTAGACCCTTTAGACTTACAACCCTTCAATTATGTGTGAAAGAAAATATCGGCCAAATGCTCGCCACAGCTTCGGTGGCATACCTCTATCCGATGGTCCATATTCTCAATGACTCTGAGACATAATTGAGGTTCAATGTCGTTAATGTGCCGAATTATCACATCCTTTAGCTCTTGAATTGTTCTTGGTTTATTGACGTAAACTTTTTCTTTTAAATATCCCTAAAGAAAGAAGTCCAACGGTGTCAAATCAAATGATCGTGGTGGCAAATTAACATCGCCACGACCGACGTGAGATAACACGGCCATTGAATTTCTCGCTTAAAAGAGCCATTGTTTCGTTGGCTGTGTGGCAAGTGGCACCATCCTAAGCACACATCGTCCAGGTCCATATCCGACCTCATTTTAGAAGAAGTACGGCCCGATGATGCCGCCAGCCCATAAACCGCTCCAAATAAAAACTCTTTGTGGATGCATCGGTTTTTCAACAATCACTCGTGGATTCTCATTTGCCTAAATGCGGCAGTTCTGCTTGTTAACGAATCCACTGAGGTGAAAGTGTGCCTCGCCACTGATGATGATTTTTTTTTGTAAAGTCACTATTCACTTCTGTCTGTTCAACCAACAATTCAGCGTATTGACGACAAGCTTGAAATCGTCAGTAGGCTTCAGTACTTGCGTCAATTGAACCTTGTTAGAGTGTAGATTCAAATCTATATTCAAAACTCGTGTGTTCGTGAGATGTTCAATTGTTGGGCACGACGACGAGTCGAGATTGACGACATTTTTGCCACACTACCGCGAACATCAGCAATGTTTTCCGCAGAACGAACTGGGCGAGCATGCACAAGTGTTTTCACATTTCCTACAGACCCGGTTTGCTGAAATTTGCGTACAATTCTAACAATTGTGGACACATTTGGTCGATTATGCTGACCAAAAAAATCAAGAAGTGCGCGAAATGCATTTTGATTTGAACGCCCATTTTCGTAAAAGGCCTTAACAATCTTAACTCTCTGCTCAATTGTGTGACTCACAATTAATATCGCACATTATGGTTGGACCACCCTTTATTTAAAATTGTAAAAATTAAATAATTTAAACATTTAATGGAGAAAATTTTTCATAATTGGTACGATAGTTTGAAATAAGTATACCTTACGCTTACGGTATGTTCCTCAAATTTCTTTGGGGAATATTAAAGTTGATACGAGATAGAAGGTGCAAAGAGACATCGCCAAGATGGCCGATAACGCGATTTGGAAATTTGTTGCGTAAAAGATCGATTGTGGCATGGGCTGTGTAGCATGGCGCGTTACGCTATACTGTCTTCAATTTCAGTTAAAAGAAATGGGTTAACATGGCTCTGTAACGCCCACCGTTGACTGAAAAGCTGTTCCCAAGCCTCATTTTCACGCTCAGTGATGCATGGGCTTCTGGACAATGCGGAGCCTAAAATGAGTCAATTTTGCTTATTAACGTAGCCGTCGAGATGAAAAAGCGCCTCGTTAGAAATGATGATTTTTTGACCAAAATCGTCTCGTTAGAAATGATGATTTTTTGACCAAAATCGTTGTCTAATTCAAGCGAATTATCCAAGATCTTCGTGCAGAATTCTCCTCAGGCTAGTGCGTGAAATGTTGAGCTGCTTAGCTCGATGGCGAGTTGATGTTCATAAATCTAGTTTCTCACTCCCGGCTACAGCTCTCGTCTGTGCACACCGTACAACAACGGGCATTATGAGTGTTGTCCCCTGGCATAACAGTCTCACGAACTTTTTATACAAAGTTGCGCAAAGCAGATGCGGTGGGTGCTTCATTTCGGCCAAAATTTCTTTAAAAAAAAACGCACTGTTTGGGCTACACAGCACTCACTTTGGAAATATTTTTTCAAATTTTCCCAACATTGTTCAAGTAGTGTAAAGGGACTAATTTCGTTCCGCGGGGGTATAATGTTGACTTTCTGTCGGGATTTCGAGCGGAAAACAGCTGTCAGTGTCAAAATATCCCATAATTTAAAAAGAAACTCCTAGATGCCCCACCCCAAATATATTTTTGTATCAACTGTAAGAATTGGCTCGTGGATGCTCAAGAATTATATAATATACTATTTTACTGATCGAATAAAAACATCATGTTGATTGGTGGGTTGAACCCTAGGATAGGAAATGTGCAGACTACAACTATTTTACAAGAACGGAACCTTACCAATATTAACAACGACCAGACATCCAAAGACACCGTTTACATACAATGAAAGTTGAACAACAATTCTTGATGTTTTTCAAACTTTCTTATGAAGAAAATCAACTTGGAAAATAATGAAGCTATTCGACTTCCAAATATTAAAAACTTCTGGAAACTAAGAAAGGAGATAAATGGCCTTGGATTTAAAGGAGTTTCTGCATCAGTAGATATGTCACTGTACTTTCAAAACCCACACCGTAGTCAAAGAAACATAAGCATTTTAACTGCTGAGCCGCTCATAGTCGATGATATTCTTGATTATAAAATATCTTTGATGTAAATTGAAAATGTTCTAAGAAATCAAAAAAAGATTGTGTGTACCGACGTACGCGCGGTTGAAGTAAAACTTCTTTTTCCTCAAGCAAAGCTTCTGTAAGATTATAACCTACGAACAAACATTTTGTATTCTAAAAACATGTCGCTGTCTTTGACGGATAACGTGACGTTTTGACATGTCACTGACAGCTGCATAGAGAATTTTTTACCACTAACGCCGGAAAAGAAGTTTTACTTCAAAAAATTGAATGTGCGCGCCTAGCCTTAAATGAAATCGAGAAGAAAAGTACAAAACTCCCATGCCACTTGACAAGCAAGTTGCCTCGCTTTGTTTGTATTACCCTAGGGCTGCACGTGCAAGTATTGGCAAGCATGTTGTAATCTTGTAATGTACACAAGCATTTCTTATTAACCCGTACAAAACCGAGCAACTTAGTAGTCACCTGGCATTAATTCAGTATCCAGGCAACTTGGAAAGCAAGTACACTGACAGCGGCACTCTTGTAAAATTAATTGTTAAAGCATTTGATTGATTAGTCGGGTGACGTTCAAATTTATAAATACCAAAACAAATGTCGGTGGCGTGTGCGATTAAGCGAATAAATATTATTAAAAAGTATAATTTCAAAACTTTCAGGCAACCTGATGGTCATATGGCATGCCGTCTATGACAGCAAGAATACAAATGGTAGTGGATATACCCAACTTTTTGGCCAGTACTTTGTATGCGAGGGTTATGTGTTGGTAAAATTTATTTGGATTGCAATATGCTTGTCAATAATTATTCGGTTGCATAGCCATTGCGCGTCTGTTTATGTTTATCTTTGAATGCAGCCATTTGAAATACCTATGTAAATTCTAAATCGTATTCAACTTCATGTTTTACTTTGCACATGCTAAAAATATGTCGCTGTCTTTGACGGATGGCGTGACGGTTTGACATGTCACTGACAGCTGCATAGAACATTTTTTACCCCCAACGCCGGAAAAGAAGTTTTACTTCAAAAATCGAAAAGCATCTTCCATACTTCTATTAAACCTCAAAAAATTGGATGATAAAATTTTTTCAAAATCTTTTAAACGGTCTGTGATATTTTTCATAGACAAAACAGTCGCCTTGAATAGAGCCGGAAACTATCGTGACATTAACTTTATGCAAACCCTAACCCTTGGCAAACTCCTTTGTGCAATTCGTGTCGCTAGACTTGAGAAATGGGCCAATGAACACAACTTTATGACAGAACTGCAGGCAGGATTCCTAAAAAACTACTCCACAATCGAGCCCATTTTCAGTCTAACAGCTATAGTGGTTTTCAAGGCTGCAACCAAAAGGTGTATGAAATGAACTTTTTTTAGATTTTAAGGCGGCTTTTCATGTAGCTTGTTTGATGTGGAAAAAATGTCTATGGGTGGTTTGAAACAGATGGTGGGGCAAAATAGGGTGCGGACTTATCATAAGCACAGATAAATCGAAAATAATGGTTTCCACAAAAAAAAAAAAAACTATCATTGGTTTCTGCAACGTAACCGATTTGAAGTCGTCAAAGAGTATACTTGGGGGCTAAGCTGAATTCGCTACTCGAATTGTTCACTCTGCCAATTAAAACGCCAAATAATATTATTTATTTAGAAACAGGCTTACCTAAACATTATACTAGTATCTACTATTTAAATACAAGCCGACTAAATTGTAAAAGTCTATGGAGAACATACGAACACAATTCCAGGTGATCGAAAAACATTAAAAAATTGTATCGTACAATCCAAAACCTTGAAGATGCTCAAAGATTGTTGCTTATAATGAAAGTCCATCAGTCGGAGAGTTGATTTTTGTATTGAAAGCTCAATTTTGTATCTAGAAGTTAATAACGTTTTTTGCCACTTGCACAGTTTCAAACAAATTTGTTTGATTTTTAAAACCAAATGCGATGTCCTTGGGCCAAAGATTTGACGATGACCATGTAATTGGAAATATAATACTAATATTGAAATTGTGATTAATCATCTTGATGAAATTTTTTTTGATCATAATATGGTACTCTGGCAGCTTATAAGATTTATTAGTAACCTAGGTGCCTATTAAAGATGAAACATTCAAGAAATATTTAGATCCTTAGTACTATACCAAAATTTATCAACAAATCTAATTATATTTTAAGAAATAATCTAAACTGCAATGCAATGTTTGATTACTTCCTAGGACAATTTAAAAATCGAATAGAAAATTTCACAACAATAACTAAATAAGTAGTAAAAAGAACCGAGAAAGAAAATTTAAAACCTTGGTGTGATCATGAATTAAATTGTATCATAAGCACTCAAAGACTTTCGTAGGTTAACAATTAAAGGAGAAAGAGAAAATCATATCTCATTTGCCATCATATAACAAAAGATTCAAACAATACAGAAAGGGTATAGAAAGGAATTAAATTTGCTTAAAATGACGGAGTTATAAAGCCACCTCCAAATATTACTTTGAACCTAAATAACGATTTTGTGAATGATGAAAATACTATTTTGAATGAATTTAGCAGATATTTTTCTGGATGTAGGAAAAGTTATCTGATCGTTTTAGAAATCCCGTTTCACATCATTTCAAAGATGAATAAAATATTATAATAGAACTAAATTTGATATCAACAACTACAACAGAAGTTATGGTACAAAAAGATAAATGATGACATAGCAACTGATATTGTCAAAATCAATTCTGCTATGTAGTATCTAATGAGTGATTTTTTGCTATTTTCTTTTTGGCAATACTAGTTTTGACAGCTCACGCACGTTTCGTGTTTTGTATCATTGTCAAAGATCTTCAGTTTGGTCTATATTTTAACTATGAATCGTCTTACAAACGAACAACGCTTGCAAATTATTGAATTTTATTATAAAAATGTGTGCTCTGTAAGGAAAGTTCATCGCGCGCTTTACATTGTTGGACATTAAACCACCAATACTCTTACGTAGAGTGCGAACTGAGAAAAATATCGCAGCTGTATCGGCCAGTGTTAGTGATAACCGTGAAATCGATTCGGCCCGATTCGCAGAAATTGGACCCACGTTACTTCACTACGTCGAAAATTTTGTGGAAGGATTTAGGTGTGAAGATTTTCAAAATATAGCTATTGCAAGAATTGAAGCCGAACGACCTACAACAACCCCGAATTTTTGGTGTATGTGCTCTTGAAAAGTTGGCCGTAGATCCACTTTTTTATCGAAAAAATGTGTTCATCGACGAAGATCATTTCTGGTTGAATGGATACGTAAACAAGCAAAACTGCCGTATCTTATAGTGAAGAGCAGCAAGAGCTACCAATGCATCCAGAAAAAGTCACTGTTTGGTGCGGATTATGGGCTGGCGGAATCATTGGGCCGTATTTTTTCAAAGATGATGCTAATCGCAACGTTACTGTGAATGGTGAGCGCTACCGTGCGATGATAACAAACTTTTTTTTGCGCAAAATGGAAGAGCTCTACTTGCATGACATGTGGTTTCAACAAGCCGATGCCACATGCCACACAGCACGAGTAACAATGGACCAATTGAGTGGCGCGTTCGATGAAGAGCTTATTTAACGTTAGGGGCGGGTCAATTGGCCGCCTAGATCGTGCGATTTAACGACTCTAGACTATTTTTTGTGGGGCTATGTTAAGGCTCATTTCTATAGCGACAAGTCCCCTCCGCTTCGATTGACGCACTGGAAGTCAACATTGAAGCATCGGGAGATACCTCTGTACATTCATTCAAAAAGACATGTCTAAAAAAAGAAAATTTTCGGCCATTTTCATCCACATGGAAAAAGCCTTCGACTGCGTCAACACACAGATAATGATTGATAAATTAAGACTGATCGGTTTTGATAGCAAGGCAATAAAATGGAGCAAATCTTTTTTGCAAAACCGAAAGCAATTTGTAAACATCAAAACTAATCGTTCCGATATCCAAAAATTGATTTTCGGTATACCACAAGGAAGTATTTTGGGACGTGGTGTTTGAATAATCATCTGAAAAAGATCTAGAAGAGAAAATGCAGCAGGACTCAATCCGAATAAGTAATTGTGTAAACCAAAACAAAATATGTTTCAATATCAATAAAACACAATTTTTAGCTTTTTATTCAAATCCAAATGTATACAATTCCAACGCTATTGAAAGAGTAATAGATTTCGTATATTAAGGAGTTCATATTGACCAATTTCAGATTGATCTTGAAATTAATTTAAAGTTTTTTGTATAAAAAATGTTTTCTTTTCAAAAATAGCTTTTTCTCCGGCCCACAGTTATTTATAAATTGAGCTTGATCGATGTTAAATATAATTTTTTTTATTAATACTACTATACTATGTAAATTGTAATTAATGTTTACTGCCCTTTAACGAAATTTATCACGATGGGCTGTTTTGTTTTTTTTTTTTTTTTAAATAAAGTGTTTTCAAGTGACATTTTAACTGTCACCTTCCACCATAGAGAATGGCTACTCTAAGCTCTAAGAAATCCGAAAATCTTACGCTTTTAGTAGTTTATGCGAGTAGTGTGCAGTGTCGCAAAGTGACAGTTGGAAACATCAAAACAATTTTCGTTCCTCATCTGTCAATTTATCGAATTCAAAAAACTCCGTATTTAATTATAATTCAGTATTTACTTTTGAGTGATGCTTTGGCGGACTAACTTGCGTTTTGGATTACTAAAAACAAGAAAATTTCAAAATATTTGAAAAATTGTCGAAAACTATAATATTATGATTAACGGGTAGGTGATTTGAAATTTGACAACTTTGAACTTGCATTATGGAAAAAAGTTTAAACGGAAACATTCTAAGAGAACAACATTTTTATTATGTTGGAACTCACGAACGAACAACTTTTAAAAATAATTTAAATTGACTATCAAAGTTTCGAGTCAGTGAGATCAACTTAATGAACATTAATGCCAATTTCGGTAATTCGCGTAAGTGTGAATTTTTGCCTTAACGGCTTCGTCATCTAACAGAATATGCGTTATTGATAAGATGAAATCTCTCATGCAATTTATGCACGAAAAATAATTGCATGGTGTGTTCTACATCCTGGTGACGTCATTGAAAATGGCCGTAACTTAACAGCCAATGGAGGCATGTTGAAACGTTATCCCAACAAGCCACACAGCGGGTATAACAATCATCTTATTGAACACTCATGTTATACGAGTATTGAGAAATGTTCCTGTCGATTTGCCACCTAGATCGTGTGATTTAACACCTCTAGACCTTATGGGCCTACGTTTAATTATTGGGCCATGTCCAGTGCTGCCACTCAGAAATTTAAAAAAACATAGTAAAAAAACATGATTTTAGTTCAAAAAACATGATTTGCAGTTCTGAGTTGGAAAACGGTGAAAGAGATATTAAAAACCACATCGTAACAAGTAAAACAAATATTTTCAAAAATTAACTGAGAGCATTTATTAAAAAAATACAAAAATGGACGGAATAAATAAAAATAAAATAAATTATTAAAATTTATACATATTCATGTGTGCTATATTATTTTTTTTCACAATTTCAGGTACATAGGTATTATATAGTACATTGAAAATCAAAAATATAAATAGTATCTATAAATATTTAGTATCCATATTTTACACATTAGGTAATATTGTGTTTCTAAACAATAAAAACTTTACAAAAGAACATTTCAAGATTCAACATTCATTTTTAATTAAACAAAAACATACCTTTAATAAATTGTCAGGACAAGCCAATAGCCGTGTTTTTTTGGAAAAGTTATCCGTAGTACAGTAGGATTTTATATGAAAAACAACATCCGCAGTAGGATCACTGCCGATAACATCCGCAGTAGGATAAAAAGAGAAGTGAAATCCTGCTGCGGATAGAGATTTGACGTTTATTCGAGTATCGGCAGTGATCCTACTGCGGATGTTGTATTTGTTTTTCATATAAAATCCTACTGTACTACAGATAACTTTTCCAAAAAAACACGGCTAATATCGCCATCGAAAAAATTATAAATAGTGAAATGCCAAAAGCCAACGAGTAAGTTAGAAACTTGAATTTGGAGCATGGAGAAATGAAAAGAAGCATAATCTCTGGATTATTTCCGCTGAGAAAGTATGTGTGTGTGGTGAGTAGCTAAAATGATGAGCTGTATAATAGTATGTATTCCTTTCTTTATGAATTTCTGTATGGTGAATTCACATATATTCACAGACAAGAAATTATATTACAGACACAAAAATCTAGTCAAAGGGTCATTTTAGCTGTTTGTGTTTGTAATGTTTTCGATTTTCGTCGTTTCAGGTTATAGTCATTGTATATATATTTTAATAGTACTCTCATGAATAGGAACGCGACTAGGCGAGCCAAGCGGCACCATAATTACTAAATTAGCAGAGATGCCTATGGCAGAGTTTTAACAGATAGACATTTAATACATGACAGTGACAGCAATAGGAATACTGTATATAAAATAGGAGAACAAAGGCACATACTATGTACATTGGAGTAGAATGTAAGTGTGTGTGGGGATTTGGTAGTTGTTATTTTCTGTAGGCAAATATTTTCAAGGTCAATACTTTCAATACTTTTTTGGCGATTACGTATTTTTTGGGATAGAAGAAAATTATTTCTGTGCATATTGTCGTCTGAGTTATATCTTGTTCAAAAGAGCATTTTTGGCGAAATTTAGTTAGAAATGCAGTTTTTATAAATCAAACATGCTCTTTCGAATGGCATACTCCATTTATTTCTATCTCTTTTAGTTTTTAAGTTATGAAGAACTATTATGTTCAAAAAACCACTTTATTAAACATTTGAGTTCGACTACAGCTAAACGGCTCGGCCGATTTTCTTCAAACTTGGTAGATGTTTTTTTCTTTGGAATTTTTTTCGAAATTTCATAAATATTTTTTTTTTCTCAAAAACTGTCCCACAGATTTAAAAAAAAAAAAAAAAATCATTTAGTTAAAGCTAGGCATTGTATACCTATTCCTATATATACAATGAGCTAGGTAATGGTTGAAAAAAATTTTACAAAAAATTGTTATTTTTGGTACCCCCCTTGGGACCATTTTTTTTGTTTTCGATTTTCTCAAAAACTGTACGACGGATTTTGATAATTTTTTTTTTGCTAAAGGTCCCTAATAGTTTGAATATTATTGTGCATTCAAATTTTCAAAAAATTATTTTTCGGATTTTTAAAAAAAATTTCAAATTTTTTTTTTTGAAAACTCAATATTTCGAAAACCCCATGCTCGATTTTGTTCAAACTTGATGAATAAAAGTTTTTTAAATATAAATTATTTTTGAAAAAATATCAAGTAACTTACGAAAAAAAAAATATTTTCACTCGTATACAAATTTTCCTTTTCCAAAAAATGTTCATACTTTTTTGAAAATTTTAATATTATCAAAAGTCTTATACATATATTTATATCTAGAAAAAAAGTCATTCTTTTTGGAAAATTCGATATCTCAAAAACCGGCGCAATGTTTTTTTCGAAATTTAATTTCCATTCGTACAGTAATAAAACTTAAAGCTAGCGCACGATTTTAGGAGATTTTACTTAAAAACAATATTTTTTTGTTCCACGCTTAAAATACTTTTTAAGCGTTTTCGTTTCATTCGTGGATTGAAAGGTGGCACTCCCTAGATCACGAATACGAAAAAATATTTTTTTATCTAAAAACATTGTTTTTGAAAAATCAATGTCTTGAAAATGTTTGAGCGATTAATTTTTGAAAATATTTCCTAGAATCTTTATTTTCAAATACTTAAAATTAATATCCCAATTTTTTTTCTAAAAGAATTTTAAAGAAATTTCTTATATTCAAAATCAGTTTAATAATAAAATGTTTTTTAAACTTTGTTTGCATAAATTCTTACTTTTTTATATTTATATTAACAAAAAAAAAAAGCTAAATTTTTATTTTAATGAATTAATAATTTCCAAATTTTTTTGTAAAAAAAAGTTTATTTTTATTTTAAAAATTTTTCATGTGGGGTGCATCAATAATTTCTTAAAATTGACACCAAATTCCTTTTTTTTTAATTTTTCAAAAATTGCTTATAAGCAATATGTAAATGCATACAAAATATTTTTTCCAAAAAAGGTATCTGATTTTTTTTAAATATTATGTCAATAATAATTTTATTCTATTTTTTTAATTAATGTAAGTTTTGTAAAATTATTTTTTTTCTCGAAAAACTTATTTGATTTTTTTTCAAAATAGCTTTATGTGAATATTTATGAATTTCTGAAACAGTTTATTATACACATAAAAAGTATTAAAAATTTTCTATATTTTTTGCAAACAAAGTTTATATGAATAAATTTTAAAAACTGGTCTATACCTATATCAAATTTTGTTTTTATATATTTAATTATATAAATACCTATCAACGCATAACAATAATTTTTCGTTTTTGTACCTAAAAATTCGCAGGGCAAATATCTTATTTTTTACAAAATATATGGATAAAAACTATTTTTTGTTACAATTTTCTATGGGTATGTACCTACATACTATGCAAAAGCTATTTTCTTTAATAAAAATATAGGTACCTATAAGATTTTCTTAAAGAAATAGTTTTCTAACTGTGTATGTACATATCTATATTAATTACAAAAAAAATTCAATTGCCACTATCTAACTACCCACTGCAAATGATTATTATAAAATTATTATTATAAAATTATTTTGGTTACCATAACGAAATAAAGCCAATTTGAAATTATTTAGTTTTCAAAAACGAAATAAAACCATTTGAGTTTATTAAGTTCAAATTCCTCTAGATCTTATTACAAAGTCCATAAAATGGCAACCTCGGTAATTAATCGTATCAGAATTTAAACAAACCATATTGCATGAGCAGTGAAACAAAATTCACAAAAACTCTCAATACTATTTGCTTGTATTCATCTCGCGCATGGCATATAAAACTGTATATACCTACCTACAATTGATTCTGACAGCAAAAAGAAACGCAGATAAGACTTTCTCCCTTACCCTCTTTATTGTTGTCAGAATAAATATATCTCTACCTCATCTCTTTTTTTGCTTATATTTTCTCCTTCCACGTCAACTCTGTACTGCTTAACATAGCCACACTTACGATTTTGCGGCACAATAATAAAACTTATTTTCGTGTTCCATGAGAGTACTATTAAAATATAATACAATGTTATAGTGTAGCTTAGACATGTTTTTTTTAAGCGATTATAAAAACTAACATTTTTTTTTGAAACTAGAAAAATCATGATTTTGGACTCGAAATCATTTAATCATTTTTTGGGTCCAAAAAACATGAAAATCATGATAAATCATGATTTCTGGCAGCCCTGGCCATGTCAACAATTCGGTGTCATTAGAAGATCTCAGAGCCAATATTAAAGGAGAAATAGCGGCCGTTTTCTTTAAAATGTGTGGCCAAAATTACTTTCAACGAATCGACCTCTTTTTTACTTGCGATATAGGTACTATAGGGCAAGTTCTGCATTTGGAAAAAAAATCGAACTCGAGATTTTGATCAAAGTTGACATTACGATGATAGCGAAGACGAAAAAAGTGGGTCCGACAATTCCGTCTGTCTGTCTGTATGTCTGTATGTCTGTATGTCTGTATGTCTGTATGTCTGTACCTCGAACTACAGCCTAAACTACCGGAGGTATTTTCTTCAAACTTGGTAGTTAAGGGTCTTCGGTGATTCCCTAGAGGAAAAATTGAAATTTTTTTTTTAGCTCCAAAACTAAGGGTACCCCCCATACAGCCGTAATGCAAAATCTTATTTATCTCGAAAACGGCTCTAACGATTTTGATAAAAAAAATTAAGTGTGATATTATGGACATTGACTATATTTTGGTGAAAAAAAATTTTGGGGGGAAATGTTATTAGGGGTACCTGTCATAGAACGGTTTTTTTGATTTTCGAATTTCTCACCAACGGCTCTAACGATTTTAACCAAAATTTTTATGCAGGAGCTGCTTTGCATTTGAAAAAATATAAACTAAAAATTTTTTCGAAAAAATAGTTTTTGGATTTTTAAAAAAATAATACAATTTTTTTTTTGAAAATTCAATATCTTGAAAACCGATACACGATTAAATTTTTAAATTACGTTTTAAAATGTATTTTATTAAATACTAACAATTTGCATATCAATTTTTTTTATAAAAATTTTAAGGAAAATTTAGTACACAAAAAACATGTTTCAGTGTGTCTGTATGTCTGTACCTCTCACTACAGCCTAAACCACTGGACCTATTTCTTTCAATCTCGGTAGTTAAGGGTTTTCGGTGATTCCCTAGAGGAAAAATTGAAATTTTTTTTTTAGCTCCAAAACTAAGGGTACCCCCCATACACCCGTAATGCAAAATCTTATTTATCTCGAAAACGGCTCTAACGATTTTGATAAAAAAAATTAAGTGTAATATTATGGACATGGACTATATTTTGGTGAACAAAAATTTTGGGGGGAAATGTTATTAGGGGTACCTGTCATAGAACGGTTTTTTTGATTTTCGAATTTCTCACCAACGGCTCTAACGATTTTAACCAAAATTTTTATGCAGGAGCTGCTTTGCATTTGAAAAAATATAAACTAAAAATTTTTTCGAAAAAATAGTTTTTGGATTTTTAAAAAAATAATACAATTTTTTTTTTGAAAATTCAATATCTTGAAAACCGATACACGATTAAATTTTTAAATTACGTTTTAAAATGTATTTTATTAAATACTAACAATTTGCATATCAATTTTTTTTATAAAAATTTTAAGGAAAATTTAGTACACAAAAAACATGTTTCAGTGTGTCTGTATGTCTGTACCTCTCACTACAGCCTAAACCACTGGACCTATTTCTTTCAATCTCGGTAGTTAAGGGTCTTCGGTGATTCCCTAGAGGAAAAATTGAAATTTTTTTTTTAGCTCCAAAACTAAGGGTACCCCCCATACACCCGTAATGCAAAATCTTATTTATCTCTAAAACGGCTCTAACGATTTTGATAAAAAAAATTAAGTGTAATATTATGGACATGGACTATATTTTGGTGAAAAAAAATTTTGGGGGGAAATGTTATTAGGGGTACCTGTCATAGAACGGTTTTTTTGATTTTCGAATTTCTCACCAACGGCTCTAACGATTTTAACCAAAATTTTTATGCAGGAGCTGCTTTGCATTTGAAAAAATATAAACTAAAAATTTTTTCGAAAAAATAGTTTTTGGATTTTTAAAAAAATAATACATTTTTTTTTTTGAAAATTCAATATCTTGAAAACCGATACACGATTAAATTTTTAAATTACTTTTTAAAATGTATTTTATTAAATACTAACAATTTGCATATCAATTTTTTTTATAAAAATTTTAAGGAAAATTTAGTACACAAAAAACATGTTTCAGTGTGTCTGTATGTCTGTACCTCTCACTACAGCCTAAACCACTGGACCTATTTCTTTCAATCTCGGTAGTTAAGGGTCTTCGGTGATTCCCTAGAGGAAAAATTGAAATTTTTTTTTTAGCTCCAAAACTAAGGGTACCCCCCATACACCCGTAATGCAAAATCTTATTTATCTCGAAAACGGCTCTAACGATTTTGCTAAAAAAAATTAAGTGTGATATTATGGACATGGACTACATTTTGGTCAAACAAAATTTTGGGGCAAAATGTTATTAGGGGTACCTGCCATAGACCCGTTTTTTTGATTTTCGACTTTCTTATTAACGGCTCTAAGGATTTTAACCCAACATTTTTAGCAGGAGTCCCCTTAAGTTAAAAATAATATTGTATATAAAAATATTCGAAAAAATATTTATTGGGTTTTAAAAAAAAAAAAAAATTTTAAATCAATATCTTCAAAACCTATGAACGATTATTTTTTGAAATTATTTCCTAAAACCAATATTATTAAATACTTAAAATTCGCATCCCACATTTTTTTCTTGAAAAATTTTAGAGAAATTTCTTACATAAAAAATTTATTTAATAATAAAACGATTTTTTAAGTTTTATTTGCATAAATTCATACTTTTCCGGAAACCAGACGGCAATTTTATGCATTTGCACATTATTATCTCATTAAATCCATGTTTTATATTTATAAAATGTATCTTAAATTCCAAAGTACTTTTACATAAGAGCAAGTTCGTGCGATCCAGTCGTGCATTTTATTTTCTTTGTTGATGAAGGCAAAATTGGTAGCTTGCAACTAATCCAATGAAATTTCGTTCAGTTCAATACATTCATTATAATATACACAGATTTCTTTAATGAGTTACACGTCAACGTATGTTACTCTTGATTTGATTCCCGATTTATAAGCATTTCCTGTTTTTTTTTACTAGCGACTTATAAGTACTATAAGATAAGTTATGTATTCGTAAAAAATCGAACTCGAGTTTTTGATCAAAGTTGACACTACGATCATAGCGAAGACGAAAAAAGTGTGTCTTGAACTTCTATCTGTCTGTCTGTCTGTTCGACCACAGTCTAAGCAGCTCGGCCGATTTTCTTTAAACTTGGTAGTAATCATTTCATGTCATTCATAAAACTTCATTTAGTTAAATCAAGGTAATGATTGAAAAAAAATTTACAAAAAATGGTTATTTTTGGAACCCGCTTGGACCCATTTTTTTGTTTTTGATTTTCTCAAAAACGACTGATTTTGATATTTTTTTTTATGTTAAGGTTCCCCAGCAGTTTTATATTATTGTGTATTCAAATTTTCAAAAATAGTTTTTTTGGATTTAAAAAAAAAATCAAAATTTATTTTTGAAAACTCAATATTTCGAAAACCCCATACTCGATCTTTTTTAAAACTTTATAGTTAAACGTTTTTTGATATAATCTACAAGATATAAGAAAAAAAAATATTTTACCTAAAAGTAACGATACCCTCCATGCAAATGTTGAAAAATCGTATTTTTCTCGAAAACGGTTCCCATAATTTCGCTTATTTGTTTTTTGTTTTAATTAATTCTTACGATCTATAATTTAATAAAAAAAAATGTTGAAAACAAGATATTACTGACTGTGCCTACGATAGAACGATTTTTTTAAATTTTGAATTTCTCATCATCAGCACAACGGATTTCAATGAAATTTTTATTTTTTTTTTGGCAAATTCGATATCTCAAAAATGGCTCAGTATTTTTTTTGTAAATTTAACATTTATTCGAACAATAATAAAAACTTTAAATTACTTACTTACTTAGGTCCTCGGACCTGTTACGTCCGTGTGGTTCCCCTTGCGGGGCATAGGGCCTCCACTACTCCTTCGCGCCATCGTGTACGGTTTCTGGAGATGTACCTCAGCTCTCTCCAACTCTTCCCCAGTTGTGCTGATTCCTCTTCAACCGTTCTTCGCCAAGTACTTCTGCATCGGCCCACTCCTCTGCCTTGTTGCGTGAGAGGGTTCCATTGCATCATGGCCTTTTCGAAGCGTATGTCCAATCCACTTACACTTACGTTTTTGTATTATAGAGTCGATGGGATCCTGACCTGTTCTCGCATGAAGTTTATCATTGGAGATATGGTTAGGCCAGAAAATCCGTAAGATGTTTCGCAGACATCTATTTGCGAACGTTTGCAGCTTTCTTGTGACAGTCGGTGTTACTTTCCATGTACTGCATCCATAAAGAACCACGGATTCTACATTGGAGCGGAATAGTCGTGGCTTGGTCTTTAGGCTTATAGAGTTGTTTCTCCATATTTTGGATAGCATTCCGAACGCAGCCGTTGCTTTCCCGATTCGGCTGGTAATATCTAGTTCCTCCATTTAAAGCCTACAAGGCTGCATGCAGCACATCACTTATTACCAACAGGAACAGTATTGGTGACAGTATACAACCTTGTCTAACGCCACTCTAGATTTCAAACTCCTCTGACAACCTTCCTTTATGCAGAACGTGACATTTGGATCCTTCATAATATGTAGCCTTGATTATAGCGATCAATTTATCCGGAATGCCCCTCCTGCGCAAGGCAAGCCAAATAATGTGATCCACGCAGGAAGATCCAGTGCGGAAACCTGCTTGTTCGGCGTCAAGCCTGTTTTCTAGGTGGTCTTTTATTCGACCTAGGACGATTCTTGCTATAACCTTCGCTATAGCAGGCAGCACGCAGATTCCTCTCCAGTTTTTACACTGCGTAAGGTCTCCTTTCTTTGGAAGCTTGCCAATCATCCCCTTTTTCCACTCCTCAGGAAAACTTTCTGTTTCCCAAGCTCTTTCTATGAGTGGGTGCAGGAGCTAAGACGATGTTGTTGGCGCTGCTCGTAAGAGCTCTGTGGGAATACCGTCAAGTCCAACCGCTTTGATAATTCTGTAGACGGCCCTACTGTCGCACCTACTTGCGGCCTCTTCCGCTTCTGTTGCCAATGCGTTGATTTAGTTACGCTTGTAACGTCGCACGCTACGGTGAACTTCTCTCATCTTCATGCGATACGCAGACTCTAGCTAGATTCTGCCTGCTGCTGGCGTTGCTGCAATGCGAACTTTGATCTGTTTTCTTTCTTTGATCCTCACCCAAGTTTCTTCGGAAAGCCAGGCCCTATTTATTCCTTGCGACCGACCGACTATACTTTCAGCACCTGATATGAAAACATTTATCATAGCACACCAATGGTTTTCGATGGACTTTAAATTGGCGTACCAATTTTTTTCTTAAAAATGTTTTAAAAATTTTGCTTATAAAAGCTTATTTTTTTAAGAAACCACTAGAACGAATTATAATTTTGTTCTTACATAAACTATTATTTGCTTAAAACACATGGCATCCTATGTTTAGCTCCAACTACTAAAAGAGTTGGTTTAGTCATTTAAAAAATGAATCTTATGCTTATGAACAGTTTTTCTCTAATAACATTCATTTTTGAAATTCTTAGTCTTTTACATAAGCGCAAGTTCGTGCACGCCAGTAGTGCATTTTATTAGAATCGTTTGTAAGATAAATAATATTTTTCAAAATGGCTTTAGTCTTGGAGCTAAAAATAAATCAATATATCCTTTAAAGAATATCCGAAGATTCTTAAGCCACCAAGTTTGACGGAACTGCGGAAACCACTTTTTTCGTATTCTCCATCATCGTTATATTTAAACTTTGATCAAATTCTCGAGTTTGATATTTTTTTTCAAATGCAAACCTTGCCAGGTGTAATAAAGCACTTTCAAGCTCATACATTTTTGGTCAGGCGCAGCCAATGTTGAGGGTTAATGCAATGCGGCCCTGATGGTTTTCAATTCCATCTCTGAAAAACAATTGCGGGGAGTTTTTCTCTAAATTCCTATGATTTTTATTTTTTTTTTCTAAGATTTGTGTTAGCCACATTTTTTGGTTTGTATAAGACAGGAAGTGTGCCTAATTTGGCTCTGAGAATCTCTCAGTAAACAACGCAAAAGTATCTTCCAAAAAGTATTAATGTATTCCGCTCTAAAGTGCGGTTTAAATTCCAGGTGGCTTGCCAAATAAAAGTTATTTAAAATGCATTTTAAGCATTGCTTTTTATAATGGTTTTATTTTAAGAATTTTGTTTATCAAGAGGTTTTTCTTCTCAACAATATCATGCCATGCTTCCTCCTGGAATACCTTCAAGTTATGTATTTTGCAGAGGAAATTATTGCAAGGGCGAGAGATAATTAATAAAGGTTCATCTTAAATTTATAAATGGAATATTTGATGTTCACAGGCATTAACAAATGATAAATTCTATTAGTTCTACGAGTAGCTGACACAATTTAGTTTACGGTGATTAATTTTCAATGATACTAAAAAGTGTTCATATTAATTGGTCTGAAACTAGATGGATCAGTGGGTTTTCGAAGAATTGAAATATTTCCAACTAATCTCAGCATTGGTCACAAAAGATTGGTTTGTGCAGCAGCTCAATGTAGGGTAAGGTAGTTCTGTTGATAACGTAGGATTAATTTGATCTGAATTGTTGTTGTTGTTGATTTTGTCAACATGTTTTATGTTTCATGTACTAGATTAGATTAGATTAGATTAGATTTTTATTGGTTCATAATTTTTAGAGCTGAATACAATATTAATAATACATAAAATCGTTTGAGCATGGCTTTGCCGTCTGCCAGATTGACAATCCAATTTATACTCTATATAAGTTTAGTACAATTACATTTTTAATTTATTATTTAAAACATTTTATTGATTTAGGATTAAATTTTCAGTTTTTATAATTTAATATGTACAACATTTTCAAAAATCCCCATTTATAATTCTGCTCCTATATTTAAGAGCGATTTTTAAAAATTCATACAATTTTTCCACATCCATTCGATTTAATAAAAATATACAGTATTCATCTGTTAAGATATCTTCTCCAAATACATTTCTTCTTATTTCACGTAAAACTGGACAGCACCCTAAGAAATGAATGATATCTTCCCGCTTTCTCAGGTTGCATAAATCGCATAAAATTGGCAAATCGTTTCTATGTGGTATGTAGTTGAGTTGCAGCAATTCGCCTCGTAACCGGAACATCATTGAAATTGAGTTTACATTATTTTCATCTTTGAAATAGTTATTTTCGTTGAGACAGTAGTCCAGGCGATTATAAATCGTTCGGTGGAGAGATCTTGCAGCTTCTTCCTCCTGGTTTGCCCTATATCTAAGGTCAACTTGTTTGATTAGATCGTACAATAATTGTCTCCAAGTATTTGGTTCATCCAGATTTATATTTATAGCTATTCCACACTCTCCAGCTATTTCTTCCCATTCCTTACAACATCCTCTTTTGCTTCGCACCATTTGAATGGCCACTCTCTTAGGAAGCCGATGATCTGGCATTTGCATGACACGGAGAACATAGTCTACTTGTAGTTTGAGTGTCTTAATAAACAACGGAGATAATCCAGTTTCTATCATTAGCATATAGTTCGGCGAATTGGGAGGGAGATGAAATGCTCTTTTGAGATAATACCTTAAAAGTTTCTCGACCGTTTCATATTTTGAGCCTCCCCATACCTGTGCAGCATAAAAGAGGATTGATTCCGCTACAGTTTCAAATACACGATATTTGCTACTGTGACTTACGTGCTTGTTGTTGAAGCAATTTTTTTAAGTAGCGTTTAATGCAGTTTTCGCTTTAGTTAGTTTTTCGTTTAAATGTTTTTCCATTTTCATATTTTGTGTGAATAGTACACCAAGATATTTGTATTCTTTTACAACCTCAACAGCATTCCCATCATAAATCCATTTCTCGTTCGCGCTAGTTCTGCCTCCTCCCTTTCTTATAACCATAACCTTAGACTTGTCCGGATTAACAACAAGATTCCACAACTTACAGAATTCATGAAGCTTATTTATCATTAACTGTAGTGTTTCAGGTGTGTACGCCATCATCACTACATCATCAGCAAAAAGAAGAGCTTTAATTTGCAATCCCGCAAATTCTATGCCACCAGGTAGATAATAGACCAGGTCATCTATAAAAAGTGCAAATAGATCGGGGCTAAGTGCACAGCCTTGTCTGACTCCAGTTTTGGTTTCAAACCACTCCGATTTATCTGCTCCATTCCACACTGCTGATTTCGTATCTCGATAGATATTTTGAATAAGTTGTCCAAATTTAAAGGTCATCCCAAGTCCGTACAGCTTATACATTAGGGCGTCCCGGTCCACTGTGTCGAACGCTGCTCTAAAATCCACGAAGAGAACATAAAGTTTTTTATTTCTTGCAAGGAATGAATCAGCAATACTTTTGAATACAAAAATGTGATCAATAGTAGAATAACCCGATCTGAAGCCAGCTTGAAATTCACTTATTAGATTTTTTGATGCTATCCAACTTTTGAGGCGACTTTGAAGTACTGCGGTGAAAATTTTGTAGGTGGCATTGAGAAAGGAGATACCTCTGTAGTTCGCAGGATTCATTGTGCACCCTTTCTTGTATATAGGAAACACTAAAGCTTCCTTAAACTGTTCAGGAATTATACCGTCTTCTATAACATTGTTCATTAGGCCGGTCAGCGTTTGCATAAGATTATTCGTCCCATACTTGTAGAATTCAACCGGTATCCTATCCGACCCAGCTGCTTTGCCATCATTGAGCCTATTGATATTGATGACAAAAGATACCTCTTGCAACGTGATCGGCGAATCTAAAATAGGATCGTAAAAGCAAGGTGATGCGTAATGAAACTTGGATATCTCGTTCGATGTTGGGTTTAAAAGTTGCTTGAAATGGTATTGCAAATCTTGAGAACTTAGGTTGATGTCAATAATATATTTCCTACCGTTTAAATTGTGAGCTAATGTCCAAAATTCTGAAGAGTTCATAGCTAGACTTAGTTTTCTTGCCTCAGATTCAAAATACAATTTCTTTTTTTTTTTACATAAGGTCTTGAACTTCTGATTGTATTTTATATATAATTCCTTTGCAAACCTGCTATTGACTTTACAAAAACGTTTAAGCCAGGCATATGACACATCTCTTGCTTTTTTACAGCTTTCGTCGAACCAGCGCTCTTTGAATGCTGTGGGTTTTTTTTTTCAAACTGTTTTGCGGGTATACTAGCTTAATTATTACTTCTAGATCGTTGAAATTCGCGACTTCTCGACTTTGTAGGGCCTCATCTAATTTCACCTTATAGGCGTACTCTTTGCTACTACTCCAAACTATTTTTGGAAGGAGTTTCATGTTTGCCGTTGTGACATTAACTACCTCTGCTTGGTTGAAGGATACGACAATTGGCATGTGGTCCGAAAAGGGCTCGTTCAATACCTCGAAGTCGACAACAAGATTATTCCATTCACGTCCAATAAAACAATAGTCAATGACAGAAGAACCTTGACCTCCAACAAACGTGAATTCTCCATCGGGATCACCTTGGCTTGTTCCGTTTAGCAATTTTAAACCATAGGAGTTGCAGAGTTCAAGAAGCTTATGACCATTGGAGTTTTTAATATTATCTTTAGAATTTCTCGCTATTCCAGCTATACTGTTTTCAGCACCTTTTTCATCACCCACTCTCGCATTTAAATCGCCTATTAGAAGTAAATTTGAGTTGTCACCTCCACATGTCATGAATTCTTGTAGGTTCTCGAAATCGATATCCCAATTGTTACAGTTTAAGTAAGTTGGTAGTAGACGTAAATTTTTCCTATCAATTTTCATTGTTATATACAGCAAGGAGTGGTATGACTCGATTTTGCAGTCATGAATGTTAAGATCTCTTTTAAATCCGAAAATATGTCCTCCACTGGCTCTTCCTCTTGTATGAGTTCTGGTTGCTGGTATTGATCTTAATTCGTATTTGGTAAATTTATTTTCGTACATATTAATATTTAGTTCGGTAACAAAAGTTTCATATAGGAAAATAATATCAAACATACATATAAAATTATAAAAATTAGTGAAAATCGATTTATTACTTAATCCTGAAACATTGTATGATAAAATTTTATAATTTTTTTTATTTAAACAACAATTTTTTCTTAAATTCTTAGTAATAATTTGAGGGCAGACGGCATTACAATTAAAGATTTTTTTGAGGCGGCGCAACGTAACGTGACGTGTTGCTATTGTTCGCCACTAAGTTTTTGCTACAACCAGGGGCCTGTAACACAAAGCTACAAGTCTACAAGTCAACAGCCACTTGTAGGATTATATTAATCTTACAATTGTAGATTATTTCTGTAACACAAAAAAAAACTTTACACTTGTAGAAAACAAAAATTTCCCTACACTTGTAGGCATTCTGCTTACAAGTCCTCATTGAAAGAAAGATAAGCAACGTGATCGCATCTTAATAAAAATAAAATGCATGACTGGATCGCACGAGCTTGCTCTTATGTAAATGTACTTTGGAATTTAAAAATTATGCATGTGTATTTAATGAGATAATAATGTTCAAATGCATGGAATTGCCGTCTGATTTCCGCAAAAGTATGCCTTGATGCAAACAAAGTTTAAAAATGTTTTATTATTAAAGTAATTTTTTTAAAACCCAAAATATATTTTTTTCGAATATTTGTATATGCAATATTATTTTAAACTTAAGGGGGCTCCTGCTGAAAATTTTTGGTTAAGATCGTTAGAGCCGTTAATGCGAAAGTCGAAAATCAAAAAGCCGTTCTATGACAGATACGCGTTAATAACATTTTGCCTCGAAATTTTGTTGACTAAAATGTAGTCCTTGTGTGCAATATCACACCTATTTTTTTTTTTATTAAAATCGTTAGAGACGTTTTTGAGATAAATAAGATTTTGCACTACGCTTATATAATGGGGTTAGTTTTAGAGCTAACAAAAATTTCAATTTCCCCCCTAGAGAATCACTGAAGAACATTAAGAAAATAGCTCCAGTGGCCTAAGCTGTAGCTCGAGGTGCATACATACAGACAGACGGAATTGTCGGACCACTTTATTTTCTTCGCTATCATCTTAATTCAACTTTGATCAAAATCTCGAGTTCCATTTTTTTCCAAATGCAGAACTTGCCGTCTTGGTAAAAATCCATGAAAAAAAACATTCTTTTTGGTGCCTTTTTGGATTGGGACTGTATTTTTAATACAATTCAGCATGTTATGTTCCTGGATCATTTTACTTAAATTTCATATGTTAACCATTAGTACTAATTTTTTTTTTAAATACATATATCATTAAATAAAAATTCAATTATTTCTAAGTTAATCTAAAAAAAGTAATAGAATGCATTATTTTGTGTTATGTTTAATTTTTTAGTTTACTGAGATTTAAAAATGTTTAACTTTTCAAAACCCTTTAAAGTATAGGTATATTACGAGTAAATTACCTTTAACACTAATTGTATAACAATTACTACCGAAATAATTTACTATTGAAAAAAGATCACAAATATACACTTTACACAAAAATATATTCACAATTTGATATTGTTTTTTGGTTAAAAATATCATAACTACGAAGAAAAAAATTATGGAAATGCTAATCAGTTGAAAATATTGTTTTTTTCGTACATTTAAATACATCTTCTTCATCCCACAAGTTTTGAATCACTTGTAAGATTTAGCTGATTATTCTACAAGTAGGATTTAGTTTTTTTTTTACACTTGTAGCTTTATGTTACAGAAAGAGGGAAATCATATAATTTCCCACTTGTAATGTTCGCTCATTACACTTGTAGAAGAGCCAGCAAACTTGTAGCTTTGTGTTACAGAAATTTGTTACACTTGTATTAATTCACTTGTATTACAAGTACTTGTAGTTTTGTGTTACAGGCCCCAGGAACGCTATTTGTCGGGCTGTCATAAATCAGCTGCTGTAACATTGACAATCCACATTCGCCGTCACATTGCAATGCCGAGTTGCTGTCAAAATAAAACTTTTTCCCATTTCATGTACTATATCAAACATTCATATTCAAATTAAGGGAATGAATACGATATATAATTAAAAATATCACAGAGGTAAAGAATAAGTCAGGCCGAACGAAGAGAGGGCTCTTGCCCTCTGTACGTACATATGTACATTAGTGTTGACCCCACTGTATAAATGCAGAAGAAACTACTATGAAAGGGCTAAAACCATTGCGAATTAGAGCGAAATAATTATCTTGAATAAAGGCTAATTAAAATAGGGTTATCTTTTTATTTATGTTTTCTTAACATCTCGGAAATGGAATACCTATAGAAACATCAATTTTATATAGAGAACAAAATATATTGGACAAACGAAAAGGAAACAAAATTTGCTTTGCTTTGCCGTTGCGTAGTTCATTGTGTTAGAATACAGTTTAATTAGCTCTTACTCATCAGATTTTATCCAAAATAATTAGCTCATCTGGATTTCGACTTTAGCTTTGATTTTCATTTGATTATTTTTTTTTTTTAGTAATTTAAGAAAGTAATTATACAAAAGATAACTAAATGCAACAGAAACTATGGAACGATAGCAAGAAGTTGACGATAAGTTTTATCTAGCTGGAATTCATGCACTGGGTTGTAGCCAAGGACCTTTGTGCTAAAATCCTAAATTTTGGTAATTTATAAAATATCTCAAGAAATAGAAAAATATTTTTTTTAATGTTAATTTTTGTTTAGAATTATAGTAACCAAAAATAGGTCCCATTTTTTTTAAGTTTATTTTTTTATTTTTACTAAATATGAATAAAAACAAAAATACTGTTTTCTCCTGTGTCATTTGATATAGCTTACAAGCCTCTTCTGTAAACAAATTATTTTATTTAAAGACAAATCACAAAACGAAAACTTAATTTGTAATTTAAAAAATAATATAGCGGTAAATTAAAAAAATATATATATAATACCTCAAACTATACAGAATTAAATTTAGAATAAGAAAGTAAACATTTTATTCTATTATATACGGTTAAATCTGTCAATTTTTTATAAAAAAAAACTTGAAAAAGTGAAAATTTTAACCAATTTTGTACAGTACTTACTGTTAAAAAGGAATTATAAGCAAAATATAACAAAATCTAAAAATACAGTTTTATTCATTAATTATTTATTATTAAATTCGATAATTTTTTTATTATGCAAAAAGAACCATGAACCAAAATATAGTGTACATATTAGTACATCTCACAGAAGTGATTTTTCTTAGGATGCGTACTTATATTCCTTACAAAATTAAAAGCATAAGAAAAGTCAAGGTTTGGTACAATCTCTAAAGAAGCTATCAGGTTGAGAAAAGTAAGTTTCGGTGCTTACAAAGCCAACCCAACTGAGGAAAACTGGAAAAAGTATAAACAATTCAGAAACAAATGCAACACTGTTATAAAAAATAAACCAAATTCTTACATGATCAGAAATTAAGGCAAGAAATCCTGCAATATCCAAAAGGCAGAGTATACATTTCTGGTCATTTATAAAGAACGCAAAAAACTCAACTACTGCTTCGGTTCCAACGCTCATCTAATATTACAAACCGATGACTAGCTCTTTATAAAGGGTGGTTAAATTTTAAGGGCCGATGTTGATTTTGAATGAAACACAAATTATTTAGGAAATTATTGTCATTTCCTTTTATTACGATAATATGATTTGGTCCAATTATGTATGAAACAAAATATCGGCCAAATGGCCGCCGCGACTCCATCCGGTGGTCTAAATTTTGGATGACGCTGAGGCATAATTGAGGTTCTATGCCGTTAATGTGGCGAATTATCTCATCCTTTAGCTCTTGAATTGTTGCTGGATTATCGACGTACACCTATTCTTTCAAATAACCCCAAAGAAAGAAGTCCAACGGTGTCAAATCACATGATCTTGGCGGCCAATTGACATCGCCACCACGTGAGATAACACAGCCACTGAATTTGTCTAGCAAAAGTCCACATCCATATCTTCCAATTCGGGCCATAAAAAGTTCGTTATCATCTCACGATAGCGAACACCATTCACAGTAACTGCATGACCGGCCTCATTTTGGAAAAAATTACGGCCTGATGATGCCGCCAGCCCATAAATCGCACCAAACACTCACTCTTTGTGGGTGCATTTGTGCATTTTTTTTTCGACAATCACTCTTGGATTATCATTCGCCCAAATGCGGCAATTCTGTGCCTCATCACTGAAGATGATTTTCTTCGAAAATTGATCATCCATTTCTTGCCACCATTCTTACCATTGACGACGCTTGAAATGGCCAAGAGGATTTAGTTCTTGAGTCAATTGCACCTTGTAAGCGTGTAAATGCAAGTCTTTATGCATAATGTTCATCAACGACGAGCGTGAGAGGTGCAATTGTTGGGCACGACGCACGATGAGTTGAGGTGGACGGCTCTTCAGCCACACTATCGCGAACAGCAGCAATATTTGCTGCAGTACAAGCTGTACGAGCATGCACTGGTGCTTTCACATCTCCTACAGACCCGGTTTGCTCAAATTTTGGCAAGATTTTTCCGATTGTACGCATTAAATTGACCGAAAAAATCACGAAGTGCACTATATGCATTTTGATTTGGTTTAGGTGTGGTTCACATTCAACATCAGCCTTTAAAATTTAACCACCGTTTATAAGGCAAATGTACTTGCAGCCCATTTTTCTGCTAGGTCTACGTTGCCTGTTAGCAAGATTGCCCCTCCAATCATCAGCTCAAGAACTATCTCGAAGACCGAAAGCTTCTCAATGACCGGCAATATGGCTTTCGCATCAATCATTCTACGCGTGATCTGATTGTATACTTGTATAGCTCACCGAAGAGTGAAACATATATTTACATTGTTTTGGAGAAAGTAAGACTATTGCCCCTTATATTTCTAAGGCATTTGGTAGATTTTGGCACCAGGCTCTCTTATCGAAAATGCGTGCGTTCGCTATCAATGAAACCCTTATTCTTTGGATTTGAAATAACGTTCAGTATATGTTGTATTTGACGGTTTCAAGTCTGATCTACACCAGATAAATGCTGGTGTTCCCCAAGGCTCCGTTTTGTCTCCGACTCTCTTTCTTATTTTTATTAATGATCTCTTGTGTGAAATTTCTAATTCACTTCATTGTTTTTCCGGCGACTTTACTCTCAGCTTCTCATACTCGTTCTCAACTTCGCGTCTATCTCCTTCGGAAGTGAATTGCAACGGTATCGCATGATAAACTCACTAGGGTCTGATCTTAACGGCACTGTTCAATGGGGTATAAAAAACCGTGTGGATTTTAATGCTTCGAAAACCCAATGCTGTCTATTGTCGTTGAAATTTTGCTACCGCCTATGCTTTTGTCCTGAAATGGCACTTGCATCGGTGAAACCGAAAAGCTCTCAGTACTCGGTATGTGTGTTAAGGACGATCTTCGTTGGAATGATCACATACTTGAGACCGCCAAGAATGCTGCTAAATGCTTAGGATTTATATATCGATGTAAGAAATTTTTCACCCCTCCTGATCTGGCTACCATTTATAAGGCGTTTATACGTCCAAAACTCGAGTATAAATTACACCTTTGGGCAGGCGCTGCTCAATCTTCTCTCCATTTATTGGATAGAATTCAGAACAGAGCTTTAAAACTGATTGGAAACAGAGCTATCATGGATTCATTCCTATCTCTTGAATTGTCGGAGTGTTTCATGAATTTCCCTGTTTTATCGCTTCTTTCACAAGCAATGCTCACTCGAAGTAGCTAGTTGCATTCCTCCCCTTTATCAATTTACCCGTGATACCCGTTTCGCTAGGAATGCTCATCAGTTCACCATCGAGCCTAATTTTGGTCGTACCGCCAAATATAGAGATTCGATTTTTAGTCGTTCGTATAGGTTCGTGTGACCCAGGTGTTTACTGAACTGAAAATGTGGACTGAATTTTTGCAGTTTTAAATTTTCGAATTTTCAAAAGAAGAAAAAATAGATTTTTTTTTTTTCAAAAATTCAAAAAATATTTATTTTGAAGTTTTTAAATGCAAAGTGTTTTAGACTTTTTAGAAGCTTCTCTATTAAAAATTTTAATAAGATCCGTTATGTGAATAATGAGAAACTCAAAATTCGAAAAAATGGTTCTAAGGTAGGTACAAGCTGTAATATCTTAATTTCAAATTTTTATTTAATAAATTAAAGATCATAAAAAAAATTATAAAAATTCTAGGTGCCGTTTTCGAGAAAAATACGATTATTGACAAATATTTTCTTAAATTTTTTAACATTTGTATGGTGGGTACCTTTATTTTTATGTAAAATAATTTTTTTTTTATCACATCTTGTAGATTATAGAAACTTTTATTTATCAAGTTTAAAAAAAATCTAGCATGGGGTTTCCGAAATATTGAGTTTTGAAAAAAAAATTTAAATTTTTTTAAAAATCCAAAAATTTTTTTTTTTTGAAAATTTGAATACACAATTCTATTTATGTTTTTAGGGAGCTTTAGCAATAAAAACTGATCAAAATCGGTTGTACCGTTTTTGAGAAAATCAAGAACAATAAATGTGGTTCCATCGGGGGTATCCTCAAAAAAATCAAAACCCATATCTACCAAGTTTGAAGAAAATCGGCTGAGCCGTTTGGGCTGTAGTCGAACCGACAGACAAACAGACAGACAGACAGAATTACGAGACCCTCTTTTTTAGTCTTCGATATCTTCGTAATGTCAACTTTGACCCAAATCTCGGGTTCGTTTTTTTTACGAATGGATAACTTGCCTTATAGTAGAACCTATAAGTCGCAAGTAAAAATATAACGGCGGATCCAAAAACTTGGGAAAAACATTAAATAACGCAAAATTACATTAAGCCCAAGATTAAAGAATATGCTTAAAGTGCCTTAAATTAGCATTAAATTTGTCAAACTTGTATACAAATTCAAAAAAATGTTTTTATTTTTTTTTCACTTTTTCAAAGTGTTTTTTCGTTTTTGTTTTAATGGAGTATTTAACGGAAGATAATTAAATTTTAAACTTAATCGATCATTAAACGTGGTACAAAATCTTTTAGGTCTAAAACAAAATTACAATGGTAGATTTCACAATTTTTCAAAGCATCCCAAATGATGACCCATTTTATTCAGTTTCAGTGACAAGCCATAAACTGGATGATGACTACGATGCCAACGGGTTAAAATTTTTAGTTTTTTCCGCTCATATTTGCTATGACAATTTCTATTACGAGATGGAAATGATGTGAATCAGTTTTTAATTCTCTGACATAGGGAGTGTGAGAAAGTACAGAAACGTCAAAAAAAGTCAGAGGATTCAGTTCAGTGTAAAAGCACTGTATAAAGCAGAAAAAAGACACCGAGAGCCTGATTATATGAGTCTTTTTTCAGTTGTTTCGTCTTTTTGACATATTATGTATGTATTTCATGTGAGGTAAAGATGTTTTACGGAATGAAACTGTCTCTTCACCCCTCACTGAAACTCTCAAAAAGACCAAACAAACGAAAAACGAATCTTGCTGCAAGAGTCAAACTGAATTTACATATTTTCGTGCACCATTAAAGGTTCGCAATCGCAAAAAAGTTTGACAAGCATGGAATGATTGGCTTGATTTTGAGGATGCGAAGGCTTCATCCAGCGTCTTGTCAAGCATGCTGGGTGGATTTTCATATGTTTTGTTATTTTAATTGCATAACAAGCATATTTAAGAATATACATGCTTGTCAAGCCGGAAGCAAATTTCAATTTCCCTGAAGTTCTCGACCTGTGCACACAGAACATCGTAAGCAAATTAATATCGGGTTTTTCAATAAGAGCGCTACAAAAATTTTTTTTAAATAAAACAAAAACGGTTTTGAATATCAATGAAATTCTTTTTTCCTGTAAAAGTACGTTTGATGCCATTATGTATGGAACTCGATTTCTTTTGCATGGCCACCACGGGCACGCTTGCAGAAATCCAGACGCTGAACCCAATTTTCGACGGTTTTCAAGCATAAATCGGCCGATACTGCTGCAATTTCACGTTAGATATTCGTACGAAGTTCATCAATCGTCGCTGGCTTGTTGGCATAGACCATAGACTTGACGTAGCCTCACAGGAAATAGTCTAACGGCGTCAAATCGCACGACCGAGGCGGCCAAGCGACTGGACCATTTCGTGAGATAACACGATCTCCAAACTTGGGTTCCAATAAATTGATTGTGACATTCGCTGTGTGGCTTGCGGCGCCGCCGTCCTGTTGGAACCACATGTCCTCCAAGTCCATATCATCCAATTGGGGCCAAAAATATTCGATTGTTATTGAACGGTAGCGATCCCCATTCACATTAACGTGCCGGTCTTGATCATCACGGAAGAAGTACGGCCCAATGACGCCGCCGACCCATAAACCACACCAAACCGTATTTTTTTCGGGATGCAATGAGGACTCATGGAGTACGTGTGGATTATTGCCTGACCAATACCGCATATTTTGTTTATTGACGAAGCCATTCAGCCAGAAATGAGCCTCATCGCTGAAGATGATTTTTCGATGAAAATCCGAATCATTTTCAAGTTGTTGCTCAGCCCAATTCACGAACATACGACGCTTCTGGTGGTCAAGCGGCTTCAGTTCCTGCGTCAATTAAATCTTGTAAGGATGTAGGCCAAAATCTTTTCGCAAAATTCGCCACAACGAACGTCACGTTTGAATATAATGTAGGTGGAAAAATGTATACTGTACCAAATAACCTCCCTGTTTAAGCATAATTCTAACAAACTTTACGTTACGTAGTGGAGTCCTGTGGTGCGTTCTTTTTCTAACATTATTAAACTTGTAAAATAAAAACGTTCGTTCCTTTACATTAAGAATCTACTAAAGAGCCGTTAAAAAAAAGTCGGAGGAGTTAGTCCATTGTGAACACCGTCTTGAAATAAACGATTAAAAAGTCAATGATAATTTTCAATAATAGTTACGTATGGACAAGTATAACGGCCGCCATATTCATATCAAAGCGGAGATTTGTATGTTGATTTCAGCCGCATGATGGTTATGTCTATATAGAGTTACATTCATCAAGATTCAAGATTCTTTTGATTTTTTTTCTTCAACCCCCACGGTCGGAGATATTTCTGAAAAGTTGTATAATTGTATTAGGTATAACACAATTGGTGGTATGCAGAAAGCTTTATCTCAGTCTCAAATCTCACTGCATACAAAAGCTAGCAATTGCTAAAAAAAGTGAGATTTGAGACTGAGATAAAGCTTTCTGCATACCACCCAATATGTAAGTATACATATGTACATCCTATTTTCAAAATTTAGAAACTTGTATGGATTCATGTGTTTATATAACTATTATATTATACATCTCCTCCACCTATTGAAACGCTAAATGATAGGAATATGACGTTCATGAGTGGGTTAGTTGGTAAGAATATCACGTTAACCTGAAGGGTAATATTATAAAGAGTTTTCAATAGAGATTTACGAAATTTGGTAGATGATTGCGATCATATTGTTGAAGGTACAGTGGGTGATCAAATTATTACGGCCATTTGAAAAAACAACACATTTATGTACCACTTGTCAAATTAGTTGTCATTTATTAAGTTTTAATTCATAACGTGGTTGATATTGTCAAAAGTTTTCCACAAAAATGGTTCTGGATTTTGGGTGTGCATATTAGGAAGACACTTCAATTTTGTGAAAGAAAGTAGCAATAAGGCACGATGGTTGCTCAAATTATAAGAGTTTTATGAAAGGCTGATAAAGCCCGAGAAAGTTCCTGCAGATCTGAACACTTTAATCTGCCGTGCGGGTGGCCGTGGCACGATGGTTGTGTGCTCGCCTTTCAACCTAATGATCACAGGTTCGATCCCTGCCTTCGTCTATATGGTCTTAATTCTATTAAAACCTTCTAAAAATTGTCATCAATGGGTTGCTGGTTTACTCATTACATGTTATTCAGGCATAACACTAACAACATGTAATTGAGTTAAACTAGTATGTCCAACAAGGATAAACACGAATAAAATAATGTGAATTTTAAGCGACATAGAAATAAGACACGGCATTTCTCCGCTTTAGCTCAGCCGCCATCCCTGGAGATAAAAATATCTGAGAAAACCACCAACAGTCTCAGAACATCGTGCCACACATCTTTCCTATCCTTCTTTCTCTTCATTAACTTCACGCCCGCGCTGTGTTGAAACATTTAAAGGGTAATCATAATCAATTAAGCGCAGGTAGATTATAAAAACAAAAAAAAAAAAACCTTTAAAAGAGGTAAGTTCAGTAGGTTCAGGTAGGACCAATAGAGGAGGCATTAATCTCGAAAGTTCATTTAGGTATGTGACGAGAATTGAGTGGAAAACATACAGTGGCAAGACCAAAAATGCCAAGATACACTTTGGAGTCAGATAGGATATCTTACACCTTTGGTGATACCTATTGGATTTCAAGGAATCTTTGGCCAGATATTTCAAAGAAAAAAGCAGAGTATCTGCTGAAGTTAAGCAGACCTTAATTGTCTCTCTTGGTTGGAATGCTGACGGGTCACAACTCAATGGGAACCTACATGAGCAGAATGGGCATCAGCACATCTGACTTATACAGGGGGTCCACGATGCAGAGAGGGAGAGGGCTCATCTCACTTCCATTGTGAATGTCCCAGCCTGGCCAGAACGGAAAAATATGGCCTTTGGAGAATACTTTTTCGATGAACTGGGCAAAGTCCCATTTTTGCCACTAAAAAGCGTACTTAACTTCATTCTGAATTGAGGATGGTTCAAAAGAATTGTAACAGGCATACTTGTACATTGTACAACATTCTAAGGGCGGTAGATATAACAAATACCAATTTACTCCTTAACGTTTGCACTCTAGCTAGCTATTTGAGGCTTCCCAGAAGAATACTGCTTCGCGGCGAGTATGATAGTGTGCTAATTTCAAGCTAACAAAGTGAAGTAGATTAAGACCGAGTAATGCTTACATCATTTCAAAGTGAACCACGTCTTCCAGCACGCGGAAAATTACAGACAACCTTTAGGTTAGGTTAGGTTAGGTTAGGAGGGGCGTGTACAGCCCAGAGGCTGTTGCGTTAACGAGTGCCTATTGGTCCATTGTGATCCCCTATTAATAAAAGCAGAAATGCTCCTAACTAATAACTTATTTAGACTGCTTTATTTTCGAACCAGCCTGTGCTTACAATGAATTTTCTCATATTTGCCATTTAGACCTGCGTTAGATCGTCTAGTTATCCAACAAACTAGTTTCCAAAGTAACGGAGGCGATTTGTTTGGAGGTTCAGACAGTCGCAGAGCAGATGTTTAATGGTTTCAATCTCCTCGACATCCTGACAGCTAATGCAGAAATCGGGTGCAAATGCACTTATTCTAGTGCCCATTGTGCCAATGGCCCAATGACCCGTTAGTATACCTATCAGGATTCTAATGGTCTTTTTATTCAGCGATAAAATATATCGAGTTTCCTTTTCATTAATTTTAGGCCATAAACTTTTAGAGATAACGCAGTCGTCCCTGGAGGATTATGAGTTATTGATTTTCTCTTTCGTTATTAGGTATATATTTTCCTTTTATAAATGGTTACTACTGTTTTTATTTGATACTGACTCTTTCCTTGCCAGTTCATCTGCTATTGCATTCCCTTCTATATTACTATGTCCAGGAACCCAACAGAGCTTGACTTGGTTAGTGTTACAAATATTGTTCAGCATGTCTCGACATTTTATTACTGTCTTGGATCTTATAGTCTCACTGGGTAACGCTTTAATGGTAGCTTGGCTGTCCACGAAGAATGTGATCTCCGACGAGTTCAATTTTTCGTGCGTACCAATTCTGCCACCTTTTCAATAGCGTAAATCTCAGCCTGAAAGACGCTACCCTCGTCTGGGAGGATTACCTTAAGCCATAGGGTGATTATCTGTAGAGCATGTTGAAGAAATTCCGGAATAATCTCAGCTGATTTATAGGGCTTGAACGAGTTTATTGCCTCTGTGATAACCTGTTCCAATTCTGGTACAGATTGTAAGATATCTAAGGTGTCTGGTTGTGTAAAACCTGATCCTTCATGACTCTTACAGCTCGGGAAATGCGTTTCCATAAAGAGTTGAAGTGTTTCTCGGCTCGAGCTTGACCACGATCCATCGGGATACTTAATATATCCCGGAATCGTGGGATTGAATTCGAGGGTCTTTCGAAGTCAATGGATTAACAGAGTCTAGCCCATGAATCCTTTTTGGGCCTTCTTAACTCTTTGGTGTATGAGTTAAGTTCGGATCTATATGAATACTCAGTCTGGCTTTGTTGAAAAACTTTCTGACCCCTGTTCTTCGTTTCTTGAGATCACTATTCCACCATGGTGGGTTAGTGGGTTCAATGTTACGAGATATGGGGCAATGTTTTTCAAAGGCCTTTTTCATTTTACTAGTAAGATTTTGAACAGCATTGTCAATGATTGAGGTTGTCGAAAGCGTGTTTTCTTCCTCTGCAGAATTGATTCGTTCAATCAACCATTTTGAATACTTTGTCCAATTCGTCCTAGTTGGGTTCCTAAAAGGTTTTATATCATTTATTTTCCTATCTAAGGTAAAGAGTATCCTTAAGGGATCCAAAAAGGATTTCTCAGGAGAGACTCTCCAATTCCCTACAGAGATCTTATCATTATTACTCATAAGAGTGACGTCTAGAATTTCTTCCATGTTTTTATTACGAAATGTTGGGTGATTGCCCCTATTACATAGCATAATATTAGAACAGAGAATGTATTCAAAAATTGACACACCCTTTTTGTTGATATCCTTGTCACCCCACTGTGTGTGATGGGTGTTAGCGTCACATACTATCACCAAAGGATCTTCTTCATATCCCGGCATGTGAGCTGACGCCAAGACGAAGTTTCCTTCCTTGGATTCAACGCTGATTGCCACGTTATCCCTGTTGCTGTACCTAGATAAAAAGAAAGCATTAATTGATTTTTTGGCTAGAATACAACTTCTAATATCACCTTCTGACGTGGAGTAGAAAAGGTTGTGGTTTTTTTATCTCGACCCTCGTACCTGGTTCTTACAAATCCCAAGGTTCTTGAATTAAGGCCACATCCACGTTCTCCTGAGACATGTTGAACATTTGGTCATGAGTTGCTGGCTTAGCGTGCTGCAAATTGATTTGCACCACCAGCAGCTTTTGACTCCCCTTTACCTTCATGCCTCTTTACCTTTACGCTCCCGAGACCATATCTCAACATCAATACGTCTGCTTTCTCTTTCAGGAGGAGGTCAGATCTTTTTTCAATTCCAAATTACGAACCAGAGGTTTTTACTTTCCCCGTTAAGACTCTTCCTGCAATTCAAGAGCTTCCATTCCAATATGGGGAGCTCCTTATTCTGTTTTGCCATCAGTTTAATAATGGATGAGTTCTCGTGCGTGGAAGGAGGAGGAATCCATATCTTAACCTGCTGCCGAAATGGTAGAGGCGTGACAGGAAGAACACCGAGAGATGCACCCTCCCACAGTTCACCAATATTGGCGATTGTGTGAGTGAGGAACTCCAGGGATTTCTGGTCTCCACAGCAAATTACTTTTACTCCTTTCCGCCAACCAGCTCCGTCAAAGGTGTAGTCCTCAGAAATATCATCTTCAGATGTCGGTATTATGGCTTTAAGAATTTCATTTTCCACCAGTAACCAATTCTTGGCTGTGATTTTCCCATCCGGATCCTCTCGACTAATAATGGCCACCTGCAGATCGATCGGAGTGTTGTCAAATCTGTTGGTTTTAAACTTTTTAGAACCATCAGTCTTGGCTGTCTCCTCCTATCTTGGCCTCTTGGACGAAACTGACTTTGTCCCAAAAGAGTTGCCTACCTTTGCTTTCTCGTTCCCTCTCAGGTTCGATGTAGCAATGGTTTGCTGTTTCTTGCTGGAAGCCGACATATTCGTATCTGAGCCGGTACGAGCTGTAGAGTTGTTGTTGGCCTGTTCTCGGTTTATCTTTTTAGGGATAGACTTAGATGTGGCAGCAATTACACTCTCGCTATCCAGTTTCTTGTCGCTCTGTTGTTGGGAGGAAGCAATGGGTACAGTGGCAGCCTTTGCTAACTGACTTTCATAGTTCTTCACCAATTTCCTATGTTTCTTAAAAAGGGCCCTGTCTCTTGAACTGAGAGTAGTTGGGCACTTTTTCTCTGCAACACTCACGAATCTTTTTGAGAATCTGTAGTTACTGCGTTGTCTCGAAGCCTTGAGCGGTGCAGTAGACTTCAGCGTAGTCTCTTCTTGGCTCGAGTCTTCCAGCAACTAGTTTTCGGTTTGACTTCCTATAGAAGGAGGTCTGTTCAAGGTCTCCCTACAGTCAACAGCAGGTAGAAGAGCCGCTGTAATGTTGTGCTGTCTAGTTATGAGGGGCTGTTTACTTTTTTTGTCACTCGCGACTTAGCCTCTTGCGAAGCCTAGCCCTCGCCGACAGCCGTCTCCTCTGCCGACACTTGAGTGTATATACTCACTCGACTTTCATTGCTTGTTAAACTTTTATTTTCCATATTTTTTTCATCCCTGATTTTTGTGGTTTCACTTAGTTGTAGGCCCCTGCAGCTGGATTGCTGGAGGGTCAAACTTAAGCCCCCTCGCCACCGTCAAGGCGGAAACCGTGAGGGGAAATGAAGGACAACCCCATTATTCAAATTTAAATTGATTAAAACTGATTTCTTAAATTAAACGCGACAACTCTGAATTGAATTGTTTTTTCAAGCTCAAGTTTCTGCTCGTTTTTTAAAATCGAACTCTTGAATTGTTTGAAAAATATACGATAACAATCGTATAAAGAACCAACGAAATTCCCAACAAACGATTAAATCAATAAGCTAAAAAGCTTTAATTGATTATATTGCACTCAATTCGGTTAGTTTATTGCCAACAATATAGTTTAATAAAAATTTCGCATGTTTGAACATTGAATGCAATCAATGTATTTTTTTTTTTTTTTTTTTTTGCTTTAATTCCCAATGGTCTCTTATTCGAATTTTTCCCATTTAGAAAAACAATGGCTTTTCCCTTTGAATATTATGTACTATACATTAGGTCTGCAGTTAGGTACCTGGGTTATGTACATATACAGTACAGTAGTTTTACTTTTTTTGTTCTCTTAAAACGAAAAAAAAAGAAGGAAATATTAAATTTGCGTTCATTCAGGGATAAACCAACAAGAGAGGTTATGAAAGAAAAACCAAGAGTCAACCGCAGAGCTCAACATCATCAAGATCACAAAAGCCACAACCATAAAATTTGATAAAAATAACCCCTCAAGGACCTCATGCTAACCTTTATTCCAATCTCCTGAAGGTATGTTAGGAACGCTTCATGGTTGCAAAAAAAAAAAGAACAACCAGAAACTTTCTCTCGTGCATTTTTGTTAACGCTCCATTTACTCAGCGTTCATGTTCAATGAACGGTTGCAACTGCAACAGGAGGACAGGACAGGAGCGGTCGAAACGAGACGAGGGTTTCATTCTAGCTATATGCCCGATTCGCCATCACCATCATCATCAGTATTCACCAAGAGACCAAAGCGCCAGAATGGGCAACTTTATCCAGCTGGAGCCAAGAGAGTTCCCTAATGAATTTTTGTTACACTGTGGCGACAATAGACGATTGAATCGTTCGCTCCATTTTCGGTATACACCGGTTTCCTCTGTGTGTTTTAAAAGCAAATCTATTCCTAGTAGCATCATCAGGTTCTACCTCATTGCCTTCGAGCTGAATGTGTTCTTATTTTGAAGTTTAGCCTTATTCAAAGCGGAGTGTTGTTTTAAGGGAATCGAGATCGGCACAAGGATACACCAAATGATGGACTTGAGCGGAAAGGTAGTCTGAATTTTTTTTTTAATTCATTCATCTCATTTTCACCATTTCCTCATTTCCCACTTTATATTTACAAGTACGAGTATAGCACGATAAATGAAAATTCTGCATTATTTTCGCCTCAGCAGCACATTTCAAGTTCCTTTATGGCAGACGATGGGGTTAGCTATAGCTCCGAGTACTACTATGACCGGAAGTATCTTTATCGTGATTACGAAATTATGCAGTTTTTACCTTTTTTCTAATGGAATATTATAACTGTAACTAAACAATCTAAATGGATTTTGTCCGAGTGTATGGAGTGTATAATAAGGACCTTTCCCACTGGTTATGGTGAACGCTTCAAAGATGCGGAAATGAACTTTAGAAATTCCGAATAAACTCAACTAAAATTATTGAAAAAAAAAAAATGTGTCCAATACTTTGAGAATGAGGAAGAAGTTGGTCGGATAAAGATGCAAACATAACAGCTCTGTCGAGAAAAAAAATATTTCTCTCTTCATTGCTGCACCGCATTTCGAAATTGGCCTTAGAGTAGGTACAGGTAGTTTTTTATGGTAAAAGTTTTGGAAGGATTTTGTTTTTTAACTAAAGTTGAACTTTTTTCTATCAGTCGACTTTTTTAATGGATTAATAGTTAATATTTGTGGTTTATTTTGTAAAAAAAAGTTGCTGTAGTATAAAGTAAAACTTAGACTTCACTACTCGTCCTTACATTCAAGTTTCGAAGTTAAAGCATAAATAAATAAACTGTTTTGACAATAAGGATTGAATCCAAAGAGTTTTTATAACTCCTTAAGTTTGATATAAAAACCGGTTATGATGTTTTGATTTGGAGGGTATGAGTGGTTATGGCGGAAAGGATAATAGGGTTGCAGTGGCCACAGGAAGTTCATACAAAAATGTAATTGTGAAGCATGCTTCAAACAAGGCTCATTAAAAAAATGCTACTATCACGTATAGGTACCTCAGTTCTGTGTAGACCAGACAGTCCAAAAAGACATCAAATTGAGTTTTAAGTTTCATATCTATATAATCTACGAACATCAGCCTCATTAACGTTCACAGACCTACGGAGGAGTCCTCAGACGAAGAAAAAGAGACTTACTACAAGCCGAGAGGGCCCTCAATGCCTGTCCAAGGTATGATGTTAAAATCATCCTTGGGGATTTGAACGCAAAAATAGGTCGGGAGCCGGTATTCAGGCATTACGCAGGCACCCATAGTTTGCATGAGAACACTAATGACAATGGACTTCGAGTCTTAGAATTTGCAGCATCGAAAAACATGGTCGTTGCGAGTACCAGGTTCCCGCGTAAAGATATCTACAAAGCCACCTGGGTATCACCTGATGGAGTCACTCGTAACCAAATAGACCACGTGTTGATAGACCGTCGCCACTACTCGAACTTGATGACGGTACGAACGTACCGAGGTGCCAATATCGACTCGGATCACTATCTTGTTGGTATGGTTTTCCGAGGGCGGATTGCCTTGCGAAGACGCATTGCATCCGCCGATCAGGTTCGAATCAACACGGCTGCCCGGCGCAATGAAAACACCAGTAACACCTTTGGTAATGCGTTAGGACTCGCTCTAGAAACACCTAATTTAGGGAGAGTAAGTCCTGGAGCCAGTATGCTGGGCGTAAATGAGAACTGGACACGTCTTAAAAATACTGTCATTAGTACTGCCAACTCCATCTTAGGCAGCAGTCGTAAAAATCGGAACGACTGGTTTGATGATAAATGCAAGCTAGCGACTGAACGTAAGAATGTTGCGTACCGAACAATGCAACAATCTCATAGAACGCGGGCACGCGAAGAGGAATATAAAGAGCTCAGAAGAACAGAAAAACGGCTTCACAGACAAAAAAAATCAGCCTGGGAGAAGAACCTAATCTGTGAAATAGAAAACAGCCGAGAGCGAGGTCCGCACCAGGCGCGGAAGTTCTACCAATCCGTCCGAAACATGACGCAGTACACACCACGCTGCACATACTGCAAGGACGGAGAGGGAAATCTGATCACCGATCCTGAAAGCATACTGGAGCGATGGGAAGTGTACTTTAATGAATTGCTAAATGGTCAGCTCACTGCAGAAGTGGAGGCTCCACTACTTCAAGAAGAATACCCTATGTTGCCGCCACCAAGCATAGAAGAGGTTGAGAAGGCTATAGGCCGGCTTAAACAGAACAAAGCCCCGGGAGCCGATGGCATACCAGCCGAATTATTCCATCACGGCGGGCCAGCCTTACGTCAAGCAATTCATGATATTATAGTACAGGTATGGGAGCAGGAAGAAATGCCAGAAGACTGGCGAAAAGGTTTAATATGCCCCATACATAAGAAGCGAGATGTCACAACGTGCAGCAATTATAGAGGTATCACGTTGTTGAGTACCGCCTATAAGATACTCTCCTCTATCCTACAAGACCGGATAACCCCATACGCTAAAACCGTCATCGGACAATATCAGTGTGGTTTCATTCCAGGCAAATCAACAACTGATCAGATATTTACCCTTAGGCAGGCGATGGAAAAATGTCTAGAATTTAACATCCCAACATACCATCTGTTTATAGAATTTAAGGCCGCCTATGATAGCATAGCCAGGGTAGAACTTTACAAAGCCATGAGAGAATTCGGCATCCCAAATAAATTGACACGACTATGTAGGTTGACCATGACCAACGTAACAAGCCAAGTAAAAATAGCCGGATTGCTATCCAGACCAATCAACATCTTTAATGGACTCCGACAAGGGGACGGTTTGGCCTGCCTCCTCTTCAAACTGACGTTGGAGAAAGCAATCCGTGACTCTGGCACGGCAACAAGAGGGACCATCGTCAACAGGTGCAGCCAGTTACTGGCTTACGCAGACGACATTGACATCATCGGAAGAACCGAACAAGCTGTACAAGATTCCTTCATCCAGATCGAGCAGGCGGCACAAAATCTGGGGCTGCACATTAGTGAAGGTAAAACAAAGTACATGGTGGCGTCGAATGCGAGAGGAACAGTTGGTCAAAAAATCAAGGTAGCGGAGCACGAATTTGAAGTGGTGCAATCCTTTAAATACCTTGGGTCAACAGTAGCAGCCGATAACAATATAGAAGAAGAAATACGCGGGCGGCTTCTCAAATCCAACAGAGCCTACTATAATCTGTCAAAGCTTTTCAAATCCAGAAATCTCACCATAACTTCAAAACTGCTACTGTACAGGACCATGGTCCTGCCAGTACTCACATATGGATCCGAGACTTGGGTGCTTAGCAAAAGGCACTCCGACCTCTTAGCTGCGTTCGAGAGAAAAGTCTTAAGGAGAATTGTTGGCCCCATATGTGAGGAAGGACGATTCCGGAGACGGTACAATCATGAATTGTACGCAATCTACCGAGAAGCAGATATCGTGACAAAAATTAAGCTCGGTAGACTCCGGTGGGCAGGGCACCTAGCTCGCATGAGCGAAGAGGAACCTGCTCGGAAAGTTCTTTGTGGTACATTCTATGGTAGACGACAGCGTGGTAGACCATGCTTGCGCTGGAGAGACTTGTTGAAAGAGGCCAGGACCGGAACCCGGTTGTCGAGCCGATGATGATGATGATGATGATCTATATAAGCTTAAGCTGAGAGTTTTACTTTTTCACGATTGAGTCGCACGAACTTGCTCTTATGTCATAGTCTAAGAATATTGAAAATAAATTTGAATATCCGCCCAGTATGTAAGTTGAAAATTGAAGATATACATATATCGGTAATGAAATTTCAGGTCCTGCAACTTTAAGAAATTGAAATAAATATTAGCTCGAACATCATCTTAAATGTAGGCCTTTTTTAAAAAAAAAGTAACACCGTCCTTCGCGAATAGCAAAACCCTCAATCGACTAGCTATGCATGGTAATTAGCACACCTTCGATTATTAACTCAGCAGAACACTCCTTCCGACTTCTGATGAGTCTGTAAGTATCGGTCCTAAAGGTGGGGCATGTCGTCAGAAGGGAGCCTGGGGATAAGTGTAAAGTGTTGTAGAATTATATCTCCCTTTTTAAGAATCTTTTCTGGTCTTTACTGAAAGTGAATTTGGTTCGTTTGCTGAGTGAATTATAGTTTTCAGGAATTACCTACTCTTGCCTCAAGAAGGTGAATAAGTGAACAAAAAATAATCCCCAAATTGAACATTTTACAAGTGTTAGAATAAAATTTGAAAGCAGGTTAAACATAATCTACTATTTCAACTTCATGATCCATATTTCTGATAAGAAAAAAACTATCTCTGGAATGCAAAGTACTCAGTGTTAAGATTAGAATATCACACTTTGTATATTTAGTTCTAGTTATCAAAATTAACTTAGAGTTCCTTATTGATTTTGTCAATAAATAATTTTATTGAAAAATCACTTCTAATAAAAACTTCGATGAATAAAGACTTATTTTAAAAGCTTGTCTCTGATATTTCGTCCAAGAAAAAACAAAAGGTTATTGGCCCAGTTCACAGCAATATTTTTCGTTAAGGATTCTGCACATACGAGCAAGCATCGAAGTCTAATATTTTATTTTTAGAGCAAAAATATTATAGTTTCTCGAAGGACCCAAAAGATGACGTTACTACATTTCTATCAAAGTTATTAGAAATTGTGCAACAACTCCGAGATCAGAAGGAAAATATATCTGATTCCATGGTTATGACTAAAATTCTGATGTCATTGCCTGCAGAATATAACCATTTTCATAGTGCGTGGGAATCTACCAGCGCAGAGAGTCAAACAATGGCAAATTTGCGAGCAAGACTGATGGCGGAGGAATTGCGGTTGAGATCTCAGGGTCAGGTTGAAGAAGTGGAGGCACTTATGGCCAGACATTTTTTCCAAAAGAAAGGCAATTTCAAAAAGGGTCATTTGTCAAAGAATAACAACAAGGTCCCAAATAAAAGTGGTAAATCAAAAGAAAAATGTTTTAAATGTGGCCAAACTGGTCATTTGAAACGGGATTGTACACAAAAGGATAAATCATTCAAGAAACAAGATGAAACATCTTCGATTGATGCTTTTATGTGTCACGGGTCAACAAGTAGTGAAGACAAGGATACTTGGATATTGGATTCAGGTGCCAGGGATCACATGAGTCATAGACGTGAATGGTTTGAGAATTTTACCGAAACCACAACTTATGTGACAATTGGAAACGGAAAGAAAATATTGGCTAGAAGAACAGGCGATATTAACATTCATGCATTCAACGGAAATGATTGGATACGCAAACGTTTGGTGAATGTTTTATATGTTCCAGACATTAAAATTAATTTATTTTCTTCGGGAAGAACTATGGATCTAGGATATGGAATGCGTTCAAATAACAAGCAATGCGAATTGATGAAAGATGGAAATATTGTTGCAGTGGGAGTTCGCAAGGAAAAGTTGTTTATGATGTTATTCAAGGTAATAGGATCATCACAAGACCAAATAAGTACCGCAAATGTAGCAACAAAGAAAACATCACTTCGTATATGGCACGAACGATTAGGCCATCAACATACCGCGTATGTAAAGAAAATTTTGACGAACCGAAACATCCAATTCATTGACGAGGACTTCACGTGTGAGGCATGTATTTATGGCAAGCATCATAGAGGCACCTTCAAGAGTCGTGAAGTAAAATCAAAGGTATGTGGTGAAATAATTCATTCAGATTTGTGTGGGCCGTTTCAAGAAAACTCTATTGGAAACTCCAAGTACTTTTTGATATTAAAGGACGATTATTCGCATTTTCGTTTTGTATATTTTTTGAAACAAAAATCGGAAGCAGCAAAAAACATCAAGAAATGTATTCGATTGATGCAGAAAGCGCATGGACACAACATTCGCGTATTTAGATCAGACAACGGCACAGAATTTGTAAACGAAGAATTGAAAACACTTTTTGATGAAATGGGAATTCAACATCAGCGCACAGTACCGTTCACGCCTGAACAAAATGGGTGTGCCGAAAGGGAAATGCGAACAATAATTGAATCAGTAAGAACTATGCTTCATTCAAAACAAATGGACAAGAAATTTTGGGCTGAAGCAGTAAATTTAGCGGTGCATGTGCTCAATCGAACTGGAACAAGTACTATTACGGATAAATCGCCCTATGAACTGTGGTATAACAAAGAACCAAAAATTGACCATTTGCAAATTTTTGGATCTGAGGTATTCGTACATGTTCCAAAAGAAAAACGGCAAAAACTGTATGCGAAAGCAGTTAAATGCACGTTCGTCGGATATGATATCCAATCAAAGGCATATAGAGTATGGAATCCTAATTCGAACCGAATTGAAATTGCTCGTGATGTCATATTTTTGATGGAAGAAAACATGATATCTTACGACACTGTAGTTCCACCACCTCAAGAGAATATTTGTGAACATGGAGTGGACGAAGAAGAAGACATATTGACACCAGAACATAATGGAATACAAGGTGCATTATGTGATCTTGACAAGAGAAACCTTGTCAAACGACACGTCTTCGGGATCAAAGTGCAATTAAAGCAAAGTGTTTACCATACTCTGAATTGGAAATTCATACTGCGGTGTTGGCTGTTAGTGAGGAACCAAAAACATATGACGATTCAATCAAATCGGATGACCACAAACAATGGAAGAAAGCTATGGACGAAGAATACAATTCACTAATTAAAAATCATACATGGATTTTGATAGAACCACCAAATGATAGAAAGATTATTATTGATGCCATCAGTACTGCTTAATGCAAGCATTTGTAACAATATTTCTTTTTTCTTCGGGTTTTTCACCTTTAGATACTGGGAAACATCAGCTTGTCACAGTCATCATTTAGCGTGGTGTTATTTGTTAGTGAATAAATATACATACATATAGCCTAACACTCTACTAAAAAACGAACAAATATGACAAACAAAGAAATAATAAATATTAATCTACTATCTGTAGCTACAAAAATAACTACAAGTCAAATAATACTAGCTATAAAAACAATAACGTTACGAGTAATTTCGAATACTTAATGAGAATGCCCATACAACCTGTGCTTAAGTGTAAGCTTTGAGTAACTTAAATCGAAAACATCATGGTTTATATTAGCCTCATGTTTCATACGTGTCAAAGGCTCATTGAGACCATAATTGGTACGGTGGAATTCAGAGTTCCGAGAACTGTGCCTTCTAGCTTTAAAATGAATTTGTTCTAGAAGAACCGGTGAATCTATGGAACCAACCAAGAGCTGGTGTAAAAACATAACATCGCTTACTTTCCGGCGTTTTTCTAGAGAATTCATGTTTAAAAGAAGAAGGCGACTGCTGTATGGAGGAAGATGATTTGGGTCACTCCAATTAAGATGACTTAATGCGAAGCGTACATATTTACGTTGGACAGATTCGATTCGATCAATGTGTATTGAGTAAAGTGGCGACCATACAGAACTAGCATATTCTAATTGGGGACGAACAAAGGTGTTGTACAACGAAGATGTTACAAGACTACAAGGAAATTCCTTACTCTAACGCTTAATAAATCGAAGCATTGAGTTTGTTTTACTGACAATTTTCTCAATGCGGAGTGAAAAGTCTAGATTTTGCGAGAAGTGAATGCCCAGGTCGCATGTTGTTTCTACCTTACTTAGAATGGCTTGATTTATGCTGTAATTGTAACATATTGGGTTTTTTTATCTAAAGAAGGACATTGATTGGCGCTTTGAAGCATTTAGAAAAAGATTGTTATATAAGCACCATTCAGAAAACATATTTATGTCATTTTGAAGAGAAATACAATCGGATTGGCTTCTGATGATTTTAAATAATTTAATATCATCTGCGTAGATAAGAACCGTACATGATTTTACAATTGAAACAACATCATTGATTGATACTATGAAAAGAAGTGGACCAAGGTGACTACCTTGTGGAACACCAGAGTCAGCATTAATTGAATCAGAAACGATTTCTCTAAAAAGAACTTGGTATGTCCTTCCCTTCAAATAAGACCTGATCCATTGAACGAATGCAGAAGGGAATCCAAGAGATGAAAGCTTAAATAAAATTAGACTATGAGACAACTTGTCGAAGGCTTTACTGAAATCCGTATAAATGCAGTCAACTTGTTGACCATCCTCGATAGTTTTATTTGTAAACGACGTGAATTCAACGAGATTAGTAACAGTAGATTTCTTTTTCATAAACCCATGTTGCTCGCTCGCAAGGAAAGGTTTGCAGCTGAAATAAAAACTCTTAAATATGATAGCTTCGAATAGTTTCGGTAAGCAAGAAAGTTTGGCTATTGGTCTATAATTAGAAATATCACCGCGATTTCCTTTTTTGTGAATTGGTATAATGAATGAATTTTTCCAAATTTTAGGGAAAACAGCTTGTTTTAGGGAGTTTTGAAATAAAAACGTTAGGGGTCTTGCCAGAGGTTTGCAACAATTTTTTAAAATATACGCCGGAATTCCATCAGGTCCACTGGACGTGTCGTGGTCTAAGCCCGAAAGATGGTCTAATACATCCTCAACTGTGATAACAATATCACTCATTGAGCTTTGAGAAAAGCTATTCAAATGAGTAAAATTATTCTCAAAAGGTTCAAAATCATCATCACAAAACGAAAGTTTAAAGAAGGAAGAAAACATATTGCAAATAACAAGAGGGTTGTTGTTGGTTTCATCCAAGTACTTCATTTGATGGATATCCGTCAGATTTTTTCTTGCTATTAACAAATTTCCAAAAAAGTCAACAAGAAGTGAAGACCGCATTTTTAACATATAACAATCATATAGGATTCTGCATAATGATTGGAATTCTTCATATAATGATAAATAACTGTTGTAATCATCCAATTTATTAGATATTAGGTACTTTTTCCATGTTCTGTTTCTTAAGTTACGTAGACTACGAAGCTCATGGGTGTACCAGGGGGTGTTGTTAGGGCCGAATGTCTCGATTTTTTTACAGGTACAGATGCAATGAAACATTCAAAGATACTTAAGTAGAAATTGGAAACCATCACATCAATGCTCCCAATCAAAAGTAAGTCAAAGTCAATGTTTGTAATTAGTTCATTGAGTAAGGGGAAGTTCGTTTTCTTGAAGTCAAATTCAAGAGAGCCGCTATCAAAGTCATAATCAGTTGTGTGAGCATGGGAAATCAAAACAGAAAGTGGGGGATGGTAGCTATCAACTTTCGTCATGGGAATTGGACATAGTTCAACAACACAATTACAAGGGTTAGTAACGAATATCAGATCTAACTGTCGAGAAATACTATTTTTTATACAGCTCACTTGCTGTAAGTCACAAGATATCACATTGTCAACAAACGCTTCCTGCGGAGAAGAGACGTTGGTGGGTATTAAACATATTTCGTCATCAGAAAGAGTCCATTCTAGATCAGGAAGATTAAAGTCTCCTGCAAGAAGAACATCGTCAAGAGGATCGCAAGTATCAGAAATATAGTTAATGGCATTTGAAGCAATATTATATATTTCCAATGGGCTTTTTGGAGGGATGTACATATTTAATATGTAAAGGAATTTACTTCCGATACATACTTTAACACAAATAATATCAACTGAGTGAGTATTAGGGATTGGGAATATACAGCTATGAAAAACGCTTCGCACAGCAATGATAATTCCACCACCCACGGAAGCTAAGGGATCAGAATATCTATCTTTACGGTACACCACAAAATCGGTGGAAAATAGTTCATTATTTAGAAATGTTGAGTTCAGCCAAGTTTCTGTTAACAAAATTACATCGAAATCAGAGGCATGAGATGCTAAAAGAAATTTTTGAGTTTTCGACCGAAGTCCCCTCACATTTTGGTAGTAAAGGGACAGACGATCTAGTTTTTTGAAGGTTTTGGTACATTTTTTGCTTGCGAGGTCTTAGGTTTAAATTCTCTTACAATGACATTTTCAGGCCAGAGTTCAGAACACATTATCTTTTCATACAAACAAAATTCCGTTGTAAGTCTGAAGGACGCAAACGGACTACTTTCTTTATTAATCTTTTGACATTTAAGTTTTTTAACATCAATGTCGAAGTCTTTTAAATGGTCGATTATGTCTTTGATTGAAGTTTCCGGCTGAAGACGTGATACCTAGATTTCTTTCGGTTTAGGCAAAGCAGATAGGCGGTTTTTAATAATAGGAGGTTCGATGTTAACTATGGGAGCATTTGAAATGATAATAGATGGTTCGATGTTAATTATGGGGACATTTGAAACGATAATAGGAGGCTGATTATTAACTATGGGAGCATTTGAGATGGTTCTTGGACTATCAATAGAACTAGAAGCAGACGTAGATGACAATTCATTCAGTAACTCAGATCTTGGTAATTTTATAGATGTAGGTTTCTTTTTGGATGGATTTTCTTTGAAAGGACTAACTGACCTAGAGCGTTTTTTGTTTTTTGGTTTTTTATTACCAGAAGAAGGGGCTGGTTTATTATTAAGCAATTGATCATCATTACTTTCAAAGGCAATAGCTGGCAAGGAAACAGAGTCATTATAATTCGTTATCTTACTATCGGTAGAGGTAGAAGCATCAGACCAATTGATTGGGTCTTCGTACAGTTGTAAATTTGCGACAGTTGACTGAAAGGTAGTAAAAAGACTATCAAAACTGTTGGATAGCTTTAGTATGTGAGCTTTATAAGCCGACATTTTGAAAGCTAATGAAGAGATGGAAATTTTTCGGCAGGTCTTACAAAACCAATAAACACCTTCGCACTTATTAACTTTCTCAATGGTCAAGATGGGAATTCCAACACACTTTGCGTGGAAAAATTTACCGCAAGGACTAAAACATTGGAAAGTTTGCGCACCAATCTTGGTGTCGATACACTTTTCAGAAGAGCAATCCATTATAACAAAAGTGAAAAAAGAAGAGTTTAAAAACAAAATTAAAATTAGGATATTTTAAATTAAAAATTAAGAAAAAAATTAGGGAATAAAAATGAGAAAAAAATTTAATACAAAGTTTTTACAGATTTTTAAATAAAATAGATAATAAAATAATAAATAAGAAAAAAAAAAAAAATTATAGGTATGTTCCTGGTGAGATTCGAACCCACGTATGTAGTTACAAAGACGGAAGGACTTAACACCTGAGCCAACGAATTAATTAAGAATATTGGGGCTAATTACAACCACAATATTTGGAGGAGGAAGCTTTTAAATAAAGCACTAAAATTGTCTAGTGGTGAGTTTTGATGTGGAAAAGAAAGTATGAAGAAAGGGGAAGGACGTAGGATGAAATATTTAAGAAAGGGGAAAAAATGAGAAGTTAACATGCACAGTAGGTAGGTTAGTTAGATATATAGACAATATGTAGGTAGGTAATAAGAGAGATTATATGTAAATTGGACAACAAAAAAATATAATGCTAATTTAATGACATTAAAGTAATACTCACTAGCACTAAAAGCACAGAATCGAATATTTAAGATAGTAAAATAAATAATTTTTAGTACACGAGCAGGCAATTCAAATCAAATATAAAAACTACATTAATTATGAGAAAAAAATCAAATAAAACTATTAAAAACAATTAAAATACACAGAGCTAAAATCACGCACAACCACAATACAAAGACAGTGTTGCTAGAAAATTTTCCCCCTTATAATCGATGGATTTTTAAAATTAAACAAAATCCGGATGGAAGCATTGATCGCTATAAAGCACGATTGGTAGTGCGAGTATTTACGCAGGAATACGGAATTGACTATAATGAAACGTTTAGTCCTGTTGTTAAGTTTACATCGATTAGAACAATATTGGCATTGGCAGCATCAAAACGTATGAAATTAAGACAATTCGATGTGAAAACAGCATTCCTGAACGGTATTTTGGAAGAAGAAGTTTATATGACCCTGCCCATTGGATACGAAGATGGTAGTAAACGAGTTTGTAAACTATCGAAAAGCTTGTACGGCTTAAAACAGGCGTCACGTTGTTGGAACAGGAAGTTTACGACATTTATAAACAAATTTGGTTTCAAAGCTTGTACATCGGATCCATGTGTATTTGTATGCAACACACAAGATGGAATGATTATTCTGGCCATTTATGTTGATGACGGTTTATTAGCGGCAGAAAAAGAAGAAACTATAATGCCAGTTATTCAACATTTACAAAGAGAATTCGAGATAAAGTTATCCAAGTTAAACTGTTTTTTGGGTCTCGAAATAATTCAACAAAGCGATGGATCAATTTATTTACATCAGGAAGGATATGCTAACCGAATACTTGATCGCTTCAATATGTCAAACTGCAACGCTGTTACAACACCATCAGATATTACACAAAATCTAGGCGATTTCGAGGGCAAAGAAGAAGTTAACTTTCCATACCGTGAAGCAATCGGAAGTTTAATGTATTTGACGGTAGCAACTAGGCCAGACATCTGCTTTGCAGTTGGAAATGTTAGTCGACAAAGCCACCGGAAAAGCCAGCTGCAGCTCATGTGAATGCAGTAAAACGAATTTTCAAATACATAAAAGGTACGAAGGACATGGGAATTTACTTCAAAGCTGGAAACGATTTGAATTTCTGTGGATACAGTGACGCAGATTATGCCGGAGACATTGAAACAAGAAGATCAACATCTGGGTATGTTTTCATGTTAGGAAATAGTGTCATTAGTTGGAGCACAGAACGCCAAAAGTCTGTGGCCCTGTCAACTACTGAATCCGAGTATATTGCAGCAGCTCACGCTGTTAAGGAATTGGTGTGGCTGAAAAATTTATTGAAGGAACTATTTGGATCAACATTGTCTGCACCAGTTTTCTACATGGATAACCAGAGCGCAATACGACTCGTGAAAAATCCAGAGTTCCACAAAAGAACTAAACACATCGATGTACGATATCACTTTATTCGTGATAAATTTAAAGAAGGAGTTTTCGAACTGAAGTACGTACATACAAATGACCAATTGGCAGATATCATGACAAAAGGTCTGTCTAAAGTTAAACATCAAAATTTTCGAAAATTGATTAACATTTTATCGAAGAATTAATGATAAGTTTGAGTGTTTGCTTATGTTTGTCAAATTTTATTTTCAAAGTAACTTGTAACTAAAAGTGGGAGTGTTAAGATTAGAATATCACACTTTGTATATTTAGTTCAAGTTATCAAAATTAACTTAGAGTTCCTTATTGATTTTGTCAATAAATAATTTTATTGAAAAATCACTTCTAATAAAAACTTCGATGAATAAAGACTTATTTTAAAAGCTTGTCTCTGATTCAAATATTTCGTCCAAGAAAAACAAAACTCAGCATTTTAAATAGGTTTAATTTTCAAAACTCAAGCCGAAATGTTCGAACTCAACTTTAGGACACATAAAACAGATATAAATCCTCTCTCCTCAATGTGTAATCTTAATCAATTTGAAGACGTCGTATATTTCTCAGCGTTGTGCCTGATTCTACAAAAGTTCCGAAGACTTCATTTCAGACCAACTTTCCTCAGCTTAGAAGAATAGTATTTCTTTCAAATTATAAATGCAGATCAAGGTTGGAAACCACTTGTATGCTATATTTTTCTTGCAAAAAGCAATTGAAATACGTTTTTGAACTTTTGAGTCGTGCTAATATAATAATTCTAAAAGTAATAATTTTATTTGTGCGGGCAAGTTCTGGATTTGGAAAAAAAATCAAACTCGATATTTTGATCTATGTAAGTTGACATTACGATGATGGAGAACACGAAAAAAGTGATTCCGGCAATTCAAGGCTGTTAACTATAACCGGCTGTCTGTCTGTATGTCTGTACCTCGACCTTTTTTTTCTTCAAACTCGATACTTAAGGCCAGGCGCGCACATTCAATTTTTAGTTTCGCAACTGTTTGGTTGCCAAAATGAAACATATATGGTCTTATATGGGACACCGCGCACTTAGAGCAACTCGATTCGAGCAACTAAAAAGTTAGTGTTTTGACACAAGCTAAACAATTGCCTTCGCAACAGTTCAGCTGTTTTCTATAAGCGCAAGAGAGAAAAGAGTGTGAGCGTGAGTAAAGAGTTGCCAGTGCGCGGTTCTCTTTCAACTGGTAATTAAACTATTTGATTTCGATTACAGTTGCCAGTGCGCGACTAGCCTAAGGGTCTTCGGTGATTGTCTAGAAGAGAAATTGAAATTTTTTTTAGCTCCAAGACTAACAGTACCTATTTTATATAGCTTCTATGCAAAATCTTAATTATCTCGAAAACGGCTCTAACGACTTTGATTCAAAAATGATGTGCACCATAATGGATAATGGTAAAACAAAATTGGGAAAAAATGTTATTTCCGGTATGGGTCATAGAACTATTTTTTTTTTATTTTCGAACAACGGCTCTAAGAATTTTGACAAAAGTTTTTATGCAGGAGCTTCTTTGAATTTAAAAGAAATATTGTATAGAAAAATATCCGATTTAATATTTTCTGAAAAGAAAAAGGGCGCCAGAAATTTGTTTTTGAAAAATAAGGAAATTGTAAATCTGAGGAGCGAAACCGACGACGCGAAGGTGAAAACAATTTTTGGTTTGAAAAGAAAGGAATAATCTTAGGTTAAAATAGGGATTTATAATTATTATTTTTTGCTTGGGAAACCTTTCGTATAGAATAAAAACCCAAGATCTTTTAAAAACAAATTGAACAATATCAAATGAAAATGGACCGTAATTACCTCTTCCCGAAAGAACCAAACGGAAAATTTAACGGATCGCGTGTATGTCTCACTGTTCTGAGAAAATTCTTAAGAACAAAATCCAACTGGACTTAACAATTAATTAATTATCCACTGTGGAACTCACAGAAATACGAAATCTAAGCGATGTATAATACAAATGGATCTACTTATCTTTTGCGTAGCTGCAAACAATTCCTTCAGCTTTGTTTTTTCTCTTTTTAAAAAACTTCTTCGACTGCCTCAAGAATTCAAAATTTCCATTAACTTCAAAAAGCAAATTAAGAATGAATTCCTTCATTTTTTTTTATCTTCAATTTAAAATTTACTTTAATCTTTTCGATACTTTTTTTTTATCAAACTCTCTCGCTAAATTCGACGCTCCTTTAATATCATCTGATAAAAAGTGTCCGACCAGATTTTTCGATGTCTGTTCGAACTACATCTTGCACTCATTCCCCGTTCTTTCGGCCAATTCGGAGCCATTTTATTCGATCACGTCATTTGTAAGCTACTTACTGCTAAGTTGCTGAAGAGCGCCACCGTTCTAGAAATCAAGCAGTCCTACTTACTCGCACAAATCCCTGGCTTATGCCAAGTTAACATGAAATTCGCAGATCTCGGGTTTGGATGCAGGAGCAGTGAACACAATATGATTTTGATTTTGAGAAATATGTATGTTGGGCCCAAGGCCATTCTCAAATGAATGACATCGACCCTCGGGGACCAATTGTCGCCCGCTTCTTGAGTATATTTCTGAAGTTGGCCTTGGCTTTTTTAGTTATATGAATGGTTTTGCCAAGACCTCTTTGACATCGATTATTATATGTCAATTGTCGGTAATTGACAAGATACACCTGCTTAAGGATGATTTTTCATCGGGTCCTGTTGGCGTTCATCCTATTCTTCTTAAAAAATGCATTTCGTAACTTGCTCAATCACTCACAGTTCTTTTTCAACTATCCCAATCAGTGGAAAGATTGTTTCGTTAACTATTCATAAAAAAGGATCTAAGAGTGATGTCTCAAATTATAGACCAATAGCAAAACTCTCATGTATTCCTAAATTATTCGAGAGTATAGTTCAAGATTACGAACTTCTACATTGTAAATTATTCTTTTCTGATAAGCAACATGTAGACTTAAAGGTTGATCAACTACATCAAATCTTACTCAATTTGTATCTAATACTATTTGTGCCATGGAATCAGGCTGCGAAATTGATGCTGTTGCAACTTATTTCAGCAAAGCATTTGATAAGATTTATTACAATATATTATTATTTTCAAATTGAAATTATATGCATTCCCATCTCCGTTTATATCTTGGGTTCAGTATTATTTATGTGATCGTCCAGGTACTGTTTTGTTCAAGGGTAGTTCTTCCAACCCTGTACGCTCAACATCAGGCATCCCCCAAGGTAGCCATCTTCTTCTTGTTAAGTATAAGTCATAATTTTCTTGAACTTAACGTCAGTAATTGTCAAATCATTACTTATTCTCGGCCCCCTTTGAACATCTGATTGAAATATATTTGAGGGCAAACATTGATAAGTCCTTACTATCCAATGCTCAATATGCCTGTAACAATAATCTGTAGAAACCGCTCTACATACGCTTGTTCGTACTATCGAACATTCCCTTCATAATATAAGGAGTTCACCTTAGTTGCTTTCCTAAATATAGAAGGAGCTTTTAACAATGTCGACGAATTCGCAATCACATCTGCGCTGTCATCTCTGAAGGTAGATAAGTCAATCAGTAAATTGATATATGCTAATAAGCAGGATTATAAATTCAAAACTGGGCGATTTTACTACTCGAAGAACTGTCAGTAGAGGTACGCCGCGCCACAAGATGGTGTCCTCTCTTCTCTCCTCTGGAACCTAGTCGTAAATGAACTACTAATGATTCTAGAAAGGGAGGGACACAGGGTGATTGCCTATGCGGACAATGTTGCGATAGCGATATCTGGTAAGCATCCTAACACTCTGAAGGAACTCCTACCAAGTGCCTTAAACAAGCTTACTACCTGGGCAGATCAATGTGGACTCGGTGCCAACTCCCACAAAACTGAACTTGTCCTGTTCACCAAGAAATATAAGATCCCATTCATAGACCCTGCACACATCAAAGGTATACCGCTTAAATTTTCAAACAAAGCAAAATATCTGGGTCTTATTTTGGACAAGAAATTAAGCTGGAAGCCCAATATCCAAGAGAGAATCAACAAAACCAACAAATGAGGTCTACAAACTCATATTACACACTGGCTATACATCTCAATCAGAGTAACAGTATGGTGAACTGCGCTGGAAACAGCAACAAACCGCGATAAGCTCATTAAAGTCCAATGAATAGCCTGCTTAATCATGGGTGGAGCTCTCCGCTCAACTCCCTCCCCTGCACTTGATGTTCTGTTTCATCTCATACCGCTAGATATCTTTAGAAAACAATCGGCCGCTAGCACAGGCATTCGGCTTAAAGCCTCTTCGCAGTAGATCAATAACGATATTGGCCATTCCACTATACTGAACTCGTTCAGATCCCTACCTAGTAACGTCGATTACACCACCCCTTATCCAAAATTTTATAAAAACTTCCAACTGTCCATCCCTTCCAGGTCTACCTGGGAAAATGAGTCACTGTTGGTAGAGGAAGCGATTCATTTCTACACAGATGGATCTAAAACTGATGAAGGGTTCGGCGGAGGCGTATACTCCGAAAGATTAAATCTTAGTCCATCTTTTAGTCTTGGGCTCTGTTTCCATTAACTCACTAACAGACCAAAATTGTCGATCATCTCTGGTGGAAGTTTAACATTCACCTTATATGGGTGCCGGGGCATAGAGACATTCCAGGAAATTGTAAAGCCGACTTTTGCTAAAGCACGATACCATAAAGAAAGCTAACTACAAATGGACCAGCACCCCAACTTGTCAGTCTACTAAACTGATTTGGCCATTGTTTGTTGCTGAACGCTCAAAACAAGTAATTTCTATTGGTAGATTGCATATTAACTCCGTTATAGGTGTCCTTACTGGACACTGCCTAATAGGAAGACATGCTTTCCGTCTTGGAGTGCCTGCAAATGATTTTTGCAGAAGCTGAACCGATGAGGAGGAAGAAGAGTCAGTTCCTCACCTTCTATGTTCTTATCCTGCCCTAGTACAAAGACGTAGACTCCACTTGGGAGACTACTACTGTAACGATCCTAGTGATCTAAATAATTCCGACATTCACTGTCTCAAACGCTTCATTGTTAGCTCAAAATGATTTAACCAGTAAGGGTGATTTTTGAAATCCTGTGGTATCACAACGGACCAAATATTGGTCTAAGTGTGTTAGCCTTTTCCGGTCAGCATCCACCTTAACCTGACCTAACCTAAGGGCTAATTCAACTCTAACATTCGTCAAGCGTTTGTCTAATGAATTCTCAAATCCCTACGTCTCAAAATCTTTATACGTTTCTTTTGTACATCCTTTGCTTGAATATGCCTCTCCCGCCTGCTCACCTTATTATCATGTCCACCTCCCGCGCATTAGAACCGTTCAGCGCAGATTAATAAGATTTTCTTTTAGACTTGCTTCGCAAAGTACAGCAGAACACAAATCAATCGCGTCTTAGATCGACACCACTCTTCTGGATATCCTTTCACCGAACCGAGTACGGCCAAAATGAACCACTTACAAGAATGCTTTATTTAAGTAGTTCAAAAACTGCCCCCAAGAATTCTCTCCAATAATTATTCCTTCAATTCCCGAATCTCGACCTTACTTTCCACCCGAATCTATTATTACTACTAGCTGCCCCGGCAGACGTTGTTCTGCCCTTTTTTTTCTAAAACAACAGTAATTAAACATATTTCAGAGTAATCACTTTTCATATTTATAGATTTATGTTTCCATGATAAACATCGATTACTTACAAATATAATAATATATAAGTGTCCTATTTTGTACATTGCAAGACTTTAGTAGTAGTAGTAATAATCTGGTATTTTCATTGTAATGCCTTATCGTACACAATATATTTGTTTGATTACCTGGTGCGTAAAAATCCAGTAAGTTTAAAAATTCTAGTGGATAATTGACGACATCATCTTGGTTAGTTGCGCAATCAACTGATTTATATGTCCTTAATTCACCGACAATTTCATTTTGGATTTTGAAATTTATTTCATTTACATCCGTGTTTTTGGCAGCTTATATACATACATTAGCTCGTTCACTACGTTTGGGAACACCTTTTCTATAAGCTCAGTTTTTGATTCTGTAAACTGACAAAAATTGACATGACATACCTGTCATAACATCTACAGGGATTTTACCATTACCAATGTCAATTAGTTGTTCTGAAAATATTTCTCCAGATCGATCATTTTGCAATTCGACACGCATATTCTTGCTCAAATTTTGTATAGGGTTTTCCAATAAGAGGTGTTATTTTGATATTCAAAGAAAAATGCCATTTTTGGAGATAAATGATCGGATGTTTATTTCATTATAAAGAGGAAGGTATGCCGTTAATAATGGAACACAACATCAGCCAAATGGCCGCCAAGGCCACGCTTACAGGACCATATCCTTTTCATGAAATTTTCCATAACCAAATCGCAAAGTGGCTGCCCTATGTCCTCGATAGCCTCACGAATTTCATCTTTGAGGTCTTGAATCGACGCTGGGCACCAAACAGTCACGCGTTGAGGATGGAGAGGCTTTTCAACAATAACTCTTGGGTTTTCCGAGCCCCAGATGCGACAGTTTTGCTTGTTGACGTAGCCTCCGAGGTGGAAATGGGCCTCATCAGCCACTTTGCGATTTGGTTATGGAAAATTTCATGAAAAGGATATGGTCCTGTAAGCGTGGTCTTGGCGGCCATTTGGCTGATGTTGTGTTCCATTATTAACGGCATACCTTCCTCTTTATAATGAAATAAACATCCGATCATTTATCTCCAAAAATGCCATTTTTCTTTGAATATCAAAATAACACCTCTTATTGGAAAACCCTATATCTTGATTTTTGTCAACAAAATACAGGACTTCAAACATGCATTTAGTTCATCCGCTGGTGTAGACCATGGAATAACTGGTAATGTTTGACGAAAATCTCCTGCTAACAAAATCTTCGCTCCACCGAATCGGTTTTGATTGCTTCGCAGATCTTTCAGAGTTCTATCTAATGCCTCCAAAGACTTTTTATGTGCCATCGTGCATTCATTCTATACTATCAACTTGCATTGCTGAGAAGCCTTTGCCATTGCAGAGTCAAGTCGGAGTTTCGTTACTTTGAATATTCAATGGTAATTTTAGCTGTAATACCAGAGGAAGCAAGTGCGAGTGCAATTGCATTCTGTAAGCGAATTGTTGCTAAAATCAATAAAATTAAAAGTGTCTTTCCTGTACCACCAGGAGCATCTAAAAATTAAAATCCTCCAGTTCCATCATTTACAACTTCCATAAGTGTATAAAAGACATACTTTTGTTGTTGGTTCAACAACGGAACAATTATATTCGAACCGATTCCCTTAAAGCATCGAGATCGAAAAGTTTTTCACGATGCACTGGGCGATTAGGCGCGACCATTCCTAATTGGGATAAAAATTTGTTCGACATCATCAAGCACATGTCTTCAATTGATATCAACCCCTCGTTTTAAATTTCTTCTGTGAATTATAAATGTTGATTTCCGGTTCTATTCCGCATTTGATGCAAGATCTCGTCACACAGTAGTTTTTATTTCTTCCTTTTTTTAGCTTAAATTAAAGTCGAATTTATATTCACTTTATTATAAACATGAAATGTATGTTAATTTTGTTTATATGTAGACTACAATAATAATCCTTTTTAAACAGTTCAAAAAAAAAAATGCTTAACTAAGCGCTTTTAAATCTTTATATTTTTTTATTTATCTTATACTTAGTTATATGTAGTTTTATTATTACTTATAAAAAAAATATGTTAATCTTCCCATAATGTTAAATATAGATAGCTCTGTAATCCTTTGATACAAATATTCTAATATTTTACTATGAAAGAAAAAATTAAGACCACTAATCCAATCTATGTAATATTATAATAATATCCATCATTTGTGCAAAATGGCCGAAAAATTTCAAAAAATAAAATGCACGACTGGGTCGCACGAACTTGCTCCTATGTAATAGACTAGGAATTTTAAAAACGGATGTTATTAAAGAAAACTGTTCATAAGGATAAAATGATTTTTTTAAATACTTTTAGAAGTAAGCGATAAAAACAGAATGCTATGCGAATATGAATTTATGCAAGAACAAAAATTATAAGTTGTTGTAGTGGTTCCTTAAATAAGCTTTTATATACAAATTTTTAAAAACATTTTTAAGAAAAAAATTTGGTACGCCAACCTTAAGTTTTTATTATTGTACGAATAAGAGTCTAATTTCCAAAAAAAAATACTAAACCGTTCTTGAGATATCGAATTTTTCAAAAAAAAAAAATGACTTTCTTTTTCTAAAAATTAAAAAAAATATTTTTTTTTTTTAAGTTTTGAAATGCAATGTGTTTTAAAATTTTTAGGAATTTCTTTATTATAGATCGTAAAAATTAATCAAAAGGAAAAAAATTTTAGCAAAATTCTCGGAACCGTTTTCGAGAAAAATACGATTTTCGAAAACCATTTTTTAAAATTTGTATGGAAGGTAACGTTAGTTTTAGAAAAAACAAAGTTTTTTTTCTCAAATCTTGTAGATTATGTTAAGAAACTTTTATTTGTCAAGTTTGAAAAAAATCGATTTTGGGGTTTTCGAAATATTCCAAAAAAAATTTTGATTTTTTTTTTAAATCCAAAAAATAAAACTTTGAAAATTTGAATATGCAATAATATTTTTTTTTTATATAATCTACCCGCGCTCAAGGGATTATGATTACCCTTTAAATGTTTCAACACAGCGCGGGCGTGAAGTTAATGAAGAGAAAGAAGGATAGGAGCCTTATGGTAAACAAAATGATTTAAATCGGTTGTACCGTTTTCGAGAAAATCAAAAAAAAAAAAAATGGACCCAGGGGGGCTACGAAAAATAACAATTTTTTGGAAATTTTTTTTTTCAACCATTAGCTAGTTTTAAACAAATGAAATTTTTCAATTTTTTTTTTTAAATTTAAAATCCATATCTACCAAGTTTGAAGAAAATCGGCCGAGCCGTTTAGGCTGTCGTCGAACAGACAGACCCACTTTTTTGGTTTTCGCTATCATCGTAATGTCAACTTTGATCAAAATCTCGAGTTCGATTTTTTTTACGAATGCATAACTTGCCTTATAGTACCTATAAGTCGCAAGTATAAAGATACATAATATGTACTTTCAATTTCACTATTAAGCTCATATTCTATTATTTTATAAAGGATATTTAAATGAATAAGGCATCCATAAAATCAGTTATACAAATCCCTAACGTGGAACATTGAACATTTATATATTTACAACCACATATATATACATGTATTCAAATGAAAAATATTTTATGCAACAGAAGTCAAAGAGTCAAAGACCGAATTAATACCACCAATCAAAGGAGATTTTATTTGAAAATGTGCCATTTTACATTCTTACATTCAACTGTTAATGCTTAATTGAGGTTCTCCTCTTTCCCGATGACTTTAAGACTCTCCACGAATCAAAAAAAAAAAAAAAAAAAAATATAAACTAAAATTTCTGTATTTTATTTTGAATTTTGTCTAACAACCTAGATACCGATTGATATTTTTTATTGGAAAACTTTTACCATATTGATTGCTTACTGCATTTTCACCACAAAGAAGACCCCAATTAAACTCCCAGATACTTATATGTGTATTCAAAGGTTTTCATTCCAAAATAATGTTTTTCCAAGAACAAGAGCTTTTTTCGAAGATTATTACAAAAGTTATAAATTCATAATGATACTCGTATGATGTTGTACTTTGTGGTATTGATTTATAATTATCTGTATTTTCATCAGAGATTAATCTTAATTCAATTCATTTCTAAAAAATCATATTTTCCTATGGCAATTTATTAATGAAGAATTAATTCATTCTGTATGCTTCCTTTTTTATTTTAGAAAATTAAAAAAAATTTCAAATCGCTCAAACTATCTAGTAGAAAAAAAAGCAAAACTTAAGTTCAACTATCTATTTTAAATAAAAAAAAAATCCTCTGAATCTGGAAAACCATTTAAAAATATCCGGGGACTCATAGCCTCCTAGCCCCTTTCTTAGTAAAACTGAAATTTCCGCACACCATCAGGCCTAGTTAAATGATGTTAAATCTACCCAGCCCGTTACATCCAGCGTTGGTCCTCCTAATTGCTTAGAAAACAAATTAAATTGGACAAATAAACATAATACACAAAAAGTCGCAACTTATAATTGTGGATGACTACTCACAGCCCCCAGATAAGAAGAACCCTCTTTGACACAACAGCCGGATTATTTATTTTTCCTTGCATGCAGGCGCTCTATGGGAATTCATATTCAAAGGAACCAGGGCCTATTACAAAAATAGTCAGTAGAGGGAAGATATGGGTATTTGCATTTCACTTTAACCGAAATAGCTTTCAATTGTGTGCAGTAAAGTGCTTCTTATCCTTTCTGTTAAGATCCTAATAACCATCAACAATAAATGTTGAAGTGTCAGGTCACAAAGTCCACTGGAGATGTGATAATTTGTGGAATTTTCAAATTGAGATTCCTCTTACTTTTTGCTCAAGTGAATGATTTCAAGGTTTTCAAGGTTTTTTATTGAACTTTATATAATATACAATTGGAAACTTAAACTTATAAAAAATTTGTTGGCCCATAGGGGGCCTAACTTAAGCTATGAACTTGTTTCTAAAATAATAGCATTTATAATATATGTACATGACTTGTTATTTTAATTAAGATGATGGCATGGTTTGCCTCTCGGGTTGTTCAGTCCCGGTTGTCCAGTTGGTGGGTTTGTTGGGGGTTTGTTTTTTTAGATATTTTCAGCCACGGTGGTATGCTGACTCGGCGTCATCGTAGAAACAAACTGCTGGTTCGTTGTCGGCTGGGATCCTTTTATGTTGGTGGTGCTAGATATAAGCTCCTTCGCTAATTGCACAAGAAACTGGTCCAGTGGCTTGATTTTTGCTTCTTCGTAGACTCTTTCGTTGCTGAAGTGCTTCTTTCGCTGTCGGTCGAAGATAAGTCCGGTGCTTATCCTTAGAATTTTCCTTTCGAAGATTTGGAGCTTCAGCATTGCTGTCTTCGAGATGGTATACCATGAAGGAAAATTGTAGCTGATGAGGGGTCTGATGAGCTGCTTGTATATCAGTAGCTTCACTGGTTGGCTAAGTCCGGTTCTTCTGGCTAGCAACGGGTGCAAGCGGGGAAACGCGAAGTTGGCCCTCCTTAGAACCTGCCTAGAGTGCGGGTTGAAACTGAACAGCTCGTTGAAGTTTACTCCGAGGTATTCAGAATTTATTTTGGATGCCATCGTTGACCCATCGGGGAGCTTCACGGTCAGGTTTCTGCAAGTGGCTGCTGACCGACATCAGTTGCAATTGATGATAGGACTCCTGAAACACACAAGCTCCGATTTGGCAGTGTTTATTCGGATACCCCACTTTTTGTAGTACTCGTAGATTTTGTAGACGTGGGCTTCCACTCTCAGAGCTGCAATTTTTGGCGCTATCGACGAGGTCAGCAAAAAGCAACTTCTCGCAGTTGTTTGGTATGGGTTGATCAGACGTCATCAGGTTATACAGGAAGGGACCCAGCTTTGATCCTTGGGCGACTCCGGCTTTGATGGATTTGATTGAAGACTTGCAGCTGTCCACCTGAACGAAGAATTTCCTAAAAGAGAGAAAAGAAAATAATATCTTTATTAGTGCCGAAGATAACCCAAGTACTCGAAGCTTATGGATAAGGGCTTCTATCCATACGCTGTGGAATGCTTTCTCGACATCCAGAAAACATCCTACGGTAGCGCGATGGCTTTTGAGTGCTTAGGAGACGTCATATTGGAACTTTAGTAATGGATGCAGTGTTGAATGCCCTTCCCGAAAGCCAAATTGCATGTCTGGGATGATGTTGTTTTTATTGCAGTACTTCTTGAGCCTCTCTAGGGTGACTTCTTCCAGAATTTTGCTGACATTGTTGAGGAGGGATATAGGCCTGTAGTTGGAAACCAGGTATCTAGCGCCTTTCTTCGGGATTGCCACGATTTTTGCCGATTTTTCCTCTTATGAGGGAAGTAGCAGTTGTTGACGCAGTTGTTTATGATGATTGTGAGTAGTATCATCACTGCATGTGGATGATGTAGTTGGAGACTCCATTCGGCCCTGTTGACTTCTTTGGTTTAGAATTGACGATGATTTCCGCAATTTCCTCTGGTTGGCATAGTTGGGGGTTCTCCGTTGGGCAACTAGCTGGAAGATGGTCGTCAAACTCCACTCCTTCCAAATTTGGCTGCAAAGTCAGCTGGACGGATGTCCTAATTTCATCCAGGAATAGAGTGTCCGTTGATCGGCTGGGTGAGAAGTTTTCCGCGAAAAGTTCCACTTTGTCAGCTGTTGTTGTCACCTTAATGCTGTTGATGATGACTTCAGGCATTTGTTGGGTTTTCGCTAGACAGTTGCTTATTTCGCTGAATGCGTTTAGTCCTGGTTTTATGGCCTGTTGTCTCTTCTGTGGTGTTGGATCGAGTTCCGGAACATTATGTTTACACATTGGAGCTCGCTTTTCACTGCCTGGTAGTCGTTGTTGGTTGTGTTGAGATCTCTTAAGTGTATTCCTTGAAGCCGTTTACTTAACCTTTGTCTGTGGGAATAGAGTTTCCGTACATACTCCGGGAGGTGTCCGTACCTATCTTTGGACGTCTTGGGCACTTGATGACAAAGGAATTGATGACAGCTGACTCCAGGTGTTCGATGGCACTGTCAATTTGCTCGTTTCTTAAGTTCCTGTTGGATGATGGTATTGAGACGTTGTCTTCTATGTCCCTCTGGAGTTTCTCAATATCAAGCCTCCTGTAGTTGACGTTGTTCTCAGGTGGGACTGTTGTTAATAGAACAGGTTGGCTGAGCTTAATGGAGAGCCTTACTGCTTCATGGTCTGAGTCACTGGGTTAGGTTGAGCAGGAGTAGTTGCTGATTCCTGGAATTAAATAAATAAAATTAGAAGTTAGTAAGAAAAAATCTAGAGTCGATGGAGTCCTAGGAAAGGTAGGTTTTGGTTGTGACACAACAATCAAGGAGTGTTCTTCGCTGCTGACATTTATCCATTCCATGATCGCCTTTCCTTCAGAGTTAATAGAGGTGTCCAGCCATTGATGATGTGAATGATTCCGATCTATCCTCGCTTGTGTTGGATATGTGATACTTGAAAAAATATTAAAATACTAGCCGATAATACTCGGTATTGTCCGGGTCTTATTTGGTAAAACTGAATACTAAGATCAAGTAAAAAAAAATGATTTAAAATCATGATTCGAAAAATTTCCAAATTTAACTTATGCACACATGACACTTTTTTTGCTTAAACTACTTTTTATTTTATTTTTTCATAAGTATACACATAGTATTCATTTTTTATTTTTAAGTTATATTTTTTACATTAATATTTTAAATGGTATGCTTAAAACTAATCCTCTTTCTCTTCGTCACTTCGTTTTGTGATTCCACATCATATTTTAAAACAACAAAAAATTATCATTGACTTTTTTGTGTAAGTAGGTTAGCGACAATCTTATTAATAATAGCAGATTGAGCTGAAGGGAATAAAACGCGAATGTGGCAACACATTAATGGAATAAATAAAAATATTCTATAGTCTTACTAATTACACACATTTGCATTAAATGCTTCGTAAAAAACAAAGAAAATAAATATTTTTGGAGTATTAACTTCGGTATAAATTACAAAATTCATTACGAATTATAAATTCAGAGTGTAAAACACATCTACTGGAACTTCACATGTACCCTTGAAGTCAAATGAAAAGCAAATACATGAACCCAACTATTACCCATTTTTTACAATTAAGGAGAAAATTTTCATTTACATATAATCCACACAATAAGCAATTAAAGATGAGAATCGTTTTGATAATTCTTACATTACATTACATTTTACACTATTCCGTAGATAAATCTACGCAGTAGAGACACTGAAAAGCATTGGCAACTGAGGCCATCGGCTTTAGACAATACAACAGAGAGAGACACACAGAAAGAAAGAACAACAGAAGAAACACATGTCCACAGCACACGGTTTGTATTTGTACTAACCGCGCACAATGATGCTTGATTTCGCTGATCGATGGGAAGCGATGCTTTCATCAAAGCCAAGGCCGTTCACTAATTATTCTTTTATTCGTGTACAGCGCCATTATTTCTCATCATATAATGTTCGATTTGGATTAGATTTTCGTTCCATGAGTTGAATGATCTGCTTAGAGTTGAATTGAAATTAAATGAAGAAAGAATATGTTTATAGCAAAAGCAAACAAAATATATTATTAAAGCACAAATACTGGGTCCAGCCATCAAAACGAAGGATAATTCAAGTTGGCCTCAACACTGTATAGGCAATTTATACGTTGCAATTTAGTTGTTTCTGTTTTGGGTTGCCTTGCCACTGCACACAAACATTTATTTTGACTATCAAAATCGAAGTGCGACACTATGGAAATGTGTTGTCACTATCGAAACAGAGATGTATACGCTGTACTATGAAAAGGGTGATTTCCATATCACACCCTTAGGCTAGGCGCGCACATTCAATTTTTAGTTGCACAACTGACTGGTTGCTTATACCATAGATGAACAGATGAACTATTTGGTTGAATGTCCGCGCAGGTGCATATAATTATATGTTACACAAAATAGCGAACTCATTTTAGGCAATAGTTTAGTTTATGTCAAAACACAAACTTTTTAGTTGCTCGAACCAAGCAGTTGTGCAACTAAAAATTGAATATCTCTTACAAAATACATAATTTTTCTCGATGAAATGAGATAAAAAACCTTACTGTCGCACTGTATGCGTTTTTCAGATTAAAACTTAAATCCGTATGTTTTTACATTGAATTTATACAATGTACATCCGGATTTCAGTTATAATCTGGATGAATCGAATAAATAATATGCCCGTTAGAATTTGTTTCCAGACAGAGCTCCTCGCGGATCTCATCGTCAAGAACATAGTCATGGATGGCGTAATGAAAACATGAAAAGTCACAATCTAAACAGGGTCTTCTAAAGACGCGTGTAAACGCACCTTAATTAAGTGGATGGCAAATGTGGACATTGGCGCTTTTATCGTTAAGACGTTAAGATGATCGAAAATAAGAAGGTTATTAAAGAAACGCCAAAACACATGAAACTGGAGTTCCTCAAACTGTTTCCATACGATTTTTTTAAATTATGTTTTTAGTTTAATCAGTATATGTATGTAGTTTATTTAGCAAATGTTTCACCTAAAGATGGGGCTTATAACAGAAAAGTATTTTTTTTTAATTTATTTATTATTTTGAGTGTTTTTTGTTTATTTATTAGTTTTGCTGTCATATACAGCCAAACTGACAAACAAACAAAAGAACATACTATTATACAATAGTTTATCTAGATTAACTTGAATTGCAAAATTTAAAAAAAAATTCACTACTTTATTGAAAATTTCTCTGAATTCGGTCTTGGTCTTGTCTCAGTGCATGCGTGCAGCAGTGAAACCCCCGTGCACACGTTCCCAAACGAAACTTAATGAAAATGTCCTAAATAAAAATTGATAATTTGAAGTGTTTCAAAGAAACACAATTCCCTTCTTGTCTCTCTTTAAATATTCACTCATCGTCACCTTTGCCTCGTACTAAATCGAAACTTTCCCCCTCACCATTAAGTGACATCGTTGGAGCTAAATGTTATTTAAATTTTCTTTTACTGCTCTGAGAGAGTTAAATGCAAGGACCCAGCTCTATTTCAAAACTGATTGCAGCTCTTGGTGAAGGAAACATCTACACCAACCTCATCATCCGTTTTCGGTGCGTCGGTTTAAAAATGGATAAAATCATGTGAGAAGAAACCCATATCCCAGAAAGATCTTGAAGGAATGGTGACTTGGAAGTGTTTCCCGAACGTAAGTTCGGCAGAGTGGGTCGTTCGTAGTGCTTTGCTTATGCACAGGGAAGATCATCTTTGGACTTTGCTTAGCTTGTCATGATTTCCAGACACTACTAGAGCGTTCCACCATACTGCTAAACCATAAGTGAGAATCGTTCTGATTACCGAAGTATAAGGCCAGTGATTTATGCGGGGTTAAAGGCCCTATTTGTTTCGAATAGCTTTTTTATATGAGAAAAGTGCCACAATGGCCTTTTTGACTCTTTCTTGTATATAAGGTTTGAAGCTTAGTTTTTTTTTATCTAAAATAATACCCAAGTATTTTGCTTTGTGTGGAAAAGCTAGTGGAATACCTTTGACAGAAAGAGGATTTACATGGGGAATTTTGAACTTCATAGTGAATACGACAAGTTGCGTTTTATGGGGGTCGACTCCCAGACCACACCGCTCTGTTCAGTTTATTAGTTTGCATAGAGCATTTTTCAGGAGTTCTTTTAAGATATTAGGATACTTTCGTGATACGGCAATAGCAACATTGTTCGTATAGACAATTAATCTTTAGCTCTCCGCTTCCAGGCATGTCAGCAGATCATTCACCACCAAGTTCCAGAGAAATGGAGAAGGAACACGGCCTTGCGGACTACCACTACTGACAGATCTTCTAGCAAAAAAAACAAGTCAGTTTTGAATTGGCAACCTTGCTAGTCAACATTCGGTTAATTAGTTCACCGATTGACCTGTCGGCCTTCAGATATGACAGTGCAGATGCGATTACAGCAACCATAAAGTACTCTTTATGATGGAGGGAATATTCAATAATCCGTACTACCAAGTACAAAGCAGTATCTACCGATCTTCGCTTGTCATAAGCATGTTGAGCCGAAGACAGAAGTCTCGTATCGATGCTTGCAGGTAAATGGCTATCAATCAATCTTTCAAAAAGTTTTAAGAAGGAATGGTGATAAACTTACAGGTCTGAGATCTTTCAGGTTTACTTAGAAACTTTTACCGGCTTTGATTATTAACACAACCTTATCTTCTCTCCAAAGCAGAGAAATGAAGACCAGATTTATGCAACTGTAGAACAATGTCTCCAGAAGAGGTATGATTATAACTGAATTGAAGGGTTTAAAGTTGTTAATAATTAGACCTTGTGGATCGTATTAGACCTTGTGGACTTCATATTAGACACCATGTGGGCCGTAAAATTTAACGTTTTGAAAGCTACCTAGGAAATGGGTATTCAGTTAGAAGTTGCAAGAATTGGTTGACCATCCATATCAGAGAGTAAATATATGTACATTAGTCCTACTTTAAACCAGAATGGAGGATCTAGGATCACCTTTATCGGAGACATACAGTACGTTGCATCCAGAATTCCTGAGTCTCCTTACCATGAATTTTACAAGCCAGGGTTCTTGGATCATTTGGATCATATAATATCTTCCCCATACCTGCACAGACAAAAAAGAAGGGTGTCCTAAGCTTTAACAGAGTGTTGCAGGGTATTATGAATTAACTGCAGCATTTTGGCTACAATTAGGGAGACGAACCTTCACGACAGTGTTATCGAGTTCTTCCAAGTCCGAAGATAAGCCAAATATCTCATCGTCAATCAGATGAAACTTATTTATAAAGTATTCAGCCTTCATTTCTTCATTTCGTTAAACTGTCGATAATCTTGAAAGACTAACCCATAATCTTGATTCCTCATCTATCACGGATGAAATATTGTTGGATTTTCCAGGGTCCCCGACTTTCGGTACAGCTTCAAGGTAACCGTATCAAATCCATAACTTATCATACTTTTGGCTTATACCAAGGGAACAAAGGAGTCTTTATTGATTACGATAATCGCACTTCTATAAAAACCCCTCACCTCTTCTCTAGCTTAACGATCTTCCTCTAGGGATTTATGTAACAATGTTCTGTGCCAATTTTAAAGTGAATCGCAAATACCGATGGGTTCTCTAAATGACTGCATTTTATCTCGAGTGCAATATTATTTAATAAATTAATTTATATTGAAAGAAGGATTATTCAGTCCAACATTAAAATAAATCTTATTTGAAATTCGATAGATTAAGCGGACCTCACATGCTGCAAATGCGGCCATGGTTATATGCCATCATTTCATTATAATTTCTAAGAAGAATCAAATTTTTTCATAGAATCCAGTGGATATCTCTTTTCAACTCATAAAATTATTAAATTATACGGAATTCTGTGTACGTACAGTCTTACTTGGTCAGGTTGAACTTTTGAGGATGGGCCGAGATCCGACGTATTTCAATAGAGAGACTCAAATTGAATTATTATTTTTGTTTTATTTTAAACGCAGATGAAAGAAGTATCCTGATTATTTGATCCCGGTTGTGTTGTCTAAGTATATATGGGACATTCGCAGTCAATAATTAGAATATCGTTTATCTATTCAACCGAATAACCAAAGCAACGGTTATTAAATTAGCAGTCCGTAACAACAGAACGGAGGAATGCACAATAATAATATTTCCTCAGGATTGCCATAAATGTGGCTATAACAAAGGACTTCTGTTTGTTTTCATCATCATCAGCCCTTTGTAGTTGTTGATTTTATTCAAAACTCATGGCTCTATAAGTTACTTAATTAGTTTTGATCACGGGAAAAATGTTTTTGAAACTTCAAGACAAAACCCAGGACAATGTGAGAGAATACTTGGCAATCGCTATTCATAGATTCACATTTTACATATAACGCGCATTTTAAATCAGGTCTAGCTATAATCTGTATGAGTTTATTTTTATTGAAATTTTTTATTCATAAGAAGTAATGATCTAAAACATATAATTAAAATATAAAAATACTGAGTAAAGGTAATATTTGGGCTTGATTCCATCAATGAACCGGAATTCAATTACCAAAAACAATTAAGAGCATTAGCACAATGTTCACAGTTTTATATCTAAATATATGGCATTTTATTATTTAATAACTACTGACTAAAATTTGATGGGTTCACTTGTAAAGTTTTTAAAACCTTTCGAATTTGGGCATACAAAAACTTGCCAAGTAAGCCCATCAAATTTTAGTCAGTAATCAGTAAATAATAAAATTTCTCTATTACATTGTAGCTGTTTCAATATTATGCTAGTTTAAATATTCGGTATTAAACCTTCATGAAGTAAGAACTTGGCGTACTTTTAGATCTCAGTACTTTTCACGGCTAATTTGTTACACAAAGGTTTTTGTATAAAAGAACTTGACTCTTTTTTTAACATTTATGTTTTTTGGTCTGATCTCACTCCTTTTTGCAAAGATTTTAATATTTTGCAATGTCAAAATCTCGAAAGATACGGAAAGATAGAAGGGTGGACTCTACCTACTAAAATCAACTTAGTTTATAGCTTCCTATTTCTTTTGGTATATTTTGTTTTTGTTTTTTGTTGATTTGCGCTTCAATTATATCTTCTTATCCTGGCAAGATATCTAACACTAACATACCTACCTTAATTACAGGAATCGGAAGTGCTCCATATAAATTAAACATTTTCTCAGAAAGTGGGTGGATACCACGCCCCCTGAATGGAAAACCTCAATTTTTATTTTTAATCCTTTATATGCAATTTGAGCCCTACCGTTCTACCAAATTTCATTGATCTACTGCAATCGGAAGTGCGCCATATATAATTTACATCAGTTCTGAGGAAGTGGGCGGATACCACGCCCCTGAATGAAAAACCGCTAATTTTAAATTTTTTCTTCGTATGCAATTTAAGCCCTACCACTTTACCGAATTTCATCGTTTTACAGCAGTCGGAAGTGCTCCATTCAACCAACACCAATTCGGAGAAAGTGAGCGGATACCACGCCCCCTGAATGGAAAACCTCAATTTATATGTTTGTTCCTTTATATGCAATTTAAGCCCTACCGTTTTACTGAATTTCATCGTTTTATAGCAGTCGGAAGTGCTCCATTCAACCAACACCAATTCGAAGAAAGTGGGCGGATACCACGCCCCCTGAATGGAAAACCTCAAATTTTCGATCTTTTCCTCTGCTTGCATGACAAGACCTACCGTTGTGCGGAAGTACAAGATTCTACGATATCGGGAAGTGCTCCATAATTTTGATGATCTGTCAGTGAGTCAGCCAGTCAGTCAGTGTGAGTCAGTCAGTGTGAGTCAGTCAGTTACGGTTTTTGTGATTTTTGGGGCCCTATATCTCAGGAACTGCTTATGCTAGAAAACTGAAATTCAGCTTAGCAAATATTCGGAATTTCAAGTTTTTGACTTAATTGGTACTGAAGATAGGGAGGGGTCAAAAATTGCCTGAGTTTGTTCCTGGAAAAAGGGTGTAGTGCCAGAACTTGGCTGGGAATTACCGTACCCTTTGATTCAGCATGCTCTTGCTCAAAAATACCCCACAGAGACAGTGACTCTTAAAAGTAAATTTCAATGGAAAGCTTAATTTAGATATCCCACTTCACCAGCTGAAAATTGCGAATCAATAAACTATTCTCTGTATTCTCAGATATAATAGTGAATTTAATAAATTCCTCTAATTTTTTAGATATGACGTTGCTTGCCAGAGCCTTCCTCAATACGGACATTGTTCTAATACGAATTTCAGCTTCATGTGACTCAAACTTACAGTCAACGAGCACATTTATCCATTATTGTTTCATTTATAAGAGTCCAAATCTTGACAGCAATTCAACTCTTGATGAGTTTGATGCGCTGTTTGATTTCATTTCACTGTCGTTATTGCGGGCGACTTTATTGTACACACACCATTCAAATTAGCTCCGCTAGTAAGACAGACAACACCCAAAGGAAGAAATAATTTTCTAGATGAGCCCACCCGAATACCAGATGTTGCTGGCCAAAACACCCACACTATCTACTCGTTTCTTACTTCTCACCCTGTTAAGTATACCATATAACGGAAAGCTCTCCATGGGAAACAACATTTGCCCAGCCTGTCCCTAAAAATAGTGCCCCAACCTATTCTATTGACTAATTACACTTACATCCCTTCTTTCTACCGTCATGGAATCGCTGATAAATCATCAGCTCAAGAAATATCTCGAAGATCGAAAGCTTCTTAATGACCGGCAATACGGCTTTTGCATCAATCGTTCTACTGGTGATCTGATGGTAGCATATCTCACCGAAGAGTGGAACAGATCTTTACATTGTTTTGGAAAAATTAAGATTATTGCGCTTGATATTTCTAAGGCATTTGTTAGAGTTTGGCGCCGAAAATTTGTGCGTTTGGCATCAACGAAACCCTTGTTCTTTGGATTAGCAATTAGCTTCTAGATCGTTCAATACATGTTATATTGAAGGTTTCAGGTCGGATCTTCACAAAATAAATGCTGGTGTTCCCCAAGGCTCCGTTTTGTCTCCGATTCTCTTTCTTATTTTGATTAATGATCTCTGGTCGGAAACTTCTAATCCACTTCATTGTTTTGCCCTACATTAGCTTAAGTATCTCACATTCGTTCTCAAATTCACGTCCATCTCCATCGGAACTGGAATAGCAAAGGTGTCGTATGATAATCTCATGAAACTCCGATCCATACAGCATTGTTAAATGGGTTATACAAAATCGTGTGGAGTTTAACGCTTCGAAAACTCAATGATTTCTATTGTCGTTGGAGCAAAATGTACCCTTTATGCCATTGTCCTTGAATGGCACTTGCATCGAAGTATGACAAGATTCTCGAGACCGTTAAAAATGCTCCTAGATGCCTAGTATTTCTATATCGATCTAAGACATCTTTCAGCCCCTCTAATCTGGCTATACTTTGTAATGAACAGTGGGATGAGGTGGTAATTCCCATAGTTCGCAGCTCTGGCACATTCTTTTACCCTCAGCGTAGCTCATTTGGGTGGGGTAGTTGCTGCAACTAATTTCTGTTCACTCAAATATTTCGTGCCAGAAAATTAAGGAGATACCGCAGAGAAAAAAAACAAAAAAAAAAATCAATTCCAAACATATTTCCATAAAATACGACAGATGTTACGTCGTCTTAAGTAGTTTAGTAAAATAACTACGTGGCAACCCTTATCCTATAGTGAGACATTGCTGCCCCACCTCCTCGCTATACTCTGGCCTTATTTAGAGCATAGCCCCAAAATAACGATCTGCCCCATGACTCTAACCTTCTTAACTTTTGCTACAGTACATAACGCTTATAAGAAACTCAAAAATTGCACAAGATTTGTTTCTTATAACCGAGTGTTTCTTATATTCATAGAACGGATATGAGAAACAAGTTTCTTATACGGATATAAGAAACAAGTTTCTTATACAAATATACCCAGCAGCGTTACCACTTCCGGAAAAAAAGTCGAAGTAGATTTGGAGAAAAAAGTGAAGTAAATTGAGAAAAATCGAAGTAGATTTTAAAATGACTCTATACTTGGTTTTTGAAAAATTAGAACTCAAGATTTTTATCAATTGATATTACAACACGAAAAAGTAGAGATTCCGTTTGTCTGCAGGTGTGTACCTCAACCTGCAGCCTAAATGAGAAATTGAAATGTTTTTTTTTTGCTCGTTTCCTACCATTATGAAATATCATATTTATTTCGAAGACGGCTCTAATGGTTTTTATAAAAAAAAATCATGTTCAGATGCAGTCCGCATTTTTGTAAAAAAACGGTACCTGTCATAGATCCTTATTTTGATTTTCTTCTTTCTCATTTCTGAGTCTACCGATTTCGATCAAAATTTTCATATATGAGTTTCTGTGATTTTAAAATAATATTGCATACAAAACATTTTTATCCTTAAATATATATTATTAAATATTTAAAATTGTCAGTACATTTCTTTTAATTTTAAAGAAATTTGTATAGCTATAAAGAATTTATATGAACGTTTTTATAATACGAATTCTATATACTACTGAAATAAATCAGCCAAGTAGAAGACTTAGCACTGTTAATGGACTTGTTGAATTATTGATTCAAATTAGGTTTTTTGCCCTTTAGTCCACAAAAATTGGCGTTTCGTCCCGGCGATCTCACATGGACTCATCAGTTGACGAAACGCCAATTTTTGTGGACTTAAGGCCAAAAAAAACTAATTTGTATAAAGAATTTATTTATCAACACTGAACACTGAAATAAAATTCTCTTCAAATGTCGAATTGAAATGACATTTGCATACCTAGGTTGCTTTGAATTTTTCTCAAAGGTCTGTTCAAGTTTTTTGAGTTTCGTGATTTTTTTGAAAGTTTCTTAAATCCAACCAACTTTACATTGAAAAAAGAAAGTTCGTGGTTGAAGAAATGTTTCTTTTATCAGTGTTTTTCTTATAAGCGTGTTTCTTTCAACATTAAAATATATGGGAAAGTACACGGTGCTTTTGTTCAAGTTTCTTGTAAGCGAGATTTTCTTATAAGCGTGTTTCTTATAAGCGATAAATACTGTACCACTTTCCCATTTTACCAACTTAGTTCACCATCCTAATAAAACATTATCAATGGTACAATTTTAAATATTTATTAAAGTATATTATTACTTGAATTGTTAAAAATTTAATAAAAAATGAAATTTAAATAAATTGTGAAGAAACAAACAAACAAAAATTATTAATACGAGACAAAAAAAATCAAAGACCAAAATTAAACTAAAGAAAAGTATTGGATTGAAAATAATAACTACGTTAAAAATTATGATTGACACAATACGAAGAAAAAAACTATGATTTAAAACAAGAGTATGAGTGTTTGCATGAGAGGAATCTTATCAAGAATTAATGAAAAAAAATATCAAGGATATAATTACTCACGTTTAATCTTCTTGTTACTACTTGATCGATGATCCAACGATGTGCGCACATTGAAGGTCTTGACGATTCGATTTAACTAAGTATCCTAAATTCAACTATCCTCTTTTGCACGCACTTTCACATTATCAAAATCTTACACTTTACAAGAAATTAATTAATTTTTTTTTTTGTTAAAGGTTGAAAAAAATATTATTTAAAACTAATTCAAAAGAAACGTAAATCGTCTTTAGAGGTGACGCATTTGAAATGATGATTGTCTTGATTCTTGAAAACAATCTCGAAAAGTCTAAAGAATTGAGGAATCCTTTACCACAAAAAAATAATCTTCTTTTTCTTTTGCCGAAGGATCAAACTTCAATATTGTTGAGTTGATAACATTCAAAGTGCAAATATGCTCATGGATGTTAAAAAAAAATGAATCATATTTTCCCTGATTGGAAAAACTGCTGGGCCAGATATATCAGCTTCATTTATTGTGCTGCTGAGCCCAATTGGTTGGAACCAATGTTTATTCGCCGCTTTTTCAATATTCAGGGAAGAATGTTCTTTTTTTTCACAAAGAATTGAATTTATAATTCATCAAAAAAATTTAAATTTTTTTTTTCTATTATTTTTTTTTTGTCCGGAAGATGTTTTTTACTTGGCTAATATGATTAGAATGTCAAAATATTTATTTGTCTCTAACTGAGCAAAACTCATTGACGACTAGATTTTTTTTTTTTTATTCTTATGCAGAGTGTTTTTTTTTTTTTTTGATAATTCTGTGCAAAGTAGTTTTATGCTAGTTCATCACAATTTCTAAAACTCGAGTATAACTCACATCTTTGGGCAGATGCAGCTACAAACTTCTCTCCACTTATTGGATTGAATTCAGAATAGAGCGTTAAAACTGATATGAAACAGAGCTATCATGGAATCATTCCCATCTCTTGAACAGCATCGGAATGGTTTTCTTTGTTTTATTCCTTCTTTCACATGCAATGCTCAATTGCTCACTCGAAGTAGCCAGGTAAATTCCTCCTTTAAAACAGTTCTCCCGTGATAACCGTTTCGCTAGGAATGCTCATCAGTTCACCCTTGAGCCTAATGTTGGTCGTACCGTCAAATACAGACATTAATTTTTACCCGGCACGGTTTTCCCTTCCCATTTCAATTTGCAAACATTCAAGACCAATATCGACACCTTCATTGAATGGAAACAACAAATTTAATATGAAAAATGTATCATTTTTCCCGCCAATATTTATATTTGGGGCTAACGAGTAAGTCAAATGGTTGAACTTTCGGCTTCTGAAGGGAAAGCTCACGAGTAGTAAAGCTCCTTTTCAAGGACTCCCAGTACTTCCAATGGCAAATCTTTATGTCTTTAAACTGTTAAAGGTTTTTTTTTATTAGAAGCGGGTACAGTGCTACTATGTATAAGAAGTTACAACACTTATGGATTAAGAGTGAACAATATGGTAATGCTAAATGTTCCTTTGGCTGGAAAAACCTATTTTTATAGATTTTGCACTGCCGGACCTAGGCGTCTTAATAAACTGCCCTTAGAAATAAGAAGAGAAACACAAAAGCCTTTCTTCTTAAATAAAGTAAAGAATTGGCTATTCACTTTATTTCATTTCATTTATTGTAAATACAAATCTTTAACATTAGATTGTTGAATCTTTATGGTTGTAAAAGTATACAATTTGGAAGAAAATTATACAATGAAGCTGGAAGATTAATTCAATTATAAAATTAACTTTATCCTAGGAAACTTTTTCATACAAAATTATATTTAATAATTAGAAATAATCCATAAATTATAAATAATTTACTCACTACTTAAATGCGAAAGCAAAACCTCATTGAAACCGCGTGCACAATACTGTCTTCTTATATTAAGGGGCAAAGAATTCCATAGTCGAATGGTACCCACAAAAAATTGTCGTTCAGAAGATAAAGAATTAAAAGTAGGTTGCAAAAGTACTAATGAACATGAAGACATAGTAAAACGTATTTTTTCATAGAGATATGTCGGTTCTTTCGTTATAATAATTGTATGAAGTAGTTTTAAACAACAAAATTTTATATATGTGTAAGTTTGTTGCTATCTATCACCCAAACTTAGCCACCATCATGACTACTTTTGCCTCACCTCGTCTCCTCACTTTGTTATAAACACTCGATATATTTAGATCAAGTATAATTGATCTTACTTTTAAATATTAATGTTTTATTATTTTATATTATTAACTTCCCATAGGGAGTTATTGTAATCGGTCCGATTTGTCAAATTGGAATTTTTGACATTTCTCGACGTTTCAAGGTCCCTAGAGGCTATATCAATCATTTTTAGAAAGATGTCTGTGTGTGTGTGTGTACGTACGTTCGTACGTTCGTACGTTCGTACGTTCGTACGTTCGTACGTTCGTACGTTCGTACGTCCGTACGTTCTTGTACCATTTTTCGTCGTCGATATCTCAAGAACGAGTAAAGATATCGACTTCAAATAAATTTTATTTAATAGATAATAACTTCAAAAGAGGCTGAAAGGGCGTTTATTAAAATTCAGTGAATAGTTTTTTTACTATAACGGTTTAAAAAAATAGTAAAAATTTTGGTTAGTTTCAAATATCTCACGAAAAAATAATGCTATTGATTTCAAGTAAAATTTAATTTACTCACTATAAGGTCATACAGATTTGGTATGAATTTGGAAAAAAATGAACATACTGTTATTTTTTTAAATAAAAAAAACTGAAAAAAAAATTTCATAACCCAGATATTCTAAGAACGGAAAACAATTTGAAACTCAAAATAATTTTATTTTACGAAAAATAATGTGTTTGACAACTGGTGAAAATTTAAAAAAAAATTAATTTACAGTTTTTTTACAAAAAATAAAAAACTATAAAAAATTCTATTGAAAATTGGTAAAAATTGTTTTTCGACTCAAATTTCTCGAGAACTAGTAGTGGTATTGACTTCTAATTTAGTTTATTTTATACATAGTATAATTTTGTACAATTGGTAAAATGTTGACAAATATTGAATTAATAGTTTTTTTTTTAAATAAAAAAACTATTAAAAATTCTAGTGAAAACTAAAGGGTTTTCCAATAAGAGGTGTTATTTTGATATTCAAAGAAAAGTGGCATTTTTGGAGATAAATGATCGGATGTTTATTTCATTATAAAGAGGAAGGTATGCCGTTAATAATGGAACACAACATCAGCCAAATGGCCGCCAAGACCACGCTTACCACGCAAAGTGGCTGCCCTATGTCCTCGATAGCCTCACGAATTTCATCTTTGAGGTCTTGAATCGACGCTGGGCTGTTGGCGTAGACCTTATCTTTCACGTGGCCCCAAAGGAAGAAGTCGCAAGGTGTTAAATCACAAGATCTCGGTGGCCAATTGTGATCACCTCTTCGAGAGATAACACGGTCCGGAAACTTTTCCCGTAAAAGATCGATGGTTTCATTGCTTGTGTGGCACGTAGCGCCGTCTTGTTGAAAGTAAACGTTGTCCAGATCAATACCATCCAATTCAGGCCATAAAAAATCATTAATCATCTCTCGATAGCGCAATCCATTGACCGTAACTGTTGCTCCAGCCTCATTTTCGAAAAAGTAAGGTCCAATGACCCCGCGGGACCATAAACCGCACCAAACAGTCACGCGTTGAGGATGGAGAGGCTTTTCAACAATAACTCTTGGGTTTTCCGAGCCCCAGATGCGACAGTTTTGCTTGTTGACGTAGCCTCCGAGGTGGAAATGGGTCTCATCAGTCAAGATGATTTTTACGAACCGTCTCTGCCAAATTTTCAACATTTTTATAGTGAATTTTAATAATTTCAATGCGTTGTTGAAGCGTGTATCGTTCCATTTTTATTAATAGCGTAGTTTCTACTTGTCAAATGTCAAAAAATGACAGCTTCAAAAGTGACAGCTACCGAAATAGCGGGCTTTTCAAAATAACACCTCTTATTGGAAAACCCTTTAGTTAGAATTGTATTTCAAGTCGAATTTCTTGGGAATGAACACCGATAGTGCCTTCTAAAGTATGTTGTTTTATACATCGATACCTTCTCGAAAGAATGTATACTAAGCGACATTTCTAAAATTGTTCAGGAAACGAAAAAAACGAAGAAAGTTCTAGTGGAATCATAGTGTGCTAAGAGACAATTTTGGTTAAACTAAGTGACATCTAACAAAATTTTTTGTTGCTAACGACAATGAGATCTTTATTAATGTCGCTTATTGTCGCTTATTTGAAAAAACAAACTAAATATAAAGTTTTCAAGACCACAAATGGGAAGTTATCAGTGTGGGTCGCACCCAGCCTCTTTTTTTTCAATTGTTCTTGAATAGTCTGATAAGTTGGATCATAGATCCCAAAGCCGACATAATTGTTGATTTAGGTAAATCTATATTATTATTATTGTTATGTTTTAATTTGTTAATTTGTTTTATTTAATAACGATTAATTATAGTTCTTTACTACATCAACTTGTGTCTCAATCCGTATTATTCGAAGAATTCCTGTCTTGTCTTCAAGGTTTCAAGCTATATACATAGTTGAAACCTACAAATCAACAATTAACATGGAAGACGTAAAAGCCAAGTTCTGTTTATCTTCCGAAGCTTGGGATAACAAAACTACCGTTGTCGTTAAAACATACAAATTTTGGGCCAAGAAGAAATTTTTTCTTTCCCAACTGAAAATCAACCAATCCAAAAACATACTGAATTGGTGAAGCTGTCCATAATCAAGACTGCAGTGAAGAGTCTTAATACAAGAGGAAAAATTAGAAATATAACTGTTACACTGAAGAAAGAATTGCAGAGTTCATATTTGGATGAGGAAGGTAATGTAGTCTTTGGTGGTTATTATTTAGAGGCAATATACTTCTCCTCTCAACCCACTACCAATAACCCTTTACTTACTTTTGAAAATCCCATCCAATCTATTTCAAATAATATGGTTCTAGAAAAATTTTCAAGTAAAAATCAAAACGCAAAGTCGTGGTTAAATTTATTTTTGCTCGAATGTGAGAGATTAAATATAAATGAAAAACAGTTTCCGGAAACTTTAAAATTATTCTTGGAAGGACCTGCTTTAGACTGGTTCTCAACTTTATATAAAACGTATTCTATGATCAAACCTTGGGATCATTGGAAAGCATCTTTTCTGAATACATTTGGAGAGAAATCTTGGAATGAAATTGAGTACGCTTATTCTTTTCATTGGCTAAATGATCCATTCCTTGATTTTGCTTTAAAAAAGATAAATCTTCTTATTGATGTCGATCCAGACCTAAGCATAAATTCTCAAATCAATTTTATTGTATTAGCTTTACCGAAATTCGTTAGATCGCGTTTAAATAAGAAAGAATTAATAACGATTGAAAGTCTTATGTCTAGCTTACGTCAACTAGATCCGATATCAAACAATAACACAAATGCGAAGAAATCTCAATTAGAAGTAAATAAACAAAACCGAAGCTTCGCACCATGTCACATCTGTGAGAAATCCGGCTACGCGAATAGATTTCATTCAGAAAATGTATGTAGAAACAAAGTAAGACCAGCTAGTATAAGATTCTCAGAATCAAAAAACTGAATATGATTCCGCTTATAAAACTTAATGTTCTAATCAATAATGAAATTGCCATTGCGCTTTATGATTCTGGAGCCAATGTGTCATTAATAAATTACAGGTTTTATAAGAAATTACAATTGATTAACAATATAAGCGGAATCCAAACGATCAAAACGATGGGTGGCTTCACAGACGCGCATGGTGAAGTAACGGTATCTTTGAAAATATTAAATATACAAAAACAATTTTCTTTTGTAATTTTTAAAAGTGATTTGTTTGAAGAAGATTTGATAATCGGGCTGAATTGTATTAAAGAGTTTCGATTATGCCAAAATGAAAATTTAGAAATCACTCAGAGTTTGATGCATATTCTTACAAGCGAAGATTTAAAATGTAATCCGAGTTTGATTTCAACGATTGAAAATGATAGTAATGTTTTGGATGATATTCTTAAGAAATATAATCTTGTTTTTGCTAAAGAAAAATTTGATATCGGTACGGTAAAAAATTTCGAAGCAACGATCAGATTAACTGAAAATAGATATGTATCAAGAAAACCATATAAATGTTCCATTCCGGATAAAATAGAAATAGAATCTCAAATAAAAAAATTAATGAAAGCTGGACTTATTGAAGAGTCATATAGCCCTTATGCCTCCCCTGTTACTTTAGTCGTTAAGAAGGAAGAGGGAAAGAAATCACGATTGTGTATTGACTATCGTGAGCTTAATAAAATAGTTGTTCCCGAAGGTCAACCATTCCCTCGAATTGATGATCTTGTTGTTCGTGTAGGAAAGTGTGTTTACTTTTCCAAATTAGATATTAATTCAGCCTTCTGGTCTATTCCGTTGCGAGCTAAAGATAAATACAAAACCGCTTTTCTGACACACCATGGTCACTGGCAATGGGCATGTTTACCTTTTGGTTTAAAATCAGCTCCTGCCATTTTTCAAAGAATTTTGTCAAGCATAATTAGAAATAACGACTTAGATTCTTTTACTATAAATTATATAGATGATATATTAATTTATTCAAATAACTATTCTGATCATATAAAACACATTAAAAGAACATTAAAGGTTTTACAAGAACAAGGTTTAAAGTTAAATACAAATAAATGTAGTTTTGCACAAAAAGAAGTAACTTATTTAGGACACATAATATCAAACAATAGTATTAGACCGATTAATGATAATTTAATAGCTATAAAGGATTTCCCTGAACCAAAAACAAGGAAAAATATAAGACAGTTTCTGGGCAAAGTGAATTTTTATTTGAAATACATTCCCAGGTCTGCAATAACACTAGAACCTTTACATAACCTTTTACGAAAAAATGTTAAATTTTCATGGTCAGATGAATGTAAATACAGCTTTGAAAAAGTAAAAAAATATTTATGTACAGCACCTGTCTTAGCGATATTCGATCCAAATAAACCAATATACATTTATACGGATGCTAGCATAGAAGGAGTAGGTGCAATTTTGAAACAACCTCAAGAAAACGAATCCGTTAAACCGGTATTTTATTTCTTACGAAAACTTAATAAATCTCAGAAAACGAAGAGAGCTATATATATTGAATGTTTGGCAATAAAAGAAGCCATATTATACTGGCAATATTATTTAATAGGCCAAAGATTTAAAATATTCACAGATCATGAACCATTACGAAATTTCAATATAAAGAATTGCAAAGACATAGAACTACTTCACATTTTAAATTTCATCTCACAATTCGAATTTGAAATTCAATACAATCCAGGTAAAAACAATGCAAGCCGATTGTCTTTCGCGAAATCCAGTTCTCTCCGAAGAAAATGATAGTTATAATTCACAAATAAAAATAGTAAATCACTTGACAGTACAAAATATATTGGATAATCAAAAGCAATTGACTTGTGATAAATATTGTAAAATAAAAGATAAAATTATATACAGAACTTTAAATAAAAGAGAGAAAATATGGTTAACAGAGGACTATGGTATCTCATTACTAAAAAAAATACATGATTCAAAAGGTCATATTGGTGTTAAACAAATGATATTAACAATCACACCAACATTTTATTTTAAAAATATGCACAAGCACATAAAAATTATTTGTAGAACTTGCGAAACATGTATAAAAAATAAAACAAGATTCGGTAACTTCAAAGCTCCTTTGTCGCAGCTAGGTCCAGCATCGGTACCCTTAGAAATAGTATCGTTAGATACAATAGGAGGTTTCACGGGAAATAGATCCCCAAAAAAGTATTTACATTTGATGGTAGACGATACGCGTTTATTTCTACGTCGAAAACGCAGATAGCGAGAGATTTTATAAATCTTGTAAAATCAATTGAGAATAAAGGCAACATTAAGACGATTTTGACTGATCAATACCCAGGAATTAATTCCTCAGAATTCAAAAATTATTTGAAGAATAAAAATATAAAACTGATTTTCACAGCGACAGACTGTGCATTTTCTAATGGACAGAATGAGCGAACCAACCAAACTTTAGTAAATAGAATTCGTTGCAAAATATATGAGAACAAAAATAAACCCTGGTCAGTGATTGCTGAACAGTGTATTTCCGAATATAATAACACCATACATAGCTCAACGGGTTTCTCTCCCAATTATTTATTAACTGGAGTGGATGACTCAATTATCCCAATAGAATAAAATAAAAATACGCTTGATAATTTAAATTTTAATAGATCTGTAGCAATACAAAATGCAAACAGATCACATAACGTAAACAAACAATATTACGATAAATATGCTAAAGAAATTGAATATAAAGAAAACGATTTAGTTTATATTCAAACTGGTAACAAACTGAATAGAAAAAAATTAGATCCGGTTCGAATGGGTCCTTTCAAGATTAAAAAAAAGATCTCTGAATCCATTTACGAGATAAATATTGGCGGAAAAAAGAAAGACTTGAACATTTTTCATAAGAGCAAGATGATTCCTTACTATTCTGATCCTAATGAATCCTCTCAGGGAAGGGGGGATGTAAGTTTGTTGCTATCTATCACCCAAACTTAGCCACCATCATGACTGCTTTTGCCTCACCTCGTCTCCTCACTTTGTTATAAACACTCGATATATTTAGATCAAGTATAATTGATCTTACTTTTAAATATTAATGTTTTATTATTTTATATTATTTTTCAATTGTTCTTGAATAGTCTGATAAGTTGGATCATAGATCCCAAAGCCGACATAATTGTTGATTTAGGTAAATCTATATTATTATTATTGTTATGTTTTAATTTGTTAATTTGTTTTATTTAATAACGATTAATTATAGTTCTTTACTACATCAACTTGTGTCTCAATCCGTATTATTCGAAGAATTCCTGTCTTGTCTTCAAGGTTTCAAGCTATATACATAGCTGAAACCTACATATGTATCTAAGCTACAACCAAGTATGTTTTGTGTGTAGGCTGAAACATGATCGTAGCGCTTAAGATCATAAACATAACGGCATATATTGTTGAATGCAACTTTCAGTTTTCTTTTAGTGTCTGGGAACTAAAAGTGCTCTTACTAGCCTCAGTTTCGAGAGGAAGGGTGTATAATGTTTTGACAAGGAGAGGCTCCTAAGGCACCCGTACACTTTCCCTATAACAGTCATAACATGATCATCCCATCTACGCGTACTGTTGAACCAGATCCCTAAGTTTTTGGTTTTATCGAGATATTGTAAAGGAATATTTCCCAAGTTTATTTTTATAAACAGCTAAACACTTAGATTTTTTAGGATTAAGTTGTAAGCTATTTCTTTCAGCCCATACTACTATACTTTGCAGATCAGAATTAAGCCTTAAGACACCATCCTCAATTAAACCTAGTTTGCAAGAAAAATAAAGCTGCACATCATCAGCATACATATGCATATTTGCTTCTTTAATACTTAAAGGTAAATCATTTATAAATATTGTAAAAAGCAGTGGACCCAATATAGATCCCTGAGGAACTCCGCTTAATATATTTTTAAACTGTGATCTAGAATGATCACTCAAAAACACTGATTGCTTCCTACCGCACAAATAAGATTTTATTAAATTAGCTGAACTATCAGTAAAACGAAATAAACTTTTAAGTTTCGATACCAAAAGCAAATGGTCTACGGTATCGAAGGCCTTAGAGAAGTCCAACAGCGTTAAAAAGGTTACTAAGTCCTTACTGACTGAAATTCGTATATAATCAGATACTTTTATCAATGCAGATACACAGGTATGTTTGGGCCTTGAAACCAGATTATTTGTTCTCAAGAAACCGGAGAGCTGAAAGTGTAAAAGTTTTTCCATGACTTTTGAAAAATAAGGCAAAATTGAAATACGTCTGTATTCGGGTGCAGAGAGCCGAGAACCTGGTGTTTTAAGGCACGGGAATAACTTTCGCGAACTTCCATAATGCAGGAAAACATGATTTTGTGATAATTGAATTGAAAACATGCGTTAAAAAAGGTAGAATATGTGGGAGTATCATTTTGACAAATAGTGGATGGATTTCATCTAGTCCAACAGATTTAGATTTTATACTTAATATAGCTTTTAAAACATCGGTTTGTTCTACCGTTGAAAACTGAAAAGAGTTATCATTACTTATGGCCACATTAACAGGTTCAGTAAAATTCCTGAAAGTTCTTTGGGACGATAAAAACTTGTTGTTAAGCTCATCCGGATCAATAGCATCTAGGTCTTGCCTTTTATTACGCCCAATACCTAATTCGTGCAGATTTTTCCATAAAACTGACTGCTATCAAGCCTCTTGGAATAAAAAAGTTTTTTAGACTGTTGTATTTTAGATTTAACTTTATTACGTAGTAAACGAAAATAATTGTAAAAATCGGGTAACTTGAACCTTTTCCATCTATTGTATGCTAAATCACGTTGATTTTTTAATTCATAAATTTCAGGAGTAAACCAGCAGTTGTTCGGATTTCTTAACACTCTGGTCTTGAACGGAACATGAATATTGAAAAGGTCGCGTATGTTGTTCTGCAAAAATTCAATTTGCTCATCTGGATGTAACATAAAATAAACTACTTGCCAGTTGATACGGAGTAAGTTTTGCTCTAAACGATGAGTATTAACATTTTTGAAGTCCCTGTAGGTATAAGTATGAGATGAATTTTGCAGTTCACCTTTTAGAGTAACGAAAATGAGATCATGTTTAGAAAAAACTGAAACTGATAGCTGACTATAAAGTTCAACATTATTACGATCGCTTACAAAAAATAGATCCAATAAAGTGTCGTTGGTATTTGAAAAATGAGTTGGTGTTGATACATTTACGGGATCTAAATTCAAAGAGCGCATTGTTTTAACAAACGATTCAAAATTTTCAGGAAGAAACAGATTGCAGTTAAAGTCACCACAAATGATAATATCAGTGAAAGAAGAAGAAATGTCTTCAAGAATGGTATAAATAGGATTTAAGTTTATGAAGTTGTTCTTCCGTTCCTAATTTCTAAAAAGCAATATTCAATATCCTCTCCATGACGGGATGAAGCAACCATCTTAGCATACATTTTATTTTTTAAGTATATAGCAACACCCCCGCCTCTACTATGCTGCCTGTCAACACGAAAAATCGTATAACCATTGAGGGAATCAAAAACATCACTTATTCCAGTTTTAAACCAAGTTTCAGATACACACAAAACATCTATACATGATTCCATAAATAAGCTGCGAAATTCATCAATCTTTGCATTAAGGCTTTGAGCATTTATATGACACACGTTCAAACCTTTCTTCTTACTACACAATATCTTTAACATTAAACGAGTGTTATCAAGAGCACCACCACCATGAATTCCATTTCCACCATTAATTATATTCATAAATGAAAATAATAAAGCAATAATATAGTATTATAATAAATAAAAAAGACATACTGCACAGAGGCTTACAATGATGTTGCGCAAAAAGTAGGATAAATTTAGAGAACAGATTAAGAAAATTAAAATAATTCATCATCATCATCATCGGCTGGACAACCGGGTTCCGGTCCTGGCCTCTTTCAACAAGTCTCTCCACCTATCCCGGTCTCTAGCCGACGCCATCCATTTGCGCACCCCAAGGCTTCGGGCGTCCTGGTCTACGCCATCTCTCCAGTGCAAGCATGGTCTACCACGCTGTCGTCTACCATAGAATGTACCACAAAGAACTTTCCGAGCAGGTTCCTCTTCGCTCATGCGAGCTAGGTGCCCTGCCCACCGGAGTCTACCAAGCTTAATTTTTGTCACGATATCTGCTTCAAGGTAGATTGCGTACAGTTCATGATTGTACCGTCTCACCGTCTCCGGAATCGTCCTTCCTCACATACGGGGCCAACAATTCTCCTTAAGACTTTTCTCTCGAACGCAGCTAAGAGGTCGGAGTGCCTTTTGCTAAGCACCCAAGTCTCGGATCCATATGTGAGTACTGGCAGGACTATGGTCCTGTACAGCAGCAGTTTTGAAGTTAGGGTGAGATTTCTGGATTTGAAGAGCTTTGACAGACTATAGTAGGCTCTGTTGGATTTGAGAAGCCGCCCGCGTATTTCTTCTTCTATATTGTTATCGGCTGCTACTATTGACCCAAGATATTTAAAGGATTGCACCACTTCAAATTCGTGCTCCGCAACCTTGATTGTTTGACCAACTGTTCCTCTCGCATTCGACGCCACCATGTACTTTGTTTTACCTTCACTAATGTGCAGCCCCAGATTTTGTGCCGCCTGCTCGATCTGGATGAATGAATCGTGTACAGCTTGTTCGGTTCTTCCGATGATGTCGATGTCGTCTGCGTAAGCCAGTAACTGGCTGGACCTGTTGACGATGGTTCCTCTTGTTGCCGTGCCAGAGTCACGGATTGCTTTCTCCAACGCCAGGTTGAAGAGGAGGCAGGCCAAACCGTCCCCTTGTCGGAGTCCATTAAAGATGTTGATTGGTCTGGATAGCAAACCGGCTATTTTTACTTGGCTTGTTACGTTGGTCATGGTCAACCTACATAGTCGTGTCAATTTATTTGGGATGCCGAATTCTCTCATGGCTTTGTAAAGTTCTACCGTGGCTATGCTATCATAGGCGGCCTTAAATTCTATAAACAGATGGTATGTTGGGATGTTAAATTCTAGACATTTTTCCATCGCCTGCCTAAGAGTAAAGATCTGATCAGTTGTTGATTTGCCTGGAATGAAACCACACTGATATTGTCCGATGACGGTTTTAGCGTATGGGGTTATCCGGTCGTGTAGAATAGAGGAGAGTATCTTATAGGCGGTACTCAACAACGTGATACCTCTATAATTGCTGCACGTTGTGACATCTCCCTTCTTATGTATGGGGCATATTAAACCTTTTCGCCAGTCTTCTGGCATTTCTTCCTGCTCCCATACGTGTACTATAATATCATGAATTGCTTGACGTAAGGCTGGCCCGCCGTGATGGAATAATTCGGCTGGTATGCCATCGGCTCCCGGGGCTTTGTTCTGTTTAACCCGACCTATAGCCTTCTCAACCTCTTCTATGCTTGGTGGTGGCAACATAGAGTATTCTTCTTGAAGTAGTGGAGCCTCCACTTCTGCAGTGAGCTGACCATTTAGCAATTCATTAAAGTACACTTCCCATCGCTCCAGTAAGCTTTCAGGATCGGTGATCAGATTTCCCTCTCCGTCCTTGCAGTATGTGCAGCGTGGTGTGTACTGCGTCATGTTTCGGACGGATTGGTAGAACTTCCGCGCCTGGTGCGGACCTCGCTCTCGGCTATTTTCTATTTCACAGATTAGGTTCTTCTCCCAGGCTGATTTTTTTTGTCTGTGTAGCCGTTTTTCTATTCTTCTGAGCTCTTTATATTCCTCTTCGCGTGCCCGCGTTCTATGAGATTGTTGCATTGTTCGGTACGCAACATTCTTACGTTCAGTCGCTAGCTTGCATTCATCATCAAACCAGTCGTTCCGATTTTTACGACTGCTGCCTAAGATGGAGTTGGCAGTACTAATGACAGTATTTTTAAGACGTGTCCACTTCTCATTTACGCCCAGCATACTGGCTCCAGGACTTACTCTCCCTAAATCAGGTGTTTCTAGGGCGAGTCGTAACGCATTACCGAAGGTGTTACTTGTGTTTTCATTGCGCAGGGCAGCCGTGTTGATTCGAACCTGATCGGCGGATGCAATGCGTCTTCGCAAGGCAATCCGCCCTCGGAAAACCATACCAACAAGATAGTGATCCGAGTCGATATTGGCACCTCGGTACGTTCGTACCGTCATCAAGTTCGAGTAGTGGCGACGGTCTATCAACACGTGGTCTATTTGGTTACGAGTGACTCCATCAGGTGATACCCAGGTGGCTTTGTAGATATCCTTACGCGGGAACCTGGTACTCGCAACGACCATGTTTTTCGATGCTGCCAATTCTAAGACTCGAAGTCCATTGTCATTAGTGTAACTATTGGTGCCTGCGTAATGCCTGAATACCGGCTCCCGACCTATTTTTGCGTTCAAATCCCCAAGGATGATTTTAACATCATACCTTGGACAGGCATTGAGGGCCCTCTCGACTTGTTCGTAGTAAGTCTCTTTTTCTTCGTCTGAGGACTCCTCCGTAGGTCCGTGAACGTTAATGAGGCTGATGTTCGTAAATTTGCCTCGCACGCGAAAGGTGCAGAGCCTTTCGCTTATAGCGTTAAAGCCGATGATGGTAGACTTCATTTTTTCGCTGACTAGGAAGCCTACCCCGAGCACATGGTGTTTTGTATGACAGCTATAGTATATGTCATATTCTTTCTTCTGTAGAACACCATTCCCTGTCCATCTGATTTCTTGAAGAGCTTTATATTTTGACAGGGCATCGGCTAGCTGCTGAGCAGCTCGAGCTTTATAGAGCGATCGTACGTTCCATAAGAAAATTCGTAAATCGTTTTTCAGTTTTCGTTGCGTTGGTTGTCGTCGTGTGATCAGTCCGTTTCCGAGGCTTGTTGTCGGTCTCGTAATTCATAAAGTTTTACGGGACAGGGAATTAACCTGTCGCCAACCTGAGGCACCAGCCTGATCATATTAGCCAAACCTTTTTAAAGGCTTGTTTCTAGCGGCCGCCACGGAGAGGCTATGATCAGACTTCCACCAGTCCCGAATAATTACGGCACGTGCATGTTTTCGTATGCTACATGTTATTCCCCTTCTTTTGGCGTTTAAATTGATAAGCCTCACGAAAAATCAAATGATTACGTGTGGTCAAACTTTCGTTTAGATAAATACGACTATCAGAATTCATGTCAATATCGCGAAGACATAAAGTTTGTTTTGTTGATTTATATCGTTGATTAATTGATCTCAGTAGCATGTTTTTATCTTTTTTGGTGTTAAATTTAATTATAATGGGAGTGTCTTCAGAGGCACCTTTTGACTTGATACGGAATATGTCTTTCAGCACGGGGGTTGGAGTGCATTCAAGTGATGTGCATAGTTTATTGAGCATACCTTGCAAGTCCTCTTTATCTGTTTTGGGAACCCCGTTGAGAACAGCATCAGCAGACACACTTTCACGTTCCAGAAAATCAATTTTATCCATTAACATACTCGTAGGTACATGTTGGTTTTCATTGCTCACGTTTGCAGAAATAGTTTGTTGTTCTAGGCTTTCAATTCTTTGTGTCATTGTGGTTATTATTTTATCGATGTCGGAGAATCGATCATTTAAATTCCCAAGAGCTTGGTCAATTTTTGTGGATAACTCCTTTTTACTGCTCTCAATTAGTGACTTAATTTGTTTGGATTGTTGTTTGAATCGAAGTTCCAAATTCTTCCAAAGTTAGTTCAAAGGTCATAATATTATTGAATTAAGCTTTTAATTAAAAAAAAATTCGTTTTTCTTGCTCATTTAATTTGATCTATTTTTTTTTTAATTTTTATATAATAAATATTGTGTTTTTTTTATTATTTTGCTTAACACATTTATTTTCATCCCAAAAATACAAAATAAATTAAAAGCACGACTTGTTCGCAAAACTAGCTCTAATGTAAAAAACTAAGAATTTCAAAAAGGAAAAAAACTGTTCATAAGCATAACATCTATTTTTTAAATGATTAAAACAACTCCTTTAGTAGTTAGACCTAAAAACAGGACGCCATATGATTCAAGAAAATATTATATTTATATACATTTTCAAAGCATTTTTAAGAAAAAAATTTTTCTCTGGTAGGTCTAGCTTTCAAAATTTATCCAAAGAAAACAAATTTCATCAAAATTATAGGCACCATCTTTTGAGAAAAATACGATTTTCGAAAACCATTTTTATCATTTGTATGGAAGAAAGCGTTATTTTTATGAAAAATCAATTTTTCTTCTGGATTGTATTAAGAAACTTATTTGTAAAGCTTGAAAAAAATCGAGCATGAAGTTATCGTAACAATGATCTAAAAAAAATTAAATTTTTTTTGAAAAATCGAAAAAAATGTTTTGGAAAATTTCAATACACATTAGTATCTAATCTTTTAGGGAGCTTTAGCACAAACAAAAAATTATTAAAATCGGTTGTATATCGTTTTTGAGAAAATCAAAAGCAAACAAAAGTTTTAATGGGGTACCATTAATACCTAACAGTTTTTCGTAATTTTTTTGTTTTCAAACATTACTTCGCTTAAACTAAATAAAATTTTTTTAAGTTTGGGGAACAGTTTATGAAAAAAAAAAACTTATAAAATTTCGAAAAAAAATCGTGTGGCAGCTACCACTAACATTTGGGAGGAAAAAATTAAAACTGCTATCTTCCAAGTTTAAGGGAAATCGGTTGAGCCATTTAGGCTGTAGTAGAACTAACAGACAGACAGAATTACAAGGCCCACTTTTTTCGTCTTCACTATCATCGTAATCTCAACTTTGATCAAGATCTCGAGTTCGATTTGTTTTACGAATACATAACTAAGTTAAATATAAAAAATTTGTGTTTTTGACGTTGTTTTTGATTGGGAATTGCTCGTAAAATGTCGGAAACCATACATTTCCATAGCAATTTACTTTACTACAAAACTTATTCAGACATTTTGAAAAGCGACCAGTGCAGTGTAACCATTCTCTCAGAAACGCAAGTGTTTATTAAATAATAAATATCCCGATTGGTGCTTTTATCCCCAAGCTTGAAACTACAGTGCTCTCACAGATAAGAGGGAGGCCATGCCATAATCAATATCCTTAGCTGCTGGAAACGTATCGTTTGTATTGTATTCTTATAGAAATTAATTAATTAAAATTTTCAAAATAATGCCATTTTTATATCAAATTATTATCAGTAATTATGCACACCCATTATTTATTCGAGAATATATATTGTACATTTAATAAAGCAGCTATAAGTTTAAAATTAATAATTTAATTGGGTGCATACCCACAAACCCATATGCATTAATATTGTTAGATATTATTATAATTCATTTTGTGTAGGCCCCAATCCCACTGTAGATCGTCTACTCTTTACATCATGAGTGCCTCAAATGTTATAATATACATGTGTGTAGAGATATTCAACAGGATTTAGAGGATGTTAAAATTTAGTAAGGATAATAGGAAAGTATAGAATAAGTACATAAAAATTATATAAAATATGCAACAGGAAATATGATTTTACTTTGTTAATTATAGATTTAATTGAAAATTAGTTTTTGTGCTTTAATATCTCTGCAAAATAAATCCTTTTTTATTCATATTTTATTTATGTTTAGTTGGTTGGATAGATGAATGAATTCATAGAGTCTAACTCGTTTGGCGTAGATTATGCAGAACACAAGTTAAACCTTTTAGTGAAATCAATTTTTATTTTTTTTTTATTTTAAATGAAATACTGTATATAGGCTGCAAGACAGTATTGTTAAAGATTTTGAGACAACGATTAATTAATTAATTAATTTGTCCCTTTGTTTTAGCCAGGGTCGCGGGTAATCTTCTTCATTCAGACTAAGATCGGGACTCTATTCCAATCAAAACTGACAATTTCAACTCTTCATGTAACTGAGTTTTCTTGTTTTCCTCGATTCGATGAACAATCTCAACATTAGTCTAAGAAAGCATCTTACTCTGGTTGTGGTATAACCTCTCCATATGAATGTGCAACAAAACACCGATAAACATTTCATATAGATCTAATAGCTATATTTAATTAAAAAGCTATTTTTATTCAATTATTAATTCATTTAATTCAATTTGTGTTCTTTTATGACTTTAATTAACGATATTAATTAGAATCAACATTTTGTTCACTGTGGCGTATGAGTGCTTATTTTTTGAATTATTATCCCTGATTAACAAGTTTTGGACTAGGATGAACATTATCATCATAAGGAAGGAGAAAAAAAGTGGATCTCGCAATTCTGTCTGTCTATCTATTAGACTATATGCTAATCGGCTCAGCCTTTTTCTTATACTGATTGTAGTTAGCATTTAAGATTCTATTTTTTTTTTTTTTAATAACGCTATCAGCCATGCAAGTTTTTTTTTCGAAAATTTAAAACTTACAAAATAAAATTTGTTTTTGGACTTTGAATAAATTCAATTTTTATTTTGAAAATTTAATAACTCAAAAAACAGTTCAGATTGTTTTTTAAAAATCTAAATATTTTTCTTGTATTTTTTTTTATAATTAGCACATACTCAAAGGTTTTTTGTATACACTTAATATGCCAGAGACACAGTGTGAGCATTAGGAAAAAAGCAGGGGATAGAAAGCAGGTGTCGGTGTACATTGGTTTTGAATTCTTGAACATTTCAGTGACTGGGAAAGGCAGAGCGTGGTAAGGAATTCCACATTCGCGTAGTACGCCTAAAAAACGAATCTCTGTACTTCCAAGTACGACCGAAGTTGGGCTCGAGGGTAAGCTGATGGGCATTCCTAGAAGTGCGAGTATTACGGTTGAATTGTTTAAGGGGAGGAATGCAGCTGGCTATTTCACTAGAGAATAGTCCGTTAAAATAACGGTAAAAAGGGTGAGGCAAGAAACATTACGACGATGTTGGAGTGACGTTAATGAGTCAATGATGTTATTGTCACCAATCAGTTTAAACGCTCTTCTTTGAACACTGTCCAAGAGACTTCACAAGTAGCACAAAATGGTATAATTTCGGTATCACATTTCTTAATTCATACTTTATTCCTTCTTTATTAGGTATGTCAATTTATGCCTACTTAATTCCATCTTAATATGATCTTTATGAGGTATTGTCTTAAAGAACTTAACTCGGTGTGCTTACTTCTACTTAAAGCATTCTTAAATACTTCTTAAATTTGGCATTTCTTAAATCGTTCTTTTTTGTTACTTAATTCCTTCTTTAATCCTTCTAAAAACATAACTTTTTTGTTTTGGTGCTAAATCGGTATTTTTCAAATTCTTTAATACGTATTTAAGTCTTCTGAAATAGTATGATTTATAACGCCGGTTTCGTACTTTTATTTTTAGATGGAAAGCAAAATGTGTGAACCGAATTTATTAAATCTTTAAAAAAAAAGAAATTGTTTCATTATTGCAGACAAACAACAATTAAAATAGCATTTATGTAAAATGTGACATTTTTTATGACATCCATTTATGTAACTGACAAAATGTTCATACTTAATTCATACTTTATTCCTTCTAAAAACATTCCTTTTTTATTTTGGTATTAAATCGGTATTTTTCAGATTCTTTAATACGTATTTAAGTCTTCTTAAAGAGTATATTATTAAAAACACGAGAGAGTTATTTGAGTAGCACTCTGAGACAAGATATTTTAAGTGTCACAGTGGCACAATAGGTAGAGCACAAGCACGGCAAGCGAGAGGACTCGGGTTCGAATCTCAGTGGAAGCACAGAGGTAAATTAAAAAAACTAACTTTTAAAATTCTTTCATTCCAGCAAAAATTCACATAAAGACTAGAATATAATCAACAATAATAAAAAACCAAACAGATAATAAAAAAAATTTATTTTTATTGTTTCTAATAATTTTTTTAAGAATTGCCGTAGCTCTTTAAGAAGGAGTTAAGAAGTATTTAAGAAGAATTATATCCCGATTTAAGACCATTTTAAGACTCAATTCATCTTCTTATTTCCTTCTATCGGACCGCCCACTTGCGCCTTTTCTCTACTTAATAGGAACTTAAATCCGTCTTATAGAAGATGTCAGATACCGATTTAGAATTCTTAAAGACTTCGTTAAGTAATTCTGTGCTACTTGTGTTAAGTAAGTTACTGGAGCACCAGCCCATAGATGGGAGTTATACTCAAGTTCTGGGCGTATATAGAATTTATATATTGTAGCCAGATCAGAAGGAGAGACAAATTTCTTGCACCGTTTTAGAAAACCCAAACATCTTGCGGCATTTTTGGCAACATCGCGTATGTGATCGTTCCACAAAAAGTGGTTCGTGATGCACATACCGAGAATATCGAGATGTTCAGTTTCACTGATGCAAGTGTCACTCATAGACAGTGGCAAGGGGGGTGTATCTCGCTTTAGCGATATAAGACAGCATTGGGTTTTCGAAGCATTAAATTCGACGCGGTTTCTTATTCCCCATTGTACAATGCTGTTTAGGTCGTAATTTAATGAGCTTATCATATTTTGTCGTTGCAGTCAGGGCCGGACAAGCTATACGTGCAAGCTGTGCAAATGCGCAGGGCGTTGAACTCAAAAGGCGCCTTGGGCAAGCGTTAAAAAAGCCACTACTTCATAACCACTACCTACCTTCTTTTTTTAAGTCTCATTTCTTTTTATAGCTCACTCCAATATTGGTATTTATTAAATAACTAACAGCTAATTCTAAATTTAAAGGCAAATATACATATATACAGTGCCGGATTAAGCCAGCGCGGGGCCTGTAGCAAATTCTATCAAGGGGCCCTTAGACTGTTTTAGGTTAGCCACTTATCAAGTTTATGGTATTAAATAAAACAAAACTGTTTCAAACAAACTTTTCTTGATTTAATTTGGGAAAATTTATAAATAATGCTGTTGATATCGACTTCTCGGAGTAAATCATGTTCAATATTCATTAAAGTGAGGAGATTAAGACGTTGTTGGCTCATCGTGTTCCTCAATTCATTTTTAACACGTTTTAATGTTGAGAAAGATCGTTCACCACTGCAGTTGGTGATCATGAGAGACAAATAACGTTCGGGAAACAAAATTGTAAAGAATTATTTATCAACAGCTTGTAAACCTGCATTTCCAGAGCCTCATGATTCCTGCTGTCAATAATACCAGCCACATCAGAATTGAGCATTGAAGCGAATTGCACTAATTCGTTGCCCAGACTGTCCTCCAAATCATCTGCGTAAGCACTTACTATGGTTGCAGATTTTTAATTTCTTCTGGTGGAAGAGATTTTAATGAATTTCAACGTTAATGATTACAATTTTAATCTTGGTTGGATATAGTTCACATTTGATTTTTGTCAAAAAATCAATGTAAGATGAACTGAATTCAATAAAAATTGCGTATTGACTCACAGCCAACTGATGAGTCCATGTGCGATCACCCGGACCAAACGCCAGTTTTTGTGGACTAAAGGCCAAAAAAGCTATTTTGAATCAGGAAGAGAATTTAGCTCTCGGAATATTCCGAAAATGCCAGCAATTTTATGATAACTGTTCATATACGTTTACCTTAAGCAGTAAGTACGTTATCAATGATGACAATAAATACCTGAATTTCATACCGTTGTCCAATTTGCGTTTGGTGCGGTGCGAAACATGATTTTTGGTAAGTTAGTTGATCATTTTGATGCAAATATTTTCTTCTTAGTAATTGTGACTAAATCTAATATGTAAATAATACTTTTTTATGGTCAGAAAAGGTTGGTGCGCGGGGCCCCCAAATGCGCGGGGCCCGTAGCATTTGCTACTCTTGCTTCGTGGTTAATCCGGCACTGCATATATACATAGATAGATACATATCTACTTTTCCAAAAATAAGTCGATTAGTCGATGTTTAATTTCCTATACACACCCCCATTCCCACAGTAAAAAAAAACTACATCACAAAATATTTACAAAGTGCACAATTTTGTTCGCTTAACAACAGATACCTACATATGTATTTGCTATTTTTCTCTTTATCAATCTACTGTTACGTTATTCTTCACACTCCCCATCGCATGTATGAGTGACGGCATTTATTTTATTTTGTTATCCCTCCCCTATGCAGTGTAACATAAAACAGAATTTCAACAGCAAATACAGACAGTTAACAGTTTGCAAGTTGATAACATGAGTACGATGCCAATTCTTCTATATGAAATCGAAGTCAGCAATGTTACTCAAACAGAAATTCTGAGGTACAAAATTCATACTCATTGACATGTCAGTGCGCAGAATTAAAAGTTGAGTCTAGGAATTTAAACTCTTTCGGTTGAGTGTTTCTTGTACTATGTTTTAGTTTGGCACTGGCCTCTGTTTATGAATGAAATTTTATCACTGTCGTGTGTCGAGAATGAGACAAAGGGTTGAAATATGGAAATACTTGAGTGATGATGATGCGATGATTAATGTTGAGGTTTGTCGTTTATGAGTGAATCTGTTTTATTCAATTTCTCTTTTTCTCTATTTTTTTGTTCTTGCCAGTTATTGCTTACATTTAAAAAAGGGATTTTTTGACTGAACTAATTACTTTATTTGTCTATGTATTATGGTAAAAAAAACTCAAAACAAAAGAAAGGATAGGGAATCTATATTGACAATAAAACTTGCTACGCTACTATTCCAGTAGTGTATACGAGTATGTATAAGGTTATGATAATGGTTCAAACATGAAAGGAAAAGAGGCTGGTGTTCAAAACAAAATTAAGTGTCTTGAACCAAGAGCTTATTTTGTTCAGGCTACTTGCATTCCCTTTGGTTGTTGTTGGTTTTTAATGATTCAGCTTGCTGTTCATTGGAAGCTGTTAAGTTTTTTGACATTGCTCAATGCATATAAAACTTTGTATCAGGTTCAACAATGCGTTGGGACATACATATATACAAAAAATTTCGCTGTTTTGACCTTAAAACCACTTTCTGAAACCAGATGGGAGTAGACTAAATGCTTTAAAACCATTCAAAAAAATCTGAGAAGCTATAGTATGAAGCTCTTATTGAAATATCTGAGGCTGGAAACGTTTAGAATAGAAACATGCAGTCATTAGGAAGTAAAATTTTAGTTTCAAGTTTATATGTTGCATATTAATCTAGTTTGATATTTTAGAAAAAAATAATGGCGCAAAATTTTAATTGAATTAGTACGATGCTAAAGCTGTTTTAGTAATGTCATTGTTTTAGGTGTGTTCAGAAGCAATTTATTAACAAAATTCTTGTAGTACGATACTAGTGAGAAAATGTTTAAAATTAAGAATGAGTTAGTAAACTACTATAAAGTTAGCAAATAATAATAGGCTGTTTAAAATTTTGCGCCAATATTACTAGTAAGTATTTACAAACTCCGTCTGCTAATTTATCTATACTAAATATGCTACTCAAAACTCTTTGGTGGAAATGCGATCAGAAGAACAATTCACTAACGTGCAATCAGCTGAAGCCATAGCTCTAAATCTATAAATACCATCACAGTTTCCTCAAATAACGTAGTTTTTTTAAACTAAAAGTAATAATAAACTACTTCAGGACCCCAATGACTCATGAAAGATAAGTTGACTAGTCAATCATGGCTATAGAGAAAGAGCTTGTCAAGTCATTATATTATGATGATCTGGTTACTGAGTTTGCTAAAACAGAAGCCAGAAAAGTTAATCTATTGCAATAAATTCGGTTCTATTTATTTTTATTAAAATAATAATCTTATTATTATTTCCTACACTGAATAAATTAAATATGAATATAAAACTTTTAATTCAACAACAATTATTGAGTTCATTATTTATTTGTATGTTGTTATGTTTTTGAACTAGTTTTTAAATATTTTTTACTTCAAAAAATATTTTTTTCAGTTCCTAAATTTTTGTGATATATTTTTTGACTATTATTTTTGTGATATATTTTTGATTTCTTAGTTTTTAATAAAAATCATATTTATTTTAATTAAATATAAGCATTATCTAGGAATAGGCCTCTTGGGGATCCCTTGTTAAAAAACGCATTGCAAAGGGTACCCCTTGGGTAATGAGGAAATGACTTTTTCCGCCAATCCAATCCAAATGAGAGGCGCCACTGATAAGGCTTGCGCAGGGCTCTAATTTAGCTCGGGCCGGTCCTGGTTGCAGTTCCACATCCGAAGAGGAGGGATGTGAGTCTGAAAACGAATATGCAAAGCTAAGAGTACTATCGTCAGCGAAACAATTAATTGGATTAGAAGTTGTAGACAGGAGATCATTAATAAAAATGAGGAAGAGGGTCGGTGATAAAACGGAGCCCTGGGGCACACCAGCGTTTATATTGTGGGTTTCAGACTTGAATCCATCTAGTACAACTTGTATTGAACGGTTCGAAAGAAAATTTCTAATCCAAAGAAGAAGCGATTCGTCGACACCTTAAAATGTTTTTAAAAAATGTATGTACTCATTTAAGTTCACATTTTTACTTGCGACTTATATGTACTATAAGGCAAGTTATGCATTCGTAACAAAAATCGAACTAGAGATTTTGATCAAAGTTGACATTACGATGATAGCGAAGACTAAAAAAGTGGGTCTCGCATTTCTGTCTGTCTGTTTGTCTGTTCGACTACAACCTAAGCGGCTCAGCCGATTTTCTTCAAACTTGGTAGATATAATTTTTAATTTTTTCCCCACGTTTTTTTCTTTTTTTTTTAAGACCAAAAATAACGGTACCTGCCATACGATTTTTTTCGAAATTTTATAAATATTTTTTTTTTCTCAAAAACTGTTCGACAGATTTAAAAAATAAAAATACAAAAAAATTTCATTTAGTTAAACCTAGGTAATGGTTGAAAAAAAATTTCCGAAAAATGGTTATTGAGGGTACCTCTTATGGAACCGTTTTTTTTGTTTTTGATTTTCTCAAAAACGGTACAACCGATTTTGATCATTTTTTTTTGCTAAAGCTCCCTAAAAACATAAATAGAATTGTGTACTCAAATTTTCAAAACAAAATTTTTTACATTTTTATAAAAACTTCATTTTTTTTTTTTTCAAAGCTCATTATTTCGAAAACCCCATGCTAGATTTATTTTACACCTGATAAATAAAAGTTTCCCAACATAATCTACATGATGTGGGAAAAAAATTTATTTTACCTAAGAATGAAGGTACCTTCCATACAAATGTTAAAAAATATAAAAAAAAATTGTTTTCAAAAATTGTATTTTTCTCGGAAACTGCGCCTAGAATTTTGATAAAACTTTTGTTCTTTCAATTTATTTTTATGATCTTTAATTTAATAAAAAAAAATTGAAATTAAGATATTACAGCTTGTACCCACTAAGAACCTTTTCTTCGAATTTTGAATTTCTCATTATGCACATAACGGATCTCAATGAAATTTTTTTTTATAGAGAAGCTTCTAAGAAGTCTTAAGCACATTGCATTTTAAAACTTCAAAATAAATATTTTTTGAATTTTTGAAAAAAAAAATCTATTTGTTTTTTTTTTGAAAATTTGATATCTCAGAAACGGCTCGATATTTTTCTTGTAAATTTAATTTTTATTCGAACAATAATTAAAACTTTAAAATGGCCTACCAAAATTGTTTCTTAAAAATCTTTTAAAAAGTTTTTATATAAAAGGTTTTTTTTTAAAGAAACCACTACAACGACTTATAATTTTTGTTCGTGCAAAAATTCATATTTGCATAGCATTCTGTTTTTGTCTCTTACTACTAAAAGAATTTAAAAAATTAATTTTATCCTTATGAACAGTGTTCTCTATTACATAGGAGCAAGTTCGTGCGACCCAGTCGTGCGTTTTATTTTTACTAGATTTGTAGATTCTTTTACGTTACTTGACAGGACCATCGTTTAGTTAATTATTAATGCAAAATTGATTTAAGATACGAATTGAAGGCTAGTTAAATCTTAAAGTTTGCTCAAATAATAACTTCTTAGATATTTATTAAGAGAACTTATGTAATTTATTTAGGTTCAGTTCACTAAATATCGCATGAAGAGCTTTTCAATATGAATTCCCAACCCACAATGGGACTATTTTAGTTGGAATAGTGCTAACTTACAATTAGAAAACTTTGATATGGGTATAAGAAATGTGACTATATATAGGTCACCAGTGGAGGTAGTAATATTACAAAACTATTTCATGTTTTATTTATTGAACCTTAGAGTATAGTTTTTTTTTGGAAAGCTATCAAAAATGTTTTTGGCGTTATTCCCCATCTAGGAAAAAACATCGTAATCCACGCATAGGCAATAGGGATTATACAAAACTTATGGCCAGATCAACTTTACCCACATTTAATTCCATAGAAGTTATACAACCTACCGCCATGCATAAAGCTTGATTTCGAAAAGTAATTTTGTTTTCTTACATTTGTTTTGCTCACCGCTTAGGGAGAAGTATAATTTAGGCAACAAAACTCAGATTCATTTCTGGATTTAGTCCAATGGATTTTTTTTCCTGTCAAGGTTCTGTCATCATCAGTGAGCAATCATTACCACCACAATCTCAAGGTTGAATCCACCAATACCAGTGTTTTTTTTTTGTTTATTGATTTTCCATGTGTAACATTGTTTTTGGGATTGATTTCGAGAAAGAGGGGATTTCCGTTAGTACTTTCTTTCCTGTTAGTAATTGGGAAGCAGTACACTTTGAAAATTATACAATTTTTTTTTTGGTGAATACTTACTTATCCATATGTTATTTAATCAATCAACTAGTAACGCTCTGGAGTGTCTGCATACCTACAAAATTTACAACATTATACAGTTTGTCTTCCCGTTTTTTTATACAATCTCTTTTTTATGAAATTCTGCATACGCCTTCTTCTTACATTGCAAAATTTTTGTTGGCAACCCTGCTGTGAAAGTGATAAGTTGGTTTAAAGAAAGCTCTGTTAAAAAGTAAGAAATCAAATCAAATTAATTTAAACAAAAAACAAAAAAAAACAAAAAAACAAAGTGTTTAGTGTACTCAGTCAGAAACGAAAAAGGTGAGTCACCAAAAATTGTTTTATTTCTCGTGAAAGCTAAACAAAAGAGAAGAAAATGCCTTTAAAACGATCGCCACCTAACAACAATCGTATAGGCCGAAATGGCGATATAAATATGGCCAAGAGACAGCACAAGGAACCACTGATCTCTATAGTACGCTGGATAGCGCATTCCCTACATTGTATAACAGATTTTTTGACTCCAATTGAAGATTACAGATTGTGAGCAGCTTCATAATTTGACGTCTTCTTTTCTTAAAAAAAAATATTTTGACATGACAAAGAGGAAAACAAAAATGTGACTGCACTTGTTTATGCGAGAAACAGATTGACACAGCAACTTCAACAGCAACTTTAAGGCTAGGCGCACACATTCAATTTTTAGTTTCGCAACTGCTTGTGAAATAGATTATAGCGTTTTTGACAGCATATAATCTAAGTTCAGATGCGAAATGATTTAGCCGTACATTTAACGATAAAAATTAACGTAAATTGCGTCAATGTATACGACTTATGCAATTTGTCGTACTAATTAATTTTTTTTTAACAATTCTTCCATTGTGAAAACCAAAATAAATAGACGAATCAAAAAGATGGTTATTACATTTTCATTTAAGTGTTGATAATACTGAAAAATTTCACCTCAAAAGGTGGTAGCATTTGCACAGCGACATCGAATTTAGGGTTAAGGTCTAACGTTAATGTCGAAGTTGCTGTTAATGTAATCAAAGCCATTAAAATCAGTGGCCCTAAAAAGAGTGACGTGCTTGTTAAAGTTGCTGTTGAACTTACTGTTGAAGTTGCTGTGCTAATCTGTTTCTCGCACTATTTGTAAATTTACATATTTATTATTAAAATAAAAATAATAAATTGAAAATTGGACGAAAATCATTTGTTTTGATTGACAAATTGTCAATTTAATAAAATTGAAGGAATGTCGTTTCAGTTGTCTGTTTTTTAGGCAAAAGACTGGCAAGCACAATCATTTTTTCATTTATTTTTGCGATTTTTTAACACGATAGTTTTTTATTTTGTATCACTTTTTGATCACTTAATTTTGCAATTTTAGTTTATTAAAAATTATTTATTGTTTTTTATTCACACGATAATTGCAACCAAAATAAAAAAGTAGCAAAATGAAAAAAAAAATGTTGAGTTCTATTTTGTTTTGCATTGTGGTGCCACTAAATATTGCAGTGGGAAAGTTGACAACACTGCACCAGCAACAGCAAGTTTAGGACTTTGGCCTAACGACACTTTTGGCGTTGCTGTTCTTATGTGTGTTAAAAAATTGAAATGCATTGTCTCTGAATTATTGGCGGCCACTGTTGCTGTTGACGGGTGCTGGTGCTGGTTCAATCTGCTCCGCGCTTTATGATGTTGTTTTAGATGTTATACAGTTATACTGCTATAAGCACCGTGGTCGCCTTCATAATATAACAATGTTCAATTGGAGTCAACTTTTTTTGATGAATGCCCTATCCAGTGTATTATAGACATCAGTGCAAGGAACTGACACCATCTCCTGTGTCGTCAATAAAGGCGAAAAATAGCACCGAGCCGACGTTGATGGTGGGTAGCTTGTCGGTAAACGACCTTAAAAATTTAATTCAAGATTCAATTTCAAACATATTGGATGAAAAATAAAAAAACCTTGCAACAAAATCCGACATCGAGTCCATGAAAACAGAAATCTTAAACTTGAAAGAGAGTAACAAATCATTGCAAGCCCAGTTGGAAAATATGCAGTCGCACTGTCTTCCTCTAGAACACCAAGTAGAGATGCTTGACAGAAAATCAAAAGAGCAAAATATAATCGTTCATATGCGCAAACAAAACGGTGTTGATGCTGCACAAAAAGCGAAATCTATCTGCTTAGAGATGCTGCGATCATGCAGGATAATGCAGGAATTATTAAAAGTGTAACTGAATTACGCTCCGGAAGAAACGTTGCAAATGTCGTCGTCGAGTTACACGATAAAAACGATGCAATAAAAGTTCTGAGATCAAAAGCCAACATTGCCGGCACAGGAATCTCCAAACATAAAGACTATCCAGTGGCAACACGAGAGCGGAGAAGAAGAATAGTCAATATTGGGAACCAAATTATATCTAAAACCAGAGAATTAAAACCTCAAATAAAAGGAGAAAAATTGCTGGGTAATGAAAAAACATTTTATTACGACAAAAACAACATTCTTACAAGTGACAGCGATGATAGATTGACGTTTCTCAAACAACTGATCGGGAATGTTAGTGAGGGTACATATGAGTCCGAATCTAATGGCGGAAACACAATGGAGGCGAGTTGCAGTGGCGTAACAAAAGCAAGAAATCAAAATTGTAATTTTTAATAAAAAAGCCGTCTGCCATAATAAATATAGAATTGTAAATACCAATTTAATTAATGTAAATTTAGTACCTAGCAAAATTTCAATACTTGCATATGGAGGGCTCACAGCTGAACCGAACCAAGTCAGAAAAAGTGAATTCGAAGATATTAAGAGGTTAGGTAAATAAACTGCCATTAATTACTGAAATACATATTTAACTCATAGTAAAGACATTTGGAAAGTTTATTCACTCAGTTTTCTTTTGACCAAAAATGAAAAACAAGAATTGAAAAATGTACCCAATATTTAAGAAAAATTAAAAAAATGTGACTTGGTTCATTATTGCCTCGAAAAATTATGAAAAATTGTCATTAAAGAAAATAAAAATTGGTAGAATTTAAAAAAGGAGCAAAAACAAACAATGAATTTATTTCAAAAACTAAACACAAATGTATTACAAAGTAATACAAGCTTATTAAAAAAAAAAAAACCATTATTAGTGATGAAATTTCATCATTTTCATCGTCTTCATCACTTTGGGGCTGCTCCTGGTGTTGGTTCCTTGTTAGGTCTTGTTTAATGGGTAGGTTCACTTTTTTAATCTGACGTAACTTTACGACGAGTTGGATAGAGGCTATTTTGTTCAAAATTTCAAAAGGATTGTTGGTTCCCCCTTTCCTTGCCTTATCTAAATAAACTTCATAAAACTCAACTTCTTTATTGAGTGTTTACTTAAATTTAAAAAAATTAAAAGAAAAATGTGAATTGCGATCAAATCGAAGCCACCTGATTTTGAGCCATGAAAAATTATGTCCATCAACGGTCAAGGTTATCTCGCTAACGGTTTATTTCGCATTTTTCGCATAAATTTAAATAAAAAAAAAAAGTTTAGGCCAATTTTTTTCAAAATTGTGAAATGAAGTGCTTAATTGGCCACATATATGTTTATTTGGAATACAGCTGTTGATTAATAGGATAAATTCAAAGTTTCTTTAAATCCAGATTTTTTAAATGCATACACCCAACTCCGAAAACTGGAAGGAGGATTTGCGCCCTGCCTGCCGTTGCCAAAATATTAGCGAAAATAGTACTGGAACGCATCAGGGAACATCTAAAAGCCACACTCGATGCCGAACAAGCAGGTTTCCACGATGGATCCTCATGCATTGATCATATCAATACTTTAAGGATCATAATTGAGCAGTGCGGCGAATATCGATCACCACTTCACCTGCTTTTATTGACTTTGAGAAGGCTTTCGATAGGGTCCACAGAGAATTTATTTGGCTTTGCTTTACACAGGAGGGGTATCTCGGATAAATTAATAGCTATTATTAAGACAACTTGTGATGGATCCAAATGTCATGTTTTGCACGAATGAAGGCTGTCAGAAGAGTTTGAAGTCCAAAGTGAAGTCAGGCAGAGCTGATTTATGTCACCAATATTGTTTCTGTTGGTGATAAACAATTGTCCTGCGAGCGGCCTTGACGGGAAACGGAGGGATTCGAAGGACTCTGACGTCTAACCTGAAACATCTTGACTATGCGGACGACGTATGCTTGCTCTCTCATAGGATCATGGATCTCCACCAAATGACAACAGAGATAGAGAGAGAAGCAGAAATCGTGGGGCTGTATTGCGGCGCATGCAATGCAGTGGAATCCGCTCACTAAAGAAGGTAGAAGAGCTGGACGACGAGAAGCTCATGGAGAAGGACAGTCGAAGATTAGTCAGCCCAACTAGGCAAGAGTTGCGACTAATATCCAGGAACCGAACACGATGGCGAGCTGGCGTTGAGGATGCCCTATGCCCCACTAGGCGTCCCCCACGGACATAAAAAGTCTGAGGACCTAAGTAAGTAAGTAAGTATACACCCAACCTCGCACATACCCCAAATCCTATAGTGTGCCCTAGTAGGGGGGTTTCAGGGAGGCAGCATGCAGAACGAGAACGTCTGTTCGAGGATAAAATTGACGAAAACTGAATAATACTGACTTGGTTCGTTTATGCTTCGAAATAAATCGAAAATGAGAGCCACTGACTTGGTTCTTTTACCGTTAACTAAGGAACAAAACAATTTTTGAATTAGGTCATTACAGCCCTAAATAGAGGTCAATTTTGCGGAGATTTTGGCATCAGTTTTGGATTTTTTTTTTTTTATGACTTGGTTCGGTACAGCTGTGAGCCCTCCATATAATGTTTCAGGTTTAGTCAATAAAAATGTATATAATGGTTTTTATAATTATGTTAACTGTTTTGATATAATTTTTCTGTTTGAAACTTTCGTAACTGAAAACAATTTTGATAAATTTGAAAGTAAATTTAAGGACTTCGAATTTGTATGGATCTCAGCGATAAGAACAAGTACGCGCGGAAGAGCTAGTGGAAGTTGTGATTTTGGATTTAAGAAAACCATCAAAAAATTAGGCTGCAAGTTCGAGACTAGATTAGATTTAGATTAGATTAGATTTAGATTTATTGTTTCTTTTCTTGTTTATGTACATAAATAATATTTACAAAAATCGATAAGCATGGCTTTGCCGTCTGCCTGATTGACATGAAATTAAACATTTTATAATAAGTTTGTTTTTTTTTTTTTTTTTTGTTTTCACAATAAATAAAAATATGATAAATATAATAAATACAATTCTCTGTTTTCTCTTTAAAAAAGTTAAAAATCTTCATTAATAATTTGGCTTCTATATTTTATAGCTGTTTGATAAAAATTAAACAATAAGTTTATATCATTATCGCAGTTGAGATGTGCTAAAACTTCTTCTTCCGGTATTAAATTGCTTCCAAGGAAATATCTTCGGATTTCTTTTAGAATTGGGCACCTGCCAATGAAGTGGATGATATCTTCTCTCTCCGATAGGTTGCAAAGACTACAGTAGATTGGTAAATCAGTGCGGTGAGGGATATAATTAAGTCGAATAAGTTCTCCTCTCATTTTAAAGATAGCAGATATGATTTTATTACTGTTTTCGTTACGAAAATAGTTCTTTTCATTTAAATTATGTCTCAAAATGCTATATGTAGCTCTGTGTAATGACGAAGTAGCTAAATTTAAGCAGTCAGCTCTGTATTGCTCATCTACTTTTGATATCAGGTTGTTGATTATATCCTTACAGTATCTTTCATTTCCATTTATGCGATTGAACTCCATTCCGCAGTAGGTTGCAAGCTCTTCTAACTTTTTGTACCATAGTGTTCTTCTCTCTATTACCTTTCTTGCAATAATTTTTGGAAGTCTCTCCTCCGGTAATTGCAGGACTTTGATTACATATTCTGCGTGTAGCTTTAAAGTTTTAATAAAAAGTGGTGATAATCCTGTTTCAATGTTTATCATATAGTTGGGCGTTGTGCTTGGCAGATTGAAACATCTTTTGATGTAGTACCTCAGCAGTTTCTCCACTGTTTCATACTGGCAGTATCCCCAAGATTGTGCTGCGTACAACATCACCGACTCAGATACAGATTGAAAAACTTTATATTTGACATTATGGTCAACTAAATGATTTGAAAAACACCTCTTCCAGGTAGCAGATATGGCACTTTTAGCTTTTATTAGTTTTTCTTTTAAGTGGGATTCCATACTCAGATTACTAGTTACCGTTACTCCAAGATATCTGTATGCTTTCACGATTTCAATGGCCTGTCCATTGAGATACCATTTTTCATTGCTGCAATTTCTACCTGTTCTGTGTACCTATGAGACTAAAAATGAAACAACATTCTTACAACTAAATTATGAGAACAAAAAAAATGATAATAATTCCGACATACATTAACTGCAACAATTGGGAATCAGATTTCGAAAAGTTATACGAATTTTTGTTAATGAATGACAATCCAAGTGTGCTCTTAGTAGGTGATTTCAACGCAAGGACCGCGGCTGAAGCGGGATTTGAAAATGAGGTAGTGGAAATAGCACGTCAATCAAAGGATGAAATTTGCAATGCTCGAGGAAAACAATTTCTTGACCTGCGTAATACATTTGGACTCAGAATTTTGAATGGAACCTCAATATCAGATAAGGATGGTGAATTCACATTTGTTGGAAGTCAAGGTAGCTCAGTAATAGATGACAGTTTAGTTGGAGGAGCAATGGTGGAGTATATACATACGTGACTTCAAAGTAGACGCGATACCATTCTCGGATCATTTACCCATCAATACGATGATGCAAGTAGTTACCAATGATGATTCCGGTACAAGAAATCTACAGTTTCTACCAAAATTGAAATGGAATTCTAACAAAGCAGCTGTATATCAGAAAAACATAAACCTTTCACTAAGTCAGGGAATCAATTCTGGTCTGAGTGCTATTGCAAATTGCATAAAATCGGCTTATCCGGCAAGCAACAATAACAACAAAAAGTTCACTCCTGTAGAACATTGGTTTGACGATGACTGTAGATGTGCGAGACAGAGGTCATTTGCGTGGTTAAAATCATTTCGTGTTTATGGAAGTCATTATATTAAGAGCAAGTATCTGGAAGCGAATATGGAGTTCAAAAACTTATGCAGGATTAAAAGAAGTACCTTTTTAATGAAGAGGCTAGACGGCTAGCAGAATGCAAGAATTTATCGGATTTATGGAAAGTGGTGAAAAGATTGAATGGAAAGGAGTATAAAATCCACAGAGATTTAACACCTGACGTTCTGTTGTCGCATTTTAAAGAACTTTTGAATCCCTTAACCGTCAATGCAACAGTATCCTACGCAGAGCCAGGCTTTGAAAATAGCACACTAGATGAGTGCATAACTACTGAAGAAGTTATAAATACTTTACAAAATGTACAGGATGGCAAAGCGGCTGGGTCCGACGGAATCCCAGTTGAATTCTACAAGTACGGCACCAATGAGCTGATAAATACGATTACTTCAGAGTTCAGCTATATTTCGGATAGTGGATCTATACGCGAAAGGTTTAAGGAGTCCTTAATCTTTCCTATCCACAAAAAAGAAAGCACGCTAAACCAAGACAATTATCGAGGAATAAGTTTTTTTAACGCCTCATAAAAATTTTTTACGTCAATTCTGTAACGACGACTTAATTTGTGGATTAGCCGGAATGGTCTATTGAAGGAGTTTCAAGCCGGTTTCAGATCCGGTTACTCCACTGTCGACCAAATATTTGTTCTTAAAAGCATTGCCGATAACTTCCTACGGAACCGAAAGAAACTTTATTGTTTCTTCGTGGATTTTGAAGCAGCATTCGATGCGGTGGACAGAAATGCGCTCTTATACAAGCTTTATGGACTGGGGATGGCCAGGAAACTCGGTAAAGTCCTCAAAAATATTTATAATGATACTAAAGCCGCGGTTTGGAATGGAGAGGAAAGCTCTGAATGGTTTTAGACTGGAACAGGCGTCCGGCAAGGGTGTGCGTTTAGTCCGTTTTTATTTGCGCTCTTTGTAGATGACCTAACCGACAACATTGGTGGAGGAGTGGAATTCGCCGGGACATTGATCAAAGCACTTTTCTATGCCGATGACATTGTGCTGTTTTCTAATTCACCCCAATCACTGCAACTGATGATAAACCAATTGCATAGGTACTGTGTAACGTGGAATCTAAAGGTCAATCTAAGTAAATCCAAAATAATGATTTTCAAGAATGGAGGTGGAAGAAATTGCTAAAATGAAAGATGGAGCTACGATTCGAACTTGATAGAGGTGGTGAGGGAATTCAATTATCCAGGAGTGTGCTTTACAAAGAATCTTAGTTTGTAAAGACATCTTGGGGAAAAACTTATGAAAGCAAAAAGTGCAATTGGGACTTCCTGGGCAAAGTGTTTCTCAAACAAGAATATAGCACATAGTAGCAAATTTTGTGTATTTGAAGCAGTGTCTGAGTCTATAATGCTTTACGCAGCGCAGGTTTGGTGATACAAACAGTACGAGAGTGTGGAAAAACTGCTAAGATTATTAAAAGAATATATCATCTGCCCTACAACACACCAAATTACATGGTTTTGCTGCGAAACTGGACTATCACCGCTTTTTATTCAAACCCTCAAACTACATATAGACTATATATTCTCAAAGTTTTGCAAATGCATAGTTAAAGATTACCGAAGAAAGCAGCCCTCTATGCAATCAATCAAAGAAGTAGTTGATACGCAGAATGGCACGAGCTGGCTTTATGGTGTGAAATGTCACTGGATTTGGATTTCGGTAACGTTAATGATTGCAGAGTTAAAGTGTATAAATTGATTGCGACGGTTGATGAAAAGCTCCGTAGTCGCTGTAAAGAAGAGTGTGGAGGTTATTTCTATGATGCTGAGACTTCGAGGGGAGCTCATGCATCTTAACTATATATTCCGCATAGGGAAGATCGTCCTGGACAATGTAGTTTATGCAACCAAAGATAAAGAGAAGATGATTTTCACTTCTTAGGAAAATGCCCTGTACTGGTAGAAAGTAGGAGATTCTTCCTCGGATCTAATTACCTTACGGACGAGGAAATGATAAGTCTTTTAAACGATATGACGGTGGAAAAACTTTTTACGTATTGCAAAGTGGCAAAATCATATCGGGACAGAATACTCTGCGAAAGCTTCTAAAAACACATCGAAGTTAAATATTTATTTTAGTTGTAAAATATACATATTGTTGAAACATGAACAGAACATAGTACCTAAATATTGATAACCCCATGTGCATGAAAATAAATAAAGATAACACGGATCATCGTGAACATGCACTGACGGTTATATTAGATAAGCATAAAACCTAGATAAGAATACTCATAGAGATAAGAATAATGTAAATTCATCTGTAAATAGTATTTAAGGAAGATTACGTTGTAAAATAAATTTAGTAATGATTTGGAATTACACCCGGATTGTTACTCAAACACATATGTATATATAGATATAAAGATATATATAGATATAAAAAAAAGCTTTTTCTTTCTTATAAGACGTGTTTCTATTTTGCTCTTCTAAAATGTCGAATAATTGTGCTAAATGCAATCAAAAAATAAAACGAAAAGATTTAAATGATAGTGTAATTTGCGGATCATTCTGCGGGCGACATTTTCATAACAATTGTGCTAATTTTAACCAAGAAAATTTAAACATTCTTGCAAACTCAAACTTTTTTTGGAAATGTGATTTGTGTTCCCAATCGAATTTTGACAACTTTATTTTGCGCTTTAAAGAACTTTCTGATTACGTCATCGATCTCAAAAGAGAAATTTCCATTCTTAGAGACGTAGTCCAAAACAGTGCGAAGTGTATTGCGGAATTTGATAAACTATTTATTTTGAATGGTGCAAACAATTTCCCTAAAGAATCTCCAAATAGTGATCAAATTAATTCTAATAACATTAATATACCAATGGTTTCAAATAAATCTCTTCCTTATAAGCCCCCTTCATCTTGTGAAAGCTTATTGCCTGGTCCTTCAAAAAATATTATTATAGAGAAAGACAGTTCTAAAAGTGGAATCAAAAACAATAAAGAATCTCTTCCAGATCTCTCTTCCATCAACGAAAGATCAGTACCTGAAATCGTAAACAATAATACTCAAAGCTCTCATTCATTAAACTGTAACAAATCTAAATGTAAAAAAGTCTTTGGTTCTGATTTTACATCTTCCCTCAATGTCTTACCTTGAATCAAGTGGCTTCACATATCTAAGTTTCGCACTGAAACAGACCCTAATGAAATTTTGCAACATATTTCAAACAAAACCGGCATACCAATAACCCATATGCAGTGCTTTAAACTTACAAAAAAAGATGCTGACTTGTCAAAGCTTTCACACGTCAATTTCAAATTAAGTATTCCTTCTAACAAAGTGGAGAATGTTATGAATGCTTCTATGTGGCCTTGCTTTGTACAAATTAAGTTATTTGTCTCTCGGCCAAAAAACGAAGAGACACAGAATGTACTCACAATAACTTAATTCAAACTCTCTCTTCTTCTCGCTCTTCTTCCAAAGATTTTCTTATTTATTATCAAAACACCGGAGGCTTACGTACTAAACTGCAACAAGTTCTTCTCGTTTCAACATCAGCTCAGTATGACATCATTACTTTCACGGAGACATGGTTAAACGATCAACACCACGATGCCGAGATGTTTGATACAAATCAGTATGCTGTCTTCCGTAAAGATCGAAATTATGAAGTGCTCGATTGTGAAAGGGGGGGTGGAGTGATGGCAGCAGTACATACCTCACTTAATTGCACTAAAGTTGAATTGCCTTCTCCAGCTGTTGCCCTCGATATCGACCAATTAGTGCTGAATATAAAATTTGATGTTAATGAAATTTTTCTTATTATTTCTTACATACCACCTTTGTAGCTCTCTTGATTTATATAAAGCTCATGTTGATAACTGCAGTTCAATATTAAAAAATCGTAAAGATAATCAAAAAGTAAATTATTGTTGGTGACTTTAATTTGCCTAATGTTAAATGGATATAATGATCCTGATGAAAAATTATTAATTCGTTTTAATGTTATTTTTAATCATGATTGTGAAGTTTTGGATACCTTTGCACAATTTGACTTAAGGCAGATTAATCATTTTCAGAATTCTTTCAATAATTTGCTAGATTTAGTGTTCGTTGATGCTGAATTGTGCGCGGGTATAACCAACTCAATTGTTCCTCGTTTCTCTAATACAATACATCATGTTGCATTCAGTATACATTTTGAATTTTATAATTACTTTAGGCCTGTAATTTCAGATTCCAATTTTATTTATAATTTTGATGAAGCTAATCTTGATGCAATTGTTGATTTTCTCAATGGTATTAATTGGCAAGCATTATTTGTTAATAATGACTTAAATGAATGTTATAATTCGTTCTTAAATATTGTAAATACTGCTCCTGACTTATACATATCTACCTAAAATTAAAAAAAATTGTGGCTCAAAGCCTGTGTGGTTTAATAATAGAATCATTAATCTCAATAACAAAAAAAATAAAGTTTATAAGCATTTTCGCAAATCTAATAATGATCGTGAACTGTATAAACAATATCGGGTTCTTCAAAAAAAATTCGACATTTTAAATAAATTTTTGTATAATCAATACCTGTTTTCAATGGAGTTGAACTTGAAGACAAATAGTAAATGTTTTTGGAATTTCATAAACAATAAGAAACAATCAAACGGCATACCAAATTTTATGCGTCATGATGGCATTACATCTTCCGACCTTTCTGTGATTTGTAACTTATTTGCTAAACATTTTCAATCTGTTTATTTAGATTGCTCTTCTTCTACACCATATGTTACTAACACCAACTCTGCAGATACTTTTTTAAATTTTGGTAGTTTAAGTCTTACTATCTCTGAGATAGAATTGTCATTATCCATGTTAAAAACTGACAAACGACCAGATGCAGAGGGAATTTCCTCTATATTTTTACAAATGTGTGCGAAAGCTCTGGCTGTTGACTGGTGAGTTTCTTCATACCTGGAAGCGTTCAACAATTATACCTATTTACAAATCGGGAAGTAAGCAAGAGGTTTCAAATTACCGTCCAATTTGTAAAATTTCTACTATTCCTAAAATGTTTGAAAAATTGATATATGATAAATTAATGCCTTCTCTTAAACGTATAATTTCTCCCTACCAACATGGTTTCGTAGCTGGCAGATCTACTGCTACTAATCTTACTATTTTCAGTAACTTAGTATTGAATGGACTTGAGAAGGATTCTCAGTATGACGTTGTCTACACAGACTTTTCAAAGGCATTTGACCGAGTTAATCATGATGCTTTACTAATGAAGATAAATAAAGTAGGTTTTCACTCTAATTTTTTATATTGGATGGAATCGTATTTAAAGAACCGAATTCAGTACGTTAGTATTAATAATATTCTTTCTTCACCAGTTTATGCTACCTCGGGAGTACCACAGGGCAGCCACCTCGGCCCTCTTCTCTTTTTGTTGTTTATAAACGACATTCCTAAGATATTTTTAAATTCAAAGTGCTTGCGGATGATTTAAAAGTCTTTCGTTGCATAAAGTCTGAAGAGGATTGCTTACTTTTGCAAGATGATCTTGATAATTTATCGAATTGGTGTAGAAATAATTCCTTAAATCTAAACATTTCCAAATGTCAAAGTCTAACGTTTTACCGAAACCGCTCACCTATCAATTTTACGTACAAAATAAATCACGAATCGCTTTCCATAATAACATCTAAAAAAGATCTTGGTGTAATTTTTGACAAAAAGCTCAACTTTTTAAATCACATAGATTTTTTGGTTGCTAAAGGCAACTCAATGCTAGGTTTTATTTTACGTAACTCTAAAGAGTTTTCTGATCCACATACACTGAAAATAAATTCCTAGGTAATATTGACAAAAACGTTTTGTTGACCTTTAACAAAACAATTTTATCGTTTTGATAAAATTTTTGTCAATACGAAAGAATGATTTTGTTGATTTCACAAAATGTTTGTAATCCAGCATGATTTTTTGTCAGTTTAACAAAATATGCACTACAAATAATATTGTCAGATTAACAAACCAAGTTTTGTTAATATAACAAAATAAAACAGAGATTGTTGTCACATCGACAAACTTTTTTGTGATGTTAACAAAATGTTTGTTGTATCTACAAAAAATCTGTCTTGTAAATGTTTGTCAATATCACAAAGTTTTGTTAATTTTTTTTTGTCAATTTAACAAAAAATGAAAACATTTTTGTTAAAATGACAAATATTTTGTTTTGGGGTTGAATTATTTTGTAATATTGATAAAATAATATTATCAGATAAATAAAACTACTTTGTAAGGAAACCAAAAAATTTCTTTTGTGTATGATATAGTTCACACTTGGTGTTTGTTAAAAAATCGATGTAAGATTAACTGAACTTAACAAAAATTGCGTATTGTCCATACGCCCTCACAGATGGTTGCATGTGAGATCGTAGGGACGAAACGCCAATTTTTGTGGACTTAAATCAAAAAAAAAAACTATTTTGACAAATTTAATTTTGTTTTCTGTGTATTCAACAAAAGAAATTTGAGAAAATATTTTGTTGAATTGACAACATATTTTGTTAATTTAACAAAATATAACAAGAAATTTTTGTTAATTTAACAAAATATTTTGTTAATGTAACAAAACAATTTTGTTAATTTAACAAAACAATTTTGTTAATTTAACAAAACAATTTTGTCAATTTAACAAAACAATTTTGTTAATTTAACAAAAAAAATTTGTTAATCCGATAATAATAAAAAAAACAATAACACTAACAAAAAAATTGTTAATACAACAAAAGAATTGTTAATATGACAAATTAATTTTGTAAATTCTACGAAATTTTGTCATATTGACAAAATATTTTTGTTATTTTAACAAATTTGTCTGTTAGCATAACAAAATAGTTTTGTGGATACAACAAAATATTTTTTGTTACCTCAACAAAATTCTATAATTTTTGTCAATTTGATAAAACTTTTTGTTGGACGTATATTGACAAAATTTTTGTCAAATCAACCTAGATTTTTATCATATATACCTAGATTTTATTTTCAGTGTACATTGAAGTGCCTATACTTTGCCTTTGTAAGATCTAATCTTGAATACTGCAATGTAATATGGAATCCTGCATATGCAGTTCACTCATCTACAATTGAAAAAATCCAAAAACGTTTTACAAGAACTGTAGTAAAAAGACTCCATTGGGACATAGATATGCCTCCTTATAAAACGAGATGTAGTTTATTAGGCATTCTGCCTCTAAACACTCGAAGGAAGTTCTCAGCGGTTATGTTCATTCGCGATATTTTGGCAGATCATATTGATTGTTCTCAAATTTTATACTTAATTGGGTTTAATGTCCCTGCGAGAATGCTTCGAAACCAATTGTTTTTTAATGTCCCATATCATAGAACTGTTTATGCTGCCAATGAACCAATATCTAGATATTTAAGAGAAACGAATACAGTTTGCAACTTGATCGACTTTAATCTAAGTAGATACTTATTCAAAACAAATCTTTTGTTAAATTTAAATAACTTTGCTGGTGGTAATGTTTAATTGTATATTATTATTATTTTATTTTGTTTATAAAAAATGTATCAAGTAATCACTAAAGTACTTACTGTAACTTTGTTTGATGAATAAACTAAACTAAATAACTAAATTTTTGTTTTTTGTTTAATAATTTCTTGCTTTTAACATAATCGTAAAACCAATGAGCTTTATATTATATTAATTTTATCTTGTCAACCTGGCAGACGGCATTGCCATGCTAATTTTGATTTTGTAATTTATAAATATGTTAAGAAATAATGAAAATAAAATCTAATCTAATCTAATCTAATCTAATCATTGCAGAATTTTTGTCTACTCTGAATTCTCAGATCTCTATCAATATCGTGTGTTCTGAATGAAGCCTATACGCAGGGCCGCCGCTACCATATGTGCAAAATGTGCGGCGCACAAGGGCGCCAACGTCTAGGGGCGGAAAATTAAGAGATCGATCTAACTCAACATATATAGCATGCTCCAAATTTTTCCTTAAGTTATTAGAACCTGTTTACATTTGACCGTTCACTATGTAATATACCCACACACAATCTACTACCAATCTTTATTCATATTTTGTTTCTGACTGTCGCACCTCACAACAAATAACCTCTTCGATTGCAGCCGTAGTCTAAACTGCTTAACGCCATGTCGCCATAGATTGACACTTTGGAAATAGCTTTCCACGCATCGTATGTACATCTCAGAGCTCAGACCTATAAACTCGAAAAGTATATTGATTTTTTTTTAATTTACAGCCCATGTATTTCCCATAAAATAAAACGAAAACGGGGTCTCGAAATCATAAATTTTACTATTTACTCGTATTTTTTTATAAATGGGTATCAATATTCTGATTGCAATGATATAGCTAAATATCTTAAATCTAAGTTGGTAGGTTAGGTTAGGTTAGGTTATATGGGCCGACGATTGATCTTGCTCTCGTCCCACTTAGATCATATTTGATCCATTGTGCTGCCCGAAGTATTACAAGTTCTGTAATATATAAAAGAACCTATGAGTCAACAGGGAGTTCTAGCCATTTGGTGGTCTCAATAAATTTCAGGATTAGTTTCAGAGGGTAGTTAGAGAGATCCTCTAGATCATCAAAGAAGTAATATCCTAAAGTCCTATTCCTTATGTGACTGAGTGCTGGGCAGTGGCAGAGGAAGTGAGTGGTATCCTCGACCTCTTCGGCGCTGCCGCAGCCTCTACATATGTCATCCGTGCTAAGTCCTAATTTAGTCTTGTGATAACCTAACAGGTTGTGACCCGTTATGACACTAATGAGAGATTTTATGGATGGTTTCTTAAATAGTAGGATTGAGTTAGATTTTTTCTCGTCCCACTGAGGCCACAGCCTCCTGGTGATACCGCATGTGCCAAGGAGGCTCCATCTTGCATTGCAATTACGCTTGGTTATGCTGCCAACGTATTGCTTGATAGCACATGGGGGGATGTTGATTGTGCGGTCTATTAGAGAGAATTCAAGTGTCGAACCCCTTCTAGCGAGTTCGTCAGCTTTTTCGTTGCCTGGGATACCACTGTGTCCCGGGACCCAGCAGAGTCTAACATTATGCTGCGAGCCAAGAACCCTGAGCTCTTCGCGACAGCAAGAAACAAGCTTCGACTTGGTTAGATTGGCAGAGAGTGCTTTTATCGCTGCTTGACTGTCAATGAAAAAGGTGATATCAGATCGTGATAGCGCCATCAATGACACCTGTGTTGCAGCATTCTTTACTGCCAAGATCTCGGCTTGGAAAACACTACTGTGATCGGGGAGTTTGAAGTAGGAAGCAAGATTGAGGCTTTCTGAGAAGAAACCTGCTCCAACCCCAGTATCCATTTTCGATCCATCTGTGAAAATGGAGTGTGTTGTTTCAGCTACGAGCGGTATATTGTTCTCCCATTCCTGTCTGTCGGGGAAGTAGGTGCTGTAGGGTCTTTCAAAGTCTAACTTTGGGGTTATATAATCCGTGGTTGTATTTGTACTAACATAATTCGTCAGGATTTGGGAGTGACCTAATGGGTTTAAACTCCAACTCTTCGTCTGACTGAGTCGTAGGGCGGTGTTAGCCGCGGATTCTTGTACAAATAAAAAAATCTAAGTTGGTAACTTTAGAACAAAATTAATAGAAGATGATTTAAAACATTGTAAACAAATGTAAACAAACCACCTTTACAACGGAAAAAAAAAAACAGCGACAGGGTCTTAGGTAAAACGAAAAAGAGTTTTGTGTCTCTAAATATTTATGTTTGTTTTTAAATAAGGATTTACGAATAGTTTTTAATTAATTTTAGAATTGATTTGATAAATAACTTAAATGCCAACGGATTGAACAAAATCAGTATAACCCAGAAATTTAACGTTTTATTGATCGTTCGAATTTGAGCTTTCAAATGACATTCAGAGTTCAGACTTTATTTATATCAAAATATAGTTCGCACACAAATCACAAAATGTTAAATTCCATCAAAGGATACCTAAGATGTCAAGGAATTATATATAATACTTCCAGATCCGGAAGTAAATGATTAAGGCCCATTTGCTGATACAGAACATAAACACTTATGTTCCACATAAACTCTTATGTATGTAGTAGAACATAAATATTTAAGTTTCGTTTCAGCTAATGGCCCTAAGTATCAAAAGTATAAAAAACTACTTTGTCTTCTTTCTGTCAAGCTATAAACTATTGATTTTTACCAAAGGATTGATTTGACATACATAAATTAAAGACTGTGCTTTGTTTCCTCTTAAAATAAAATGCACGACTGAGTCGCACGAACTTGCTCTTATGTAAAAGAAAAATTAATGCGATTAGAAAAAAACTGTTCATAAACATAAAGTTCATCAATTAAATGACTAAAACAAATCTTAGTTTTTGCAAAAATCTAATCTAAAAAATAATCTATTAAGCTTAAATTTTTCAACTGCGAAATGGAGAATAAATAAAACTTCCACTTATTCAACGTATATACCCCTGGCACCCAAGATGGGGCGGCAATCTAAGGTTCTTGCACAAGGGCGCACGAACAACCAGCGGCGGCACTGCCTATACGGCCTTATAATGCGTGAAGACAGACTCAAGCGTTTGAGTAGCCCTTGGTGTATAAAGTGTTTTCAAGTCCTAGATACATATTCTTAAGTCATTATCATTATTTTGTATAAAAATATAATAATAAATCATAACAACCTTAGGGGTCTTGTGATCCTTACCAAACAGAAGATGAAGAAGAAAGTACGAGTAACCTATAGAGTAAGAAATAATATTAATTGTTATGCTTCGAAAATTTAAAATGTTTTGCGTCCTAGATTTTCCTTTTGTTTTATTTTAGTGCTTTATCCTGTGAGCACGAGTTTTGTGCTATTCATTCGTTGGAAAGAATTTTTTCATGGAAAATTAAAATATCAACCTTGGATTTTGCTTGGAGGTATAGGTGGGTAGGGTTTTTTTATTTTATTTTATTCTTTGGCTTTGTTTAACTGTCAGCTGGTTAAATAAAAAAAAAGTCAATAAATGAATTATTTACCTCTACTGAAGACACTCATCCTGTGATGTACTTTCTTAAATAAAAGTGAGGCTTCGCTCGCCGATAGCCATGGGTTAGGGTTTTACTTAAAGAAAGGACGGATGCTTTAGTTTGAAGGCTTTTTTATCTTTTAATAAAAATCTTTAATTTATTTATCTATTTGTATGTATAAATTTGGTATTTGTTGTCGATAGTACCGTGCGTCGGTTTGTTTTTCGTAGTTGATTCATTACCTGAGGCAGGTATGCGTGACTGGCAATGGAACGATAATGCAACAAAATATTGAAATTAAAACTAATTGGTAACTAATGCATGTGTAGTTTTACTTTTCGTGACTTGATTTTGATTTTGGTGGGGGCAATACCCCCATTTATTAGGTTTAATAGAAGCTAATTCTTAATCTAACTTAAGTATAGCTCTTAAATCTAGGGTTGGGAATTGGAAGGACGATTAAGACGGAGTTTCAGGCAGGATGAACTGAGGTTGAAGTCGAAACAGTTAATGTTACAATTAATCCTCCGAAACATGCAAGTAATAGGTTCGTTGGAGCCGTAAGAGGTATGGTGGATAGGCAGATAGAAGAGACGAGGATTTCCTATATTACGGGAATTAGTGTTGTGCAGTAAACAGACCCTGAAAGTAATCGATGAATGAAAAGAATGTCGCTTATTGCTCTTCGTTCTTCCAGCGTAATCAAGTTGATTAACAGAAGTCGGTCTTGATACGGGGGTAAAATAAAAGGGTTATTCTAAGCCACACCACGTAGTGCGAAACGTTGATAAGGTGACAAAACTTAACAGGCGTATTCAAGATGCGGGCGAACAAAGGTTATGTATAAAGAACGGGTCACGTATGGGTCAGAGAGTTCTTTAGACCAACGTTTCACAAAGCCTATTGTAGAGTTAGCTTTGAGTAAAATCTCGTCAATGTGTGTTAGAAAGATGTGTTCTCTATCACATAAGACACCAAGGTCTCGAATTGACTCAGCGGTGGATATGGGCTGATAATGTAGAAGGTATCGACGGGGAGTGGATCGGATGCATTTTCGTGAAAAAGTTATTGATTGACATTTAGAAATATTTAGTTCTAAGCAATTTTTTAGGCACCAGACAGAGAAATTGTTGAGATCAAGTTGTAGAAGAGTGGCATCATGTGTGGACGAAATGGTCTTGAAAAACTTTGTATCGTCGGCGTAGAGTGAAATATGGCAATGCTTAATAAGCATTTCAATATCGTTAATAGTAAGAATAAAGAGAAGGGGTCCTAAGTGGCTGCCTTGTGAAACTTCGGAGGTAGCTAAGAAATCATAAGAGGAGGAAGATCTAAATCGAACTTTGTAGTAACGGGTGTTTAGGTAAGAAGATAGGTTCAAGGCCAAGGTTGGACAGTTTGAATAGAATAAGCTTATGTGAGATTTTGTCAAAGGCCTTACTGAAATCGGCTGAGACAACATCGACTTCCTTTCCGTTTTCTAAGACTGAGAGGCTAAAGGATACGAATTCAATAATGAGAGACTTACAATGAAAACTTAAAATATCATACAAAATGCTTTCAAAGATTTTGGGAATATGTGAAAGTTTAGCGATTGGGCGATAGTTTGTAATTTCACACCTTAGGCCCTTTTTATGTTTTAGGGTTATAAAAGAGGTCTTCCATAACTGAGGGAATACTCCTTGAGATAAAGATAAACCGAAGATTTTTGAAAGGGGAAGAGAGAGTGTTGAAGAGCAGTTTTTGAGAAATATGGCGGGGATACCATCTGGGTCGGGAATATACTCATCATTGAGTTGAATTAGGTTATTTTCGATGAGTAATGAGTCAATGGTATGAGGTAGAAATGGTCCGACGGAGAAATTCGTTAAATAATTGAAATCATTACAATCAGGTATAAAGGAGTCGTCGGTAAATCATTTTTTAATTAGGGGGGGGGGGGGAGACTGTATAGGAAAATCATTATAGAACTTTAGTAACAAGGGAAGATGATAATTATCAATAGCTGTAAGAATTTGGGGGCAAAGAGTGACTGATGAGTTATCTGGGTCCGTTGAGAAAATAAGGTCAAGTTGTCGGTCTATATTATTTAGAACGCCACTTATTTGACAGAGGCTTGAATCAGTTAAATGATCGACAAAAAGACACTCTTTTGGCGAGGAGGGATGACAAATGTAATGTGATCCGTGGGCCAACACAGTCCATTTAAACTGCGAAAGGTTGAAATCGCCACAGATTAGAACTTCATCTAGGGTGACGGGAGAAGTCCTGCCTTGGCTGAATTATATCAAATCCATACGCAACTTCTCGGACAGTCAAGCAGTTACTAAATCTCTGAATTTTGTCTATCTATACAATTATATAAAAACAAAACCTTTTAAAAGTTTGTATTGAGCGATCTCAGAAAGTAGTCAACCAATTTATTTGAAATAAATTTTATTATTTTCTATATTGTTATAAAAGTGTTCGTGGCTATAATTTTTTTTCATTAATTATTTGTCAAGCTTAAATATTATTAATTTTACATTTTTTGTCCATTTTTTTCATTAGTTGACTTATACAACCACTTATATCTTAAAGCCTATATAATAATCGACAAAGATTAGCATTGCTTCATAAAGCCAATATTGTTGCGCAAATTTTAAGCCCAAAATCACTTCTAAGTTACATTTATACAACCTGAGAAATAAATAAAAACAAATTACAAAATTATAAACTTTTTGAATTTATTTTATCCAGGAATTAGATTTCATCACAATCGCGAGGTCGCTGCTCTGTTTCATGTCATTATCATTCCAACATTTTTATTTTTGTTTTCTTCCCGTTCCCATACTCTCTCTCTCTTAATATCTGTTCTATTCAATAGTTACGTTTTTTCTCTTACCTACATATTCAATTTTTCTGTCTTGTATAGTTTATCCATTGTATATATATTGTATTTATATATACAATGGTTTATCTAACTAACCGACACATACACATTTTTTTTGTTTCTCTAATTCTATCGTCACATCGCATCGCTGAGAAATGTGGGGGGTGGGCTCTTTTTACTTGCGATATAGGTAATAGGTACTATAGGGTAAGTTCTGCATTTGGAAAACAAAAATCGAGCTCAAGATTTTGATCAAATTGACATCCTATGATAGCGAAGACGAATAAAGTGGGTCCGACGATTCCGTCTGTCTGTTTGTATGCCTGTATGTCCGTATGTCTGTATGTCTGTACCTCGATCTAGAGCTTAAGCCACTGGAGCTATTTTCTTCAAACTCGGTACTTAAGGGTCTTTGGTTATTCCCTAGAGGAGAAATTAAAAATTTTTTTTTTGGATTTTTAAAAAAACTAATATAAATTTTTTCTTTTTGAAAATTCAATATCTAGAAAACGGATACACGAATAAATTTTTAAATTACGTTATAAAATGTATTTTATTGAATACTAATAACTTGCATATCAATTTTATTTATAAAAAATTTAAGGACAATTTAGTACACAAAAAAACATGTTTCTGTGCGTCTGTATGTCTGTACCTCCCTCTACAGCCTTACCCACTAGACCTATGTTCTTCAATCTCGGTAGTTAAGGGTCTTCGGTGATTCCCTAGAGGAGAAATTGAAATTTTTTTTTAGCTCCAAAACTAACGGTACCCCCATACAGCCGTAATGCATAATCTTATTTATCTCGAAACGGTTCTAACGATTTTGATAAAAAAAACAATTAGGTGTGATATTATGGACATTGGACATGGACTACATTTTGGTAAAAAAAAATTTTGGTGCAAAATGTTATTAACGGTACCTGTCATAGAACCGGTTTTTGATTTCTTGACTTTCTCATCAACAGCTCTAACGATTTTAACCAAAAATTTTCAACAGGAGCCTTCTTAAGTTTAAAATATTATTGTATATAAAAATATTCGAAAAAACTATTTCTAAAATCTATACTACCTAATACTCGCCAAAAGTACAAAAATAATATCTATTATACTAAACAGGTTAAATAAAGGTTTTCCCATACCTAAATTTAAGGTAATGCTGAAGCAAGATGCTTAACAGTAAAAAGCCTAATTAAGTGCAACAACATCACCCCTTGTCTGCTGACTAAGCTGATGTAGCCATTACTGGATATAAGGAAGTCTTAGTTTTTAATATACCTACGTTTGCATATCAACTCCGTTACAGATCCCACAAAGGAAACGTGGCTTGTTATTTATTCAAACGATTTCTACAGATTTCCGTTCATACCCTGCTTTCTTTTTTGTTAACATTAATTTTTATTAACATTAATCTTCTAAAAGCTAGACGAAATTTCATAAGAACATTAATTGTAATGACTTTCGGCTCGAAAGACTAATACTAATCCAACCAGATACCGAGCTACTTTACTAAACTTTTATTCGCCAGTGGTTATCCATGTGACCCTACGATAACTGCACTAGTTCTTTCTTGTACTCCTTGGGGCTGCAGTCAACGAAGCCCTAATCAGAATAGTTTCAGATTTATTAAAGTTGATTTTCAACTTACAGTCATCACAATCAGTGGCGGCTGGTGGGTTGTTGAACAGGTGGTGCACTTTACTTGCTCACTAAGTATTAAGATTATAAATAGCAACAAAACAACAATTTACATACAGCTGTGTTCATAAAAATAGCAGTGCTCCCTAAATAAAACAAAAAGGCTTTCATTATCAACGTTATACTATATTTCATTTAGCTTCTAATAACAATTTAAGGTATTTCATTTATATTAACAGAAAAAATTAAGATTGATTTTTTACCGTTACTTTTATCACGGTAAGAAGCGTTTTTAAAATTTGTTCACAAAAAAAGCAGTGCATCTGAATGTTCTGAATCTATAACGCAAAAAGTCAGAAAAACTGTAAAAAACGTATATAAAACTATATTGATATTTTAGCTTACCATTAATACTTCGTTGCATAACCATTGTTTTTTATAATGGAAACGCATCTGCGTGGCATGGAGTCCACTAAAGTTTGACACCTCTCGACTGGTATTGCGTTCCACGAATCTCGCACTACTTCCCACAATTCTTTCGAATTCTTCGGTTTCGCTTCATGAACCGCATTCAGGGGATTGAGCGGGCCACTCCATTAGGCATAACTTGTTCTCCTGGTACCATGATTTTGCCCTTTTTGAAGTGTGCTTTGGGTCATTGTTATTGTTGGTATACCCAAATCAACGGCGTTTCCTCTTCAGAATAGGGTAACATGACCTCCTCGAGAATTTTAACATATTCAGCTGCATCAAATATACCCTAAATGGGATAGATAGGCCCAACCCCATAGTAAGAAAAGCAAGCCCATATCATAACTTTCGCTCCGCCATGCTTCACTGTTTTCACAGTGTATCGTGGATCGTTTGCTGCATTTTGTGGTCTTCTTACGTACTCCCGACGACTCTTGGATCCAAAAAGAACAACCTTGCTTTCATCGGTCCACAGAATATTCTTCCATTTCTCTCGTGGCCAATCTCGATGCGTTTTGGGAAACTCCATTCTCTTTGCCACATGCCTTTTTGTCAACAATTGTACCTTGCGTGGACTTCGGGCTGGTAATTTGGCATCCAAAAGACGTCTTCGTACGGTTACAGAGCTTACAGACAGTTCAAGCTTATCTTCATTTTCTCTGGAGCTTATGGAAGGGTTCTGTTTAGCTAACTGAACAATTTTCTGTCAGTTCTAACACTCGTCATCCTTTTTCGGCCGCGTGTTTCCGGTTTATTCTGCCATTTTATAGCGTTACTTATCTTTTTTGCTGAATATCCTAAGATTTCCTGAATATCCTGGCAAGTTTTCCCCCTCCAAACGTAGTTTTCTTATTAAACTTCGAGTTTCTTCGTTGCAATGTTTTGACCGACCCATTGTTTATTTTTGAGCTAATATTTTATAATTTTTTCTATAATATTATCTTGAGTATACTAAAAACTACAAAAAGTAAAATTTTTACTTACCGAAAAATAAAAAAAAAGAGAATGTTTAACACTTTTTAACTTTAAATGCAAGACACTGCTATTTTTATGAACACGCTATATTCAGAGAGCTTGAACAAATGCGTCTATAACGGAAAAAGTAAGGTTCAATTAGAAACTTAAAGCCTCAAATATAAAAATGAAAAACCGTTAGATGCAAATAACAGGTTAATTTTTTTTTTGTAGAATCTGCGTGTTTAAAATTATTGACTAATTAATAAAGTGTTACCAGCACTGCTATTTTTATGAACACAACTGTATACTCGTATGTTGATTTTTTATTATTTTGTATAATTGCTTGACGAATGTCGACCATGTCTAAAACAGACACACTTATTACGTTTTGCAATGAATCATGTTTTTTTTATTTTTTCACTCAAATGCGTCAAATCGTTGATTCAGATTTCTGTCCAAATCGATTCCCCGCCAAAAATAATGCATGCAAAATAAAAGTATATATTTGTTTTGAATTTAAAAAGGGCCTTGGCGGTCCGGCTTATTTTATATTAACTTTATTTTGAAAAGGTTTGTTATTGTCTTTAATATAATCAATGTTCATTTTAACCCACACCACACACTGTACATAGCGCAGAATCGAACCAAAACCAAAATAGAAAACAATTACTAACCTAACACCTACAAACCAACAATATTTAACCAGTCACGGATAGAGCGAAACAACATTACATACACTGATAATGAGAATGCGAAGTCCAAGTCATCAATCATGGCCGCCGGCCGTCGCATCGCAATTCGCAAATCGCAACTCGTTTTTGTCAAACATTGGTTCGATCGTGCGCCGCAGGAGAGCAGGCGCATTACTCCATACATTTCAATGATACTCGTATATCTTTTGTCTCATGCGTCAGGCTTATTAGCATGTAATTCATATTATGTAGGTTAAATTAGCAGTCCTCGTGCGCTCGCCGAAGCGCACGAGAATTTTTCTTTGTATGGAAAGTAAGTCTTAATAGTAAAGCAAAGCGTTTACATTGTTTCGTCATAATTGGATATTTTACTTGTTATAATGTTCTTGTATGTTTAAAAAATAAATATTAATATGGTAATCTAAAAATAAAGATGCAGTAATATTTTGTAATTTTTAAATCTTTTGAATTGGTTGTTCAGCGCACGAGCGCACTTAAGGTACAGCCGCCATTGATCACAATATCGCCATTCTCCATGCAAGGTGTAGACTCCACTTCTTTCATAAGGAACTGCAGGCAGTTTGACAAAAAGGGAATAAGTCCTATGCGGTATTATAATGGTACAACTACTCTCCTCCTTTCTTGAGGATTGAACAAACAACGTCAAGGTTCAAGTCATAGGCCTTAGGGAATTTATCATTTCAGGTACAGATCTGAAGTTCATTGTACTTACTCAAGCGCGGATCTAGGATTTCGTTCAGGGGGGGGCAATTTTCGTGATATTTTGCTTAACTTAAAAAAACTGTCCATTTCTCTGCATTTTTGTCTTAAAATATTAAAAAGGTATAAACATAATCGATAATAACATATTATTAAATTGAATTAAGGAAAGCATGTGCAGCTACATAACATAATGTAGGTCGTATGTAAATAACACATCTTTCCTATCCTTCTTTCTCTTCCGTAACTTCACGCCCACGCTGTGTTGAAACATTTGAAGGGTATTCATATTCCCTTGAGCGTGAGTAAATTATAAAAAAAAAAAAAAAAAAACTATTAAATAGTAAATCAAACATCTTCGTTTACATTACTTTAGCCTCTTTCAATAATGCTCTGTATGCATGTCTTAAAGTATTAAATAGGAACTCGTACGTATTAAAAAAAATGAATTAATTAATTTAAATGAAGGAATTATAGTGTTGTACATGATATACGAGTACATAGTTCTTAAATACTTAATTCTAATATTTTTTTGTGGCCGGTTTTTGAAAACGGTTTTTTAACATAACATGGTAGGTACCTTTATTTTTAGGTAAAATAAAACTTTTTTTCATACATCTTGTAGATTATGTTGAGAAACTTTTATTTTTTAAGCTTAAGAAAAATCTAGCATAAGGTTCTCAAAATATTGAGTTTTGAAAAAAAAATTGATTTTTTTTTAAAAATCCAAAATTTTTTTTTTTGAAAATTTGAATACACAATTCTATTTAAGTTTTTTTGGAGCTTAAGCAAACAAAAAATGATCAAAATCTTTCATACCGTTTTTGAGAAAATCAAAAACGAAAAAATGGTTCTTTGGGGTGTACCCTCTATAACCATTTTTCGGAAAAAATTTTTCAACTAGTTTTAACTTAATGAATTTTTTTTGTATCTTTTTTTTTCAATCTGTAGAACAGTTTTTGAGAAAAAAAATTTACAAAATTTCGAAAAAATCGTATGGCAGGTACCGTTATTTTTGGTCTTAAAAAATCAAATCAAAAAACATCCGGGGAAAAAAAATAAAACCCATATCTACCAAGTTTAAAGAAAATCGGCCTAGCCGTTTGGGCTGTAGTCGAACCGACAGACAGACAGAATTGCGAGACCCACTTTTTTGGTCTTCGCTATTATCGTAATGTCAACTTTGATCAAAATCTCGAGTTCAATTTTTTTTGAATGTATAACCTGCCTTATAGTACCTATAAGTCGCAAGTAAAAAGTAAAAAGTGTTATGGTTTTTATAATTGTGAAACGAAGAACTGCCCAGGGGGGGGCAATTGCACCCATTGCCCTCCCCCTGTATCCTGCGCCTGTACTTACTTCGTTTGCTCGTTTCATTTAACAGCTTGATCCTATGTTGATGCTTCGTAACTTAAAAGCAATTTTGAATTTATATCTGCTGGCTTATTACCAGTGATGGCTTATGGACTTCGAACATTTTACTTGACTTCTGGCCCATTGGAGAAACTAAGGATATGCCAAACTAAAATGGACAGAAAACTTCTCAAAATAAAACAAATCCAAAGAATTAGGAACCAAGATATAAAACAATTAACCAGAATAATTGAGGTTTTCGAGCAACCTATAGGACTTAAATGGAGCTGGACAAGGTTTATTTCAAGACTAAAAGAACATGGATGGACATAAATCATATTGAAATGGACCCCGAAAAACAAAAGACCTGTCGAACGGCTATCTATCCACTATAACATACAATATTTTTTTGTTTATCAGACTTTTAATATGGGTACTGCTCGCTGGGAAAAAGAAGGTTAGTTTTGCGATTGATTAAGAAATGAAGTCAAATCATACAAATTCATAGTAAAAGCGCTGGGTATTCCCAATATTTTGTAACAAATATACTCTCAAGGTCAGATAAGTGGGTGAAAATTGCGGAAGACGGATAAAACACTGATCGTCGAGTCCTCCTGTTAACAAAATCAAACCCTTTTGCTTCATCAGGAACTTTATGTGCACAAATCAATAATGAAGTCAGTGCACGCACAATCCGCAGAAGACTTCATAAATTCCATCTACCAGCAAGATAGAATTTGCCTTTAGCCATAAAAGTTGGAGCGGACCTGAATGAGCAACAAAATGGCGTAATATCCTGTGGAGTGACGAAACAAAGATTTATTTGTTCTTATAAGATTTTGGGCAAAATGTCAGATGACCAAAAGGAATGGACTATCAGCCGGATATTTTGGAAGATGTTATGCTTTAATTTGCTGAAGAAAATATGCCTCTCCGATGGAATTTTCAGCAGGATAACAATCCGAGACATACGGCGGGTCTTATGAAAGATTGGTTTCGGTAGAAAGAAGTTTTAATTGATTCGTGGTTAATTCAATCCACAGATCTCAACCCGATTGAGAATTTGTGGAATAAGCACCTAACAAAGACTAGGAGGAAAATATCTTACAAATGGGAACTAATTGTGGGATGCTGTTCAGAGGGAACGGTATGATAGTAGATGATAGTAGATGATAGTAGGAAATGATAGAAAAGAGTCATCATCAATTCACATGTCTACCCTGTGATCATCACAATGTAAAATCGAACTCATAACTCATACTCAGTACCAATCTGCATCCCACCGTGAGCGCAAGCTTGGGAGCGTAGTGCATTTGTCTCCTCGTAGAGTTGTTCTTTTAAATCCTATCCAACTAAATTGAAACAATCAAATAAAATTAAATAACCCCGAAATAAAGATAACGTGCCGCATAACAAAAATTGTGCATTAAATACAAAAAAAAAAAACAATACAGTTCAGTATCTCCACAACAAAACAACACAGCGAGTTCGTCTGTGCTTCCATGCCACTCTGTTCCAACTCCGCCACTAGACATATCAGACCACTGTGTCATATCTGCAAATTTCTAGTGTCAACAAACCCCAGTTGAAGAAAAAAAAACCCTATGAGAACCGTTTGGCTGTACGAGAAAGCCAACTGGGACGGTCTCACCGATTTCCTCGGAAAATTTAACTGCTCACTATGCTTCCTCGATAGTGAAGTTGACTCAAGTGCAAATACGGTCAAAAATCTGATGATGTACTGTATGAGAAATTTTATTCCGAATAGGATAAAATCTATCAAACCGAAAGAAACTCTGGTTTGATTCGAGCTGTAAAGAGGCCATCAGGTTTAGAGAAGTAAATTTCCATAGCTTAAAAGCCAACTCTACTGAAGAAAATCGGAATATGTACAAACAAGCTAGAAAGACCTATTACATTCATATCCGACGAACAACATATTTCTTTACATGACCAAAAATTAAGGTAAAAACTACTTTTAAGTCCCAAATGTAGTAACATTTTTTGGTCATTTCTAAAAATCATACGAAACAGTCCGATTAATTCCACGAATTTGGTTGCAGCACAGTTTGCTGTTGATTCAACGCTACCAGAGAGTGACATGACTCCTTCTCTATTTGAGAGCATAAACGGTTTCATGGGATAAATCTTCTTTCGCACTCTTGCTTACTTAAGTACTAAAAGATCTTGACTGGCCTCTTTCCCAGTGGATGGAAAACTGTATTTGTAAAGCCTGTCTCTAAAAGGGGCGAATCTTCTTCCCCTTCTAACTGTCGTCCAATTGCACTTACGTGCCTTCTTTCCAAGGTCATAGAAACACTGATCAATTTTTGCTAATTTTGTAGCGATAGATCCACTGGTGATCTGATGGTTTATCTCACCGAAGAGTGGAACCAGTCTTTACATCGTTTTGGAGAAAGTAATATTTTTCATTTGATATTTCAAAAGCATTTGATAGAGTTTAGCATCAAGCTAGAGCTGTGTAAATCGTTCATTTCAAATGATCGAATCGTTCAACAATCGATTACGAAAATGATCCGATCATTTCAATCAATCGCTCATTTGATCATTTTCATTTCACTGAAATGATTCAATACTGTTCCTATTCGATTTTAATTTCGATTTCGATGATAAGATTGACTTGTGACTTTGATAGTTCTCACAAAATACTCTATTATTGTAAGCCATAAATTGCCAAATAACATCGAATGATGGCTACTTTGTACATGGATTTAAAAGTGTCAAAAATTCAAGAAAAAGAGATTTTATTTGTTGCGAAATACATTTGGTACGAAATACTCTTTGTACGTCAAAACTGAATTCATCCTCTATTCGTCAAGTCATAAACTGTCAAATTTCATCAAAGGATAGCTACGATGTCGATGGATTAAGAAACGTCTAAAAATACCAAAAAAAAGAGATTTTATTTGTTGCTCCGGAAAAGAGCAATTTTAGGGCTTTCTGCTGACATTTTGTACGAAATACACTTTGTACGCCAGAACTGAATTCGTCCTTTTTTATCGTCAAGTTATAAACTGTCAAATTCTATCAAAGGATTGCTACGATGTCGATGGATTAAGAAACGTCCCAAAATCTACATTAAACATACCGGATCCTGATACATCAAAAAACATCACTTTAACCCAACAATTGTTTTTGGGGCCTACAACATCAACAACTAACCCGATCAATCATATTCTTCAATGCCGAGTTCAACCCAGAAATTCCAGTCCACCGACCGTTTGGCGTTCATAATCCACATTGTTTGAATCGGAACAAATGGAATCGTGTAAATTATGGTTAATCGAGTCAACTGGATATCGAAAATCGAGACTCATTGAAATGATTGAGATTGAAATAGAAAATCGAGAATCCAGAATCGAGAATCATCTAAATGATTGAGATTGCGATCGATTAAAATGATTGATTTCGATCTTCAATACTTCTCGATGATCGGATCAAAAAAATCGAATCGATCCTGATTGACACAGCTCTATTGAGCTGTCTTATCAAAAATGCGCGCAATTGGTATCGATTTATATGTTCAAATTTGTTTCAAATCTGATATCCATAAAATAAACGCTGGTGTGCCCCAGGGCTCCGTTTTGTCTCCGACACTCTTTCTTATGTTCATAAATGATCTTTTGTCTGAAACTTCTAGTCCACTAAATTGTTTCGCTGATGACAGCTTTCCATATTCATTTTTAGATTCACATCCTTGTCCTTCGGATGTGGATCTGAAATGGCAGCGTTTAATAAATTATGATACGAGTAGTATGACATAATTAAATTCTGATCTTGACAGCATTGTCCAATGGGGAATCAAAAACCGTGAAGAATTTAATGCTTCAAAAACTCAATGTTTGCTGTCGCTAAAGCATAACCCTTCCCTAATGTCACTATGCATGAATGGCACCTGCATCGAGGAGAATGAGCAGCAAGCCATATCTGGGCAGGTGCCTCAAAAACCTACATTAGTCTCTTGGACAGAATTCAAAAGGGAGCTACAAAAATGATATTCGACCGTTTTTTAACTGAAATATTTACATCTTTCGAGCACGATCCCACCACAATGTTTCATGTCTATCATTATTTTACCGCTATTTTCATAAACAGTCCTCTAGTGAAATACCCAGCTGCGTTCCTCCCCTCAAACAATTCAGCCGTAATACTCGTTCTTATAGGAATGCTCATCAGTTTACCCTTGAGCCCAATTTCAGACGTACTGTCAAGTACAGAGATTCTTTTTTTAGCCGCACTACACGAATATGGACATTGCAGTATGCAGACTTTCAAAACCAATATGCATCGGTATCTCGTTTCAAACCTTATCCTACTTTCCTAATTGCTTGCACTGTGTTTAACATTATAAGGGTATTCATAACCATTTGCGTGCGCGTATAATTTATTAAAAAAAAAATAACCTTCTGTATCTTGGTCTTAAAATTATTAATAATCAAATCAAAAGAACAAAAGATGCCAACAGAAAGCAATCGCGTAATCGCATATAGTCACGACTATATAATATACCAGAACCACGGGTCTAAAAATCTTCCCAATTCAACCTTAAAATTCAAATCATTATTAAAACCACAATATCGTATACATACATTGCGGTTTATTCTTTTTTCTCAATTAGAAAGCCAAAATTACAACGCAGATCTTTAACTGCTTTGCAAAGCAGACCAAAGGACCATGTCTCCAAAATATCCTCTAGCTAAATCAGCCGAGTGAAAGCAGCCTCAAATTAGCAGATTTTACATCATAGGATAACATAATAGCTCTATGTAGTTTCAAGTTACTGTACATTCCTTACTTATCTACCTTAAGTTCACCCTTATCCAATGTTAAATTAAACCAATTGGTTGCTTCCGTGTAACCATGGCAGTAAATATTCCAATTTAAATTGTTCATTTTGCCCAAAAGGTAGCTTTCATGAGCACTTACCACTGCTTCGTCTATCGACGCAGCATGAGGTGGACTTTTGTGCCTGTCAAATGCTTTTTAAGCAGGCCGAGTTCATTACCGAAATAACAAACACACACACACACACATAAACACTCGCAGACACATTTAACCGACCACTTCGTATTTCTGTAAATTTAAGGAAACCGTCAAGTTTAGACCACATTGGGTGTTGCGGCAGATCTGGCAATGCCTTTGCCGAATTTCCAAACGCACACCAATCCTACTGTTAATTAATATTTGACAACCAATGCCACCCACGAGGCTGATTGATTAGACATAGACATTCAATTTTGGCGCCAGCGGCAGAACCCAGGCCAAGGATTTCGAAAGTTATGATTACGATTTCATTTAGGATTTTTTAAATTAATAAAATATTGAACTTAATCGATAATTTTTCCTTGAAACAACATTTGGTGCAAGCAATATTGAAAGCAAATTTTGAGAAAAAAATAATCTGAGAAAAAACTAAGTTTATTAAAGAATTAACACAAAAAAAAACAAGTTTTTGAAAAAAATACTGAAAAAGATGTTATCTTTTGTTATTAAAAATTTGGTAAAATTATTGATAAACTAAATTCTTAATAATGGGTGTTTGCGTCGCGGGCTGTAATTACTTCGTTGAGCCTGTTTGAAAACCTGTCAATGATGTTCTGAACATCCGACTGAGGGATATTGTGCCGGTCCTCTACTGCAGCTGTATTAAGCTCTCCTAGAGTGGTAGGGGTATGTGATCTCGCTCGGACACGTCTTTTGAGGTTGTCCCAAATATGCTCGATAAGGTTTGATATCTGGACTGCGTGATGGCCCTGGCAAATCTGGAATCCCGACCTCATTTAGGTAGTTAGTTACAGAATTTTCGGTATGGCAGCGTGCATTGTTATGCATTAACCGAAAGTTGTCACCAATAAATGGTGCGAAAGGTCTAATATTGCTTTGCCAAATGTTTTCCACGTATAATTGAGCGTTCACACTGCTTCTATCGAATACAAAAAGATTCGTGCGAGCTTCATAACTGAGGCCCCCCAAACAATTATCAACCCTTCTTGGTTACCCACTGTTTCGGTTATCGTGCATGGAGCAAACCTTTCGTTTTTCGCCTGTAGACATGCTGACGTCCATCTGGACCTTGTAGACCTACTCTGCTTTTGTCTGAGAATAGGACGCCCCTCCGTTCCTCTGCAGTTCAGTTAACATATTCTCGCGCAAAACGAAGTCTTGATGTGCGGTTCTGTGGGAGCAATTCAAGGGCGCGCGCTAGTCGGAAAGCTCTGATATTCAATTCTGCCAACATTCTTCTGATTGTGCGTTCACTCACACTAGCATTCCTCACCTCAAAAAGACGTGTACGAGCTTCAGTAGCGATGCAAAACCGATTTCTTAGTATGTTGCTGACGACAAAGCGATCATCCCGAGCTGAAGTGCATCGATGACGACCGCGCGACCTTGACCTGGCCTCCTCGTGTAATCGTCTGATGGCATCCCCAATCGTAGTTTTAGGTACACCAAGCTATACCCGGCATAAGTTCAAGCTACGACTCTAGTTACACCAGGTACATCGAGTGGCATTTTGCTAGAGTCACATATTACCAGTATAAACCTAAATTTACCGATATTTACTTACTTTGGTACAAAAGAACAAAAAATGTAGACAAGTTTAAGTAACTGAAACAATATTAAAAAATGCTTAAATTGCAAAAAACGCCTCGATGACGCAATTTTATGGGGCAACATAAGGGTTTTAGTGTTTTTTTTTTTTGCAAAAATATCGGTTCAGCAAAAAAACAAAGCAGCAGAAAAATTGAATCGGTCATTTCAAAAACCTCTTAAGTCACATTTTTTTCCAAAATGCTTATTTTGCTGAAAATGGTTCCTTAAAGGGAGATGCGTATTCTGGGTAAGAACAACTTAAGTCTGTACATTCCTTCCCCTTCAAATAATACCGTGGGAAAGACGTTCATTGCATAAACAACATTAGTCAGTGACTTAAGAGGTTTTTGCATGCACTACCAAAATGGCCGGAGTAGTTTTATGACTGAGGTTTTTAAATTTGCTTTGCTCTGATTGGTTAAACAATCAGCTCTATCAGGAGTTTCGCCCGAATAACCTTTCACCCGAAATAATTTTGTTCCCCCGGATTTTAAAAAGCAATTAGGAATTTCGCCCGAACAAGATTTCACTTCGAATTTAGAACTGACGGTTTGAAAAATATGTAGGTATGTTCAGAAAACTGAGCTATCAATAAATTTCCCCATCTCTGTGATGGAAACAGAGAATGAAATCTGAGCTTACTTTTTTCTTGTTTAAAAAAAGCTCAAAATAAATTCGGTTTTGCATTTTCCTGTTAAAATAGTATCCATTGAGTGCAATGATACGATTTTTAATCCTTCTCCAATCGATTTATTTAAGAAAAAAAAAAAAATCTGAATTAGCGGATACATAAAATTTCCCTCTCCGTTTCTAATCATGAAGACTATTCATGTTCGATACATGAACAAACCTAACAATTTGACCTTTTGTTTTGACAGTTGTTGACAACCAGTCAGAATCAAATCAAGCGACGAATAAGAAAATAGGTTTGGTTGATATTTTTATTTAAAAGAAAGAAGTGTAATCTAAAAATATAAGTGATAAACTAAACGAGTCATAATAAAGGAATTAAAGCATACCCATGCATTTCCTGTTGCTTGAGGAAGAGGAAGATGTAATACTGCGTTGAAATATTCGGAGGTAGTTAAGAGACCGCTCAAATCCGTTGCAGTTACCTGAACCATTGTAAGAATGAAATTATACATTCAACTTCTTTAATATAAATAATTTTCAGATTTCAACAGCTCTATAGAGTACTCGTACCTATTCTACCTGATGATAAAGAAATATTAATTTATACTTCTTTACTTTCTTTTGTATTAAAATAAAGATGTGCTTTACATGATTACCAGTGGCGGATTTACCAGCAGGCTAAGTAGGCTTGAGCCTAGGGCGGCAGATTTTAGGGGCGGCAAATTTGAAAACCGACATTTTTTTCTTAGACGGTTTTCTAATATAGCTCTAGAAGTCCACAAGACACCTTTCCGATGACTTTTCCTTCTTTTGTTTCATTGTACATTCAACGGTACCGCAACTTCTATATTCTACGGTAAGACACCCAGTTCACGGCTCCAACCGGAAATCGCCCGTAGCCCAGACTTTCTATGAGTGAAATGAGAGCGAAATTGCGAAAAATGTTTTTGACGTTCTTCCCACTCCCACTACGTATTGGTGTGGTAGATTTAAATAAAAAATTGTTGCAAAGAAAAATGTTTTGTTGGAGATATTCTTCGTCTTGAATGGATCAAAAGATTTAAAAATAATAATCGAATTTTATCAATTTTAATCTTATGTGTTGACTATACTGTTTGTTGAATATATGTGCTAACTTCAGAAAATTTTATTTGACTGCTAAAAACAAAACTCAAATACTTTTCAGATTGAAAACTACAGATACAATCGACGACGCGACGTTGAATATTCGTACTTGTGAGTTCATCTGTAATCTTGTTGTTATTTTTTCAATTTGTTTTGATATGAAAATTACAAATATTCGTAGCATAATTATCAATATTGATTGTATTCAATTATGATGGTGCGTGATACAACGATAGTCTTTCTTTTCAGCACAAAAAATGTTTTTTTCCCGAACGCGGTGTTTTTTTTTAACGCTACAATTTTATCAATGATCCACGTGCACTTTGCCGGGCCCATTCCCATTCCAAGAAAGGTTTGGGTTCCTTTTTTTTTTTTGTTTTATTGAACATACTATTTACAATTTGGCTTACAACTAATAAAATACTACATAACTACATATGTACAAAAAAATTACATTATTTGTTGGCTCATAGGAAGCCTAACTATAACATTGACCTAAGTTTATTTTTTTTATATAAAATTTACATGACGAAAAAAATAAAATTTAAAAGTTCGGTTGACTGTATTTTCCTCAGGGTGTTTATTCCCGGTTATCAATGGTGATTTTTGTGGGTTGTGGGCAGGGATGGCGTTTTAGCCGCTGTGGTATGCTGACCCAATGTCAGCGTAGAACGACACTACTTCCTCATTATTCATGATTACGTTGTAATCCAGAGTTTCCGTCACACTGAGGTTCCTCGGTTCGGGATGTCGTTGTTCTGTGGTCATCCTTCTCATAAGCTGATTCGGGTGGTCGGTGATGTTCCCCATAAGTTTGCTCGTTGAATGAACTAGATATTTGTCCAGTGGGATTAAATTCGCTTCTGTGTAGAGATGCTCGTTCCAGTAGTGTTTTATCGTTGACGGTCGAAGTAAAGTCCAGTGCAGATCCTCAGTATCTTCCTTTCGAAGGTTTGGGTTCCTTCGATTCATCGAATCATTTTTTCCGAACGGATGGCGAATAGATCTTGAAAAGATGAAACCAAATTCTGAATCATTGGAAATTTTATCTTCATTTCTGCAAAAACAGAATTTGCAGAACGTTTATCCTAACTTGGACAAGGGTTTTTCAACAGGGACGCTACAAAAGTAGAGCAACAGGGACAGCAAATGACGCCATATTTCTTGCCGCTCTTTTGACATTTCTCTTCAGTAAGGTTTGCCATTTCATGATGGAAAGATATACAAGCCAACAACGATTCAAAATTATTAAAATTTACTACCGAAATTCGGAATCACTGGCCTCAACGTTAAGAGCGCTACGTCCAATTTATGGTCGTCATAATCGTTCTAGCAGATCAACAATTGAGCGTCTAGTGGAAAAATTTGAATCCACAAGCACAGTACAAAATGTTCCCGTGCCAGTGAGACAAAGAAGTGCCCGTAGTGTCGAGAATATTGCTGCCGTTGAGGCTTCAGTTGCAGAAAGTCCAAATGTGTCTCTCACACGTCGATTGTTGAACTTCGTACGAATATCGAACTTGAAATTGCAGCAGTATCGGCCGATTTATTCTTGAAAACCATCGAAAATTGGGTTCAGCGTCTGGACTTCTGCAAGCGTGCCCGTGGTGGCCATACAAAAGAAATCTAGTTCCATACATAATGGCATCAAACGTACTTTCACAGGAATAAAGAATTTCATTGATACCCAAAACCGTTTTTGTTTTATTTAAAAAAACTTTTGTAGCGCTCTTATTGAAAAACCCGATACATTATTGTGTGAGTGGCATATCCCGCCTTATTAGTCGTACATCATTGAACTTTGATTACCTCAGAAATATACTCAAAAACTATTTCTTGTGCAATTTTAACCGAATTTTTGGATTGTAAAGATAATCTATAGGAACTGACAATTCACAATTGTAGAAGTAAGGGCGGCAAAAATTCAACGGCCTATACTTGGGAAATGTGTAAATCCGCTACTGATGATTACTCTTGTTATTCCTCCTATTCGCCTCCAAAAAAGAAGTGAACATTTTAAATGTAAATCGTGTTGCATTTCACCCGAACTGAATGCTCCTAATAAGGGGAATTTTTCGAACATGAAATTTTTTCGCCCGAAACTCAAAATAAGGGAAAAGAAAAAAGGGACATTTTTCGGGTGGAATGACATTCGGGCGAAACTCATTATAGGGCTGAATATTCAAATCTTCAATTTGATAACAACCGTCATTAATGTCATAATTGCATCTTTCACACAACTGTTTTCTGCCAAAAGAAATTTTATTTTTAAAAATGTCTTCAAGTAAAACAGAGAGTGATGGTGCGTTGAAAAAGAAGAGAACGTGTAATTCCTTAAAATATACCTTAATGAAATATTATAACAAATTATAAAATTGAAAGATAAGCATAAACTAATTTAACTAAGAGAGAAACTGTCGATATAAAGTTGCAGAAAAGTAGAATCATATGTCGAATTTAGATCATTAAGCTTGATATTTCTAAGGCATTTAATAGATTTTGGCATCAAGCTTTTACGAGTATATCGAAAATACGTGAGTTTGCTATCAATGAAGCCCTTATTCGTTGGATTAGAAATTTTCTACTGGATTGTTCAATAAATTTTGTTTTGGAAGGTTTCAAATTGGATCTCCATAAAATAAATGCTGGGGTCCTCAAGGGCTCCGTTTAGTCTCGTACTCTCTTTCTCATTTTTATGAATGATCTCTGAAACTGAATTTGCACTTCATTGTCCATTTCAGCTTTTCATACTCATCCGTCTCGTCCATCTCATTAAAAATTTAGAAAATATATTCATAGAGCTAAAAACTGAAGATGTTTTGGAATTCATGAAATGGTGGCCAAATTTGTACAAAAAAACATGTTTGTCAACACTGAATCTTATAGAAAAAAGTCCCACAAAAACAGAAAAAAGCACCTTCGACATACATGAGCTTTAAGCATGCTTCACATAGAAAAGGTACTATCATAGGAATATATTGATGGATTGATTAAACATTCATTCTTATCAATAAAGAAAGTTACAACTTCTGTTTCACTTCTATCAGCCAAGGCTTGTGTTTTAAAAGTGCCCATTAATAAGAAAATGTTGAAGATAATCAATCTATGTACCTTAAAGATATTAAAACATGACGAAACGTTATTCTTAAGTGTAATTTTCAATAATAAGCTGTACAAAATATGATTACTACCATTGTTTTGGTTAAATTATATACCACTTACCCCAGTTCTTGCTAAAACAACTTAAGTCAGGAACAGTTTTTTTGGTTTTTTTCATTATTTTTATTAATAAACTGTGAATTTTTTTCGCTTTTTAATTTTTTTACCACTAAAATACTTAATTAAGCATAAAGAAGTAGTTTAAAACTCTTTTGTTTGTGCATGAAACAGGTTTTATTGATTCCTGAAAAATTCTAATTAAATGACTTATGAGGTTTTTGAAATGACCGATTCAATTATGCAGGTGGTCGGATAATTGTGCCTGTGAGTGTATATTTGGAATGCAACCGTAAAGCAATTCTAAAACGAATTCAAATTTTGATCAATTCTTCTAACACAGCAACATTTTACAAGGTATTAGGTATGCATTCAAAGCGCTCAGCTGGTGGGCATTCAAACAATCGATGACGCGAAGGATGAAGAATTAGGAAATAGGCATATGTTATGGGATTTATCGACAAGCGGTTTTCATCGAACACACACACACACCTCCCGAACACCGGACAACCTTCCACCAATCAATAAACTAAATCGAATTGACTACAAATAGTATTCGTAATGGTAATTGGTGCCACTGGTCTCTACTTTTTCCAGAATTAAGGCTATATGTCCACTTGGATCGGTCCAGCATCCGGGACGTTGGCCAATTGTAACATTGATAGAAAAGCCGTTAGTACCTAAGCTGTGTAAGCTGTTCTTTCTACAAAACGAATCGTGGACTCGTGGTACACACAAAACATAAGAGAGCATAACCCAGAATCTGCCTTAATTCATGATAACAAATACAGCACAAAAGCTATTTACAAAATTTAATTTTCAAAACATCAAATACAGGTTAGAGGTACGATATCTATGTATGTACCCGTATACTGAACCAGAATATCGTAAGGTTCCTGAGGCGGATTATCATCACAAGTAATCCATTTGGAGGTTATCGAGGTTTGTGTGTTACTTCGTCATTATTTCGAAAACTCGAAATTAAAATTGATATATGAAATTGGATATGTATCTATTCGCAGACAATTCAATGAACGAACGTGCACACTGCACACATCAGCTCACTCGATTAGATACGTTCTCAAAAATAGATCCTAAGATAAAATGTTTATAGTTTGGAAAATGTAAAATAATATGTTGAGTACTGGGGACGGGTTGATTTTAAAATTGAACAACACATAGGTACTATAGAGCAAGTTCTGCATTTGGAAAAAAATCAAACTCGAGATTTTGATCGAAGTTGACATTATGATGATAGCGAAGACGAATAAAGTGTGTCCGACAAATCCGTCTGTCTGTCTGTATGTCTGTATGTCTGTATGTCTGTATGTCTGTATGTTTGTATGTCTGTATATCTGTATGTCTGTATGGCTGTATGTCTGTTTGTCTGTATGGCTGTATGTCTGTATGTCTGTACTTCGATATACACACTAAGCCACTTTACCTATTTTCTTCAAACGCGCTACTTAAGGGTCTTCGGTGATTCCCTAGAGGAGAAATTGAATTTTTTTTTAAGCTCTAAATCTAACAATACCCCCATACACCCGTAATACATAATCTTATTTATCTCGAAAACGGCTCTAATGATTTTGATAAAAAAAAATTGGGTGTGATATTATAAACATGGACTACATTTTGGACAAAAAATAAAATGCACGACTGGGTCGCACGAACTTGCTCTTATGTAAAAGACTAAGAATTTCAAAAATCCATGTTATTAGAGAAAAACTGTTCATATGCATAAAATTAATTTTTTTAAATGACTTAAACAACTCCTTTAGTAGTTGGAGCTAAAAACAGGATGCCATGTGATTCAAGCAAATATTAGCTTATCCAATTCATGCAATCCAATAAAATAAATAAGCTTTTATATACAAAATTCTTAAAAAATTTTAGTAAGCTACCAGTTCAATAAGTTTTGTCGTTCGATAAGAAAAACACAACTTTATGGTTCAAAATACACTTTATTATTCAGTATAATTGTGGTAAAAAACTTATATGTATTCAGAGTGAACCCGGCGTAACAAATTAAAAGAAAGACCAAGACACGGTTAGCAAATAATAATAGTTTATTAGGTAGTTCTTTCTATAAACGTTGAACTATGACTGACTACTATACTCTAAGTTCAAATTACATTTATATAATAGAGAGATAGTGTAAGAAAGAGATAGAATTAACGTATTCATTTATAATTTTTAACATCCTCCGCCCGGCGAAGAAGACGATAACTCCAAAGGGTATAATAACTGAACTGGTCTTCGGGTTCGAGTTTGATCCGAATAGCGTATCTCACACGCTCTAACTTTACCATCGCGACCAGAGAAAGTGTTTTCTATGATAGCCATTCTCCAGTTAATCCTTGGCTTAGCAGAATCAAATACGAGGACGATATCGTTTTTCTTAAGTTGTACTGATGAATTGCAATTGTTGTGGTGAAACGATCGTAGTAACTGAAGATATTCAGTCCGCCACTGCTTCTCGAGCATACTCATATACTTCATTCGCTGTTTCCAAAGCAATTGAATCTCAAGTGAATCCGATACCCCTCCACGGACAGATGGCCCACAGTTACCCATCAAAAAATGAGATGGAGTCAGTGGAGCAAGATCTAGCGGGTTGCTACTCATGTATGTTAGTGGTCGAGCATTGACCATACCCTCCGCTTCAACAATTATTGTTCTAAGTTGCTCGAAAGACAACTTTGCCTTGCCTATGGCCATTTTGAGGACGTTTTTTATCGTGCGTATAAGGCGCTCCCAAAATCCACCCCACCATGGAGCTCGTTCCACTATGAACTTCCACTTGACGCGCTTATTTGACAAGAACCCTTGAACATGGTCGTCTTCGAAAAATTGATTGACAGCACCTAACTCCAAAGCAGCTCTGCGAAAAGTTCGGGCATTATCGGAATATATTACAGATGGGGAACCCCTTCGAGCCATGAAACGTCTTAATCCCATCAGGCAGCTTTCTGTTGTTAAATTCCTTACCATCTCTAAGTGCACAGAACGAATGGCAGCACACGTGAAAACCATCAGATACGTTTTGCTCATATCTCCTTTCGAGTTATCGAGACAGTAAAGGGGACCAGCGAAATCAACGCCAACGTTGTCGAAAGGCCTTGAAAGTGTTAATCTTTCGATGGGAAGTGGTCCGAATGGCTGTGAAGCTGGCTTTCCCCATAGTCTTCGGCAGTCAGGACACCGTGACAACAATTTTTTAATCAACTGGCGTCCTTTGGGAATCCAAAATCGAGAACTCATCTGTGATAAAACCATGTTTACTCCACCATGTGTAGTTCGTTCGTGATAGTCTTTTATTAGAATTTCAGTGACATAGGAATCTTTTGGCATGATAATGGGGTGTTTAAGATCTAAAGAATCCTCTAAGCACTGAAGGCGGCCACCTAGTCTCATAAGGCCATTGACGTCTAGAAAGGGGCATAATTGTGCAATTTTTGATCCCTTTGGTATTGGCCTTTTCTTCTGCAAGAAACAAATTTCGTTAGAATAAAATTTAAATTGAATGTACCTGAGCCAATAGGCTTCAGCGAGTTCCAGCTCCTCGGCGGCTAAATTACGAGAGATGGCTCTCTTCCTTCTACAAAAGCGCAATATATATGCCGTTACTCGTAATAAACGCTTCCAAGTGCTGAAGTCTTTGTAGTGGCAAATAATAGGCTCGAGTGGTTCGCTCACGGAGACGGAAGTTTGCGTTAGTAGAGCCAACTTAACTACGTTGTTCGGTACAGTCTCGATATCACCATAATTTGCACATTGAACAGATTTTAACCAGGCCGGTCCCTCAGCCCATAGCGAAGAATTTCGAAGATTCTCAGCTGATATACCCCTAGTGAGGAGATCCGCAGGGTTCTCTTTTCCAGAACAGTGCCTCCAGTCTACGGTGGATGTGTGTCGGCGTATTTCAGAAACTCGGCTCTGTACATATGGCTTCCATCGATCGGCTTCTCCTTTTATCTAGCTAAGAGCAATTTTTGAATCGCTCCACATATAGAACTTTCGAACAGAAATCTTTAAAGACAGATTCAAGTAAGAACGTAATCGTGCTGCAATTAATGCTGCAGTCAATTCCAGTTTTGGCAGCGTAAGTTCCTTCGTTCCATCTTCCTTCAGCGGAGCCACCCTGCTCTTGGCACACAGAAATGAGATCTTGATATCACCTTTTGCATTTGTGCTCTTGATGTAGGCTACGGTACCGTACGCATTCAGGCTAGCATCGGCGAATAAGTGAATTTCCACCGAAATTGCAGAATCGAAGACGAATACCGACCGCGGGATAGCGATCTCTTTCAATAGAAGTAGATTTTTAGCACAAACTTCCCATTCAGTCATTAAGTCCGATGGCAGAACTTCGTCCCAGGCCAGCTTTTTCTTCCATATGGATTGAAACAGGATTTTAATTTTTATTACCGCAGGACCAAGCATTCCTAATGGATCAAAAATTCTTGCGATTGTTTGAAGTACATTACGTTTCGTGGCTCTTATCAAATTTGAAGTGAGCAAACTTTCCACAGACTGCAACGGTACAGCAATTTCATCACTAGAAACGTACCACATTAGTCCTAAAACTTTCTGCGTAGTTGGAGCTTCCGCTGAATTGAGAAACTCCCGAATTTGAGAACAATTGGTTGCCCTTTTGGGAACAGTTTCGTGCTGCCGTGCATGAAAATAACAGTTTAACATCATCCGATAAATTTAGCTACCTTGAATCGGTTTTAGTAGGTAGTGCAAAAAAGATAATTGATGGCTTTACAGCTTCAGAAATGTGCTACGATGCAGCTGTCTCACTTCTGCAAGAGCAATTTGGAGACACTGAACGGTTAGTAGACAAGCACATGCAAGAGTTGATTTCCCTTCGCCCCGTGCAATTGAAAACTGATGCCATAGGTTTACGGAACTTATACAACCGTATTACAGCTTGTAGTCGAACTCTTACTGCATTGCAAGTTCCCTCGCACCAATACTACGTTATGCTTAAATCGATTTTGCTACGGTGTTTGCCAGTGGATCTTCGTGTCGATTATCATCGTCTGGCAGAACGAGACAGTGATGTTGGAGATACTGAAAAATCGGGCTCAGGAAGTACTTCAACTCTTTCACACATTGGTGATAAGCAAGTCCAAGGTCTAATGCGTTTTTTAAAGCGTGAGATAGAGTCATTGGAAAAAAGTCGAGTTTTCTCTGTTACTGGAACTGTTAAACCATCAACTTCATTTTCAACAACCAACACTGCGGCTAGCCTCGTCTCTTTAGGTGATAAGGAGAAAGAAAGAGATAGAATTAACGTATTCATTTATAATTTTTAACAATAATCTCTTTGAACATTAATACACTTGCTCCAACGATCCTCCAATCGGTGGATCCCATCCCTGAAGTGAGAATCCGGAAGGTCTGCAAAATATGCTTCAACAGCCGTTATGACCTCTTCATTTGATGAAAAACGCTTGCCACGCATACATTTTTTGAGTTCTGGAAACAAATGGAAGTCGCTGGGGGCCAAATCTGGTGAATACGGTGGATGCTCCAACAATTCAAACTTTAATTCATGGATTTTAGCCATTGTCAAAATGCTCTTGTGACACGGTGCATTGTCCTGATGAAAAAGGATTTTTTTCTTCTGCAAACCGGGTCTTTTTTCACGAATATTTTCCTTTAACTGGTCCAAAAGGTTGCAATAATATTCAGAATTAATTGTTTTACCAGTTTGCAAGTAATCCACAAACAAAATTCCTTTCGCATCCCAAAAAACTGATGCCATAACCTTTTTGGCCGATTTCCGGACACGAACTCGTTTCGAAGCCGAACAACCAGGTTCACACCACTCTTTAGCCTCTTGTTTTGATTCGGGATCATGGTGATAGAACCAAGTCTCATCCATAGTGATGAATCGACGCACAAAATCCACTTTATCCTTTTTAAAACGCTCCAAATGTTGCTGAGAAAGTCACATTCGAATGTGTTTTTGTTCCATCGTTAGCGAATGCGGCACCCATTGTGCACACAGCTTTCTAAAGCCCAAAATTTCACTTAAAATATGGCTCACACTGCCTAATGAGATGTGTAGAGCCTCTACTAAATCTCTCTCAGTCAATCGACGATCTTCCAAAACCATATCCTGTATTTTGGCTATGATTTCTGGTGTTGATGCGCTTTTTGGACGTCCTTCACGTGGATCGTCTTCAAAGCTTGTACGACTACGTTTAAATTCAGCAACCCATCTTTCTATTGTTCTCATTGAAGGTGAACAATCATTATACACTTTCAACATTCGTTCGTGAATTTCTTTTGGTGCTACACCTTCCAAAAATAAGAATTTTATCACTGCACGATATTCAATTTTTTCCATCGTAAACAAATACTTTGACACGGCGACACTAAATGGCTTCTAAACAAAGAATGAATTGACAGATTGAAATGAAACTTCACATACGTTAATATGAAGAGTATGGTAATTAAAAGTTTTAATTATTGTTCATATAAAAATTAAATTTACAAAAAAAAATATTGGGCCGTTTCTGAGATATCGAATTTTCCAAAATAAAATAGATTTTTTTTTCAAAAATTCAAAAAATATTTTTTTTTAAAGTTTTGGAATGCAATGTTTTTCAGCCTTTTTAGAAGCTTCTCTATAAAAAATTTCATTAAAATCCGTTTTTTCAAGAATGAGAGATTCCAAATTTGACAAAATGGTTCTATGGAAGGTACAGTCAGTAATATCTTTATTTCTTTTTTTTTATTAAATTATAGATCGTAAAAATTGATCAAAAGAAAAAAAATGTTAACAAAATTCTAGGAACTGTTTTCGAGAAAAATACGATTTTCGAAAATCATTTTTTATTATTTGTATGGAGGGTACCATTATTCTTAGGTAAAATATTTTTTTTTCTCACATCTTGTAACATATATTAATGAAATTTTATTTATCAAGTTTTAAGAAAATCGAGCATGGGGTTTTTGAAATATTGAGTTTTGAAAAAACAAATTGAATTTTTTTTTTTAAATCCAACAAACAAATTTTGGAAAATTTTAATACACAATAATGTTCAAACTCCTGGGGAGCTTAAGCATAAAAAAAAGAGTGTGTGTACTGACATACGCGCTCTAGAAGTAAAACTTCTTTTCCTTCAAACAAAGCCTCTTTAAGATTCTAACCTATAAACGTACAAACATTTTATTCAAACCAACATAAGAACTTATTGTTGATTAAGATAAAAATGAATTTACAAATCAGTTGTATAGCCGATTAGTTTTCGAATCGTTAAAAAATGAAACGATTCATTCCTCACTTATCGTCTCTAGAAAAAATGAGTTTTGTGACTGTTTGGGTGTGGTCCCCTTTTGACGATACTTTTCGTTGTTTTTTATATTAGCTGTGTTTTTTGCAAGTCCATATAGAATTGTAGATAAAAACGACATCGGGACTTAGGAACTTTTTTGCAAAAAGTTATGAGCACATTGCACGCTATGTAATTTGTCAGCTGTTTTCAGACTAGCATCAACCAGCATCCAAAAACGTCACTTTTGACTTCTCTAATTAAATTATTATCGATAAGATACAGATAATATTATTTTGGCATCACCGTTTTTATCACGACTTAGGCTAGGCGCGCAAATTCAATTTTTAGTTTCGCAACTGCTTGGTTCAAGCAACTAAAAAGTTTGTGTTTTGACACAAACTAAACGATTGCCTAAAATGAGTTCGCTATTTTGTGTAACATATAATTATATGCACCTGCGCGGACATTCAACCAAATATTTTATCTGTTTTCTATAAGCAACCAAACAGTTTTGCAACTAAAAATTAAATGTGCGCGCCTAGCCTTAGGTTAAGTCTAAAAAAGCTTTTATTGTGTGTTTTTTAATGAAATTAAGTTTCTTTTTGTAAAAGAACATTCTCATTCGACAATAAAAGGTGTTTTAAAGAGTTTTAAATAACCTCGAACAAAGTTCAAACAATTATTCTAAAAACCATGTCGCTGTCTTTCACGGATAAGGTGTCGGTTTGACATGTCACTGACAACTCCATAGACAAATTTTTACCCCCAAGGCCGGAAAAGAAGTTTTACTTCAAAAATAATCAAAATCGGTTGTACCGTTTTTGAAAAAAATGGGGGGTACCAAAAATAACCATTTTTCGGAAATTTTTTTCAACCATTTTTAGCTTTAACTAAATGAAATTTTTGGATTTTTTTTTTTTAAATCTGTGGGACAGTTTTTCCGAAAAAAAATATTTATAAAATTTCGAAAAAAAATCGTATGGCAGTTACCGTTATTTTCGGTCCTAAAAAAAAGAAAAAAAAAACACTGTGGGGGAAAAATTAAAAACACTTTCTTCTAAGCTTAAAGAAAATCGGCCGAACCGTTTCCGTTTAGGCTCTAGTCGAAAAGACAGACAGACAGACAGAATTGCGAGTCCCACTTTTTTAGTCTTTGCTATCATCATAATGTCATTTTTGATTAAAATCTCGAGTTAGATTTTTTTTTTTCCGAATGCATAACTTGCCTTGACGTACCTATAAGTCGCAAGTAAAAAATTTGTTGGGAAATGTTATTAACGGTACCTGTCAAAGATTATTTTCGAATTTCTCATCAACGGCTCCAACGATTTCAACCAAATTTTTCATGAAGAAGCTCCTTTGCATTTGACAAAATATTATCTAAAAATTTGTTCGAACAAATAGTTTTTGAATTTAAAAAACAATATTAAATGTTTTTTTTTTTAAATCTACCTATAGTATCTTGAAAACGTGTACACGATTAAATTTTTAAATTACGTTTAAAAATGTATTGCGTTAAATACTAATAATATGCATACCAAATTTGCTTATAAAAATCTTAAGGAAAATTTAGTACACAAAAACATATTTCAGTGTGTCTGTATGTCTGTACCTTTCCCTACCTACCTTTCCAGTGGGTTAACTGGACCTATTTCCTTCAATCTCTTTTAAGCTCCAAAATTAACGGTACCCCCATACACCCGTAATGTAAAATATTATTTATCTCGAAAACGGCTCTAACGATTTTGATAAAAAAAATTAAATGTGATTATATGAACATGGACCACATTTTTAAGAAAAAAATTTGGGCAAAATGTTATTAACGGTACCTGTGGTACAAACTTTTTTTTTATTTTCGACTTTCTCATTGACGACTCTAACGAATTTAACCAAAAATTTTCACCATTAGCCCCCTTAAGTTCAAAATAATATTGTATTATAAAAATATTCGAAAAAATATTTAAAAAAAAAAACAATTTATTTTTTGAAAAATCAATATCTTATTTATTTTTGAAATTATTTCCTAAAATCTATATTAGGTTAGGTTAGGTTGGAGTGGCTGTCTAGTTGTTGTTGACTCACTTAGACCTCAAGGGTCCGTTGTGATACCACTAAAGAGGTTACTCATGGGAGAGTAATGAATTTAAACAAACCATTTCGTGCTTTTAATAAATTTAGAGAGACATTTTGTGTCGATTGTTGCCAGTTCACTGGTATTATCGAAGAAGGGATTACCGAGATAATTATTCCTTCTATTGGAGAGTGCTGGACATGTACATAGAAGGTGTTGGACTGTCTCCTCTTCCTCCTCGTCCATGCAGCTTCTACAGAAGTCATTTGTGTAGACTCCTAGCCTCAAAGCATGTCTACCTATGAGGCAGTGTCCTGTTATAACTCCGATTGTAGAGCTTATATTTTGTCTGCTCAGGGAGATCAAACCTTTTGACCGTTTTAGGTCTATGCTTGGCCATATTTGTTTAGTTGCCAGGCAGGTGGTACCCTGTGACCATCTAGCATTTGTTGATTCTAGAGCATATTGTTTGAGAAGATGTTTGCATGTAGCAAGTGGTGTTCCTATGTTATGTTTTTGTCTAACAGTAGGCAGAAGTGTTCCGTTTTTGGCGAGCTCATCGGCCTTGCAATTTCCCGGAATGTCTCTGTGGCCCGGCACCCAAATAAGGTGAATATTAAACTGTTCTGTCATCTCATTCAGAGATGATCGACAATCGTGGACCAATTGAGAGTTAGTGGAGACAGACGCGAGAGATTTGAGGGCGGCTTGGCTGTCCGAGAAGATCCGTATATCCTTGCAAGATATAACGTTTTCTTTGAGCCAGGATAGTGCCTCTTTAATCGCCATTACTTCTGCCTGGAATACACTACATTGATTGGGAAGTCTGTATGAAAGACTGAGATTTAGTTGTTTTGAATAGATGCCACTTCCAACGCCGTAATCGGTCTTAGAACCGTCTGTATAGAAGTGTACAACATTGTCTTCCAGGGGTCTCTCTTCTTCCCAAGACGATCTTGAAGGGATGGAAACCAGGAAGTTGTTATCGAATACCATTTTTGGGGTGGTATAGTCTAAGCGATCTGGGATAGATCTGAAGTTGTCTAAGATGGTTGTATGACCAGTATTGTTACTGATCCATTGAGAGGTGGCTCTAAGTCTCACGCATGAGTTGGCTGCCACCATTTTGGAGAAGATGTCAAGAGGTGTTAGGTTTAAAAGCACTTCCAGGGCTGCAGTTGGTGTCGAGCGAAGTGCTCCTGTGATGCACATACCTGCTGACCGCTGGACTTTGATGAGTTTATTTAGATTTACCATCTTGTCCAGTGCGGTCCACCATACGACAACTCCATAAATGAGTATCGGTCTAATAACCGAGGTGTATAGCCAATGGGTTATTTTTGGGGAGAAGCCCCATTTCGATCCTATTGCCTTTTTACAAGTGAAAAGCGCTACGGTAGCCTTTTTTACTCTTTCATCAATATTTGCCTTCCAATTTAGTTTTTTGTCTAAAATGAGGCCTAAATATTTGGCTTGGTCGGAAAAGCTTAGTGGTATTCCTTTAATCTTGGGTGGGTTAATCTGAGGAATTTTGTACCTTCTCGTAAAGAGTACTAATTCTGTTTTATGTGGATTGACGTCCAAGCCACACTGCTTAGCCCACTTTGTTAGCCTGTTTAAGGCATTTTGTAGGAGTTCTGAGAGAACTTGGGGATGTTTCCCAGATACAGATATTGCAACATCGTCAGCATAGGCAATCACCTTGAAACCCTCTGCTTCCATTGATGTTAGCAGTTCGTTTACTACCATGTTCCATAAGAGAGGCGAAAGGACCCCACCTTGGGGGGTACCTCGATTCACCGATCTGGTGGTAGTAAAACTTCTCATGCTGGAAGTTATTGTCCTGCTTTTGAGCATGAGACTTATAAGATCAATGAGTGGTTTCTCTAATTCTAGCTTGTTCATTGCTGTTGTGATCGCCTGGTAGCTGACGTTGTTGAAAGCTCCTTCGATATCTAGGAAAGCTACTAGATTGTATTCTTTATATTTGAGGGAATATTCAATACCGCGTACCAGCGAATGAAGTGCTGTTTCTACTGATTTTTCCTTAGAGTACGCATGTTGAGCTGTGGAAATGAGACATGGTTTTAAGTTATGTCTGATGTGAATTTCAATCAATCTTTCCAAGGTTTTAAGAAGGAAGGATGATAGGCTGATTGGTCGTAGATCTTTAGGGCTAAAGTGAGAGGGTTTCCCTGCTTTGGGAATGAAGACTACTTTTGCCATTCTCCAGGCTTTAGGAATATATCTCAACCTTATGCAGCTCGTCAGAATGATTTCCAATGGTGGAATGATCATGTCAGAGCATTTTTGTAGTTCGGCCGGAATGATTCCGTCTGGTCCTGGAGATTTATATGGATCAAAGCTGTCTACAGCCCATTGCAGTTTTTCCCGCGTTATTAGATCAACTGTGTCGCTTGTAGCGGTTTGAGACTCTGATGTTGAGTTGTAAAGTATATTAGAGCTACCTGGAAAGTGGGTGTCTAATAACAGATTAAGAGATTCTTCATCTGTGGTAGTCCATGTGCCCGCATCTGTCGTTAAAGCACTGGGTATAGTTGGACTTTTTGAGAGAATTTTCCTGAGTCTTGAGGCTTCTGAAGTATTGTCTATTTTTCCACAGAAGTTTCTCCAAGAAGACCTCTTTCTGTTCCTTAATTCTTTTTTATATTGCCGTAGAGCTTGTTTATATAAGTCCCAATCAGAGGGGGATCTAGTGTATTTAGATCTATTGAAGAGTTTGCGACAGCTCTTCCTGAATGGTTCTAGATCTTTGTGCCACCAATGAGGTTTCTTTTTACCCTTTACAATGGTAATAGGGCATGAAGTCCTCATTGATTCGTTAAGGGCTTCGGTGAGATGATTTACCGAGAGGTCTAGTTCATCTTTGGTGGAGGAGCTTTTAAGAAGGTTGTGGTCAAGCAGTTGTGCTAGTACCTCCCTATATCGTTCCCAGTTAGTGTTACGGTGATTGCGAAATCCCGTAGATATATTTGCCACATCACTGAGATCAAACTGAATGTATCGGTGATCAGAGTAGGAATTCTCTTTTGAGACATGCCAGTTTGAAATCAGGTTATGGATCGAGTCAGAGGTAAGTGTAATATCAAGTACCTCTTTCCTGTTCTTGGTTACAAATGTAGGTTCATTACCAATATTATTAATGAGTAGATTAGTGCTTAGTATGTAATCAAATAAGGACTCACCTCTCTCATTTATGTCAGAGCTACCCCATACCGTGTGATGGGCGTTAGCGTCCATACCAATTAGGAGACCCACTTTCTTCGATTGCGCGTCCGCAATTGCCTTCCTTAAGGTATTTCCTGGAACAGGGCTGTCGTGGCCAAGGTAGGAGGATATGAGCCAGTAGGTGGCTTTATCCGTTGTTAGGACAGCGGTGGTAGTGTCCTTGTCGCTGTAATTGGGGAGTAAAAATACATTTAAGTCTTTTTTTACTAATATGCATGACCTTGGTTCACCTTTCTCCGATGCATATAATAGAGTATAACCAGGAGTCCTGAGGCCTCTGATGATGGAGTTTGAGACCCACGGCTCCTGTATCAAGACAATGTCTTCTTTGTTGCTATGCAATCGGAGTACCAGGTTATTTGTGGCCATGATGGCGTGATGGAGATTAATCTGAACTAATCGCAGCATTGCTACTTTTAGCCAGATCAACCTCCACCACTGTTTTATCGGCGTTTTCATCATCTGAGGAGGAATGAAGTAGGGTTTCCTCACTCAGAGTGATGCCTAAGGTCGAGTCTTCAGTATCCATGTCGGAATTGCTGTCGATTATAGAATTAGCCTCCACGTCGGATGGCTTGTTCGGGGCTTTAGAGATCGATGGTTCCTCGTGTGGTGTTGCATCGACCTCCATTATTTGGGGTTGTGAAGCGTTTCCTTCCGCTGAAGGGGCTTCTGTGGGGGTCGCGTTTACCGAATCTTCTTCTTTTTTATAGATGCGAACTATGACTTCGTCGAAACCATACCTGATCACGCCTTCGGTCGCGGCCAGTGGAGCTAGCGATTCCCTATTGATCACCAAGAGAGCTGATCTATAGCGACCCACTGTCTCCTTCTCAACCTTTGGGACTTTCCAGTCGTGAGTAGGCAGGTTTGGATTGCTGGTTTTGATTAATTTCAAAATCATATCTGGGCAGTTATGTAGAGCCGGGACCATTATACGTGCTCTTGGTCGGCAAGGGATATTCTCCCTTGTAACAACTTCGAGCTTGGCACCCGGCCAGACTTCTGGCAAGCCATTGACAGCAGCCCTGTATAGATCGAAAGATCTCTGATCACCACAGTCGATGAGTTTGATACGATTTTGGTACCATCCTGCATCGGCTGTGTCTGGGAGAGGCCCCGGATTCTCCTCGATGACAGATAGAAATCTGAAACCAAGGTGAGCCTTGACGTCTGCCCATTGATCATGAGAGATGTTACCATCCACATGACTCCTGTCAATGACCGCGGCTATGATCTTGTCTTTGAGCGCGTCTCTAAAAGAAAGATCTTTATTGAAGGCTATTGTGCTGCTGGAATGCACTTTCTGCCTTTTCGCTTCAGGCTTGTCGCCCTCAAGAGACCTATTACGCTTTGACGTTGAGTCGCTGCAGGTCGTTTTGGTTTTTCTGATAAGGAAGCCACTAGCCCACTCGAGTTTTCGCGTTTGCTCGGGGGTTCTTTCCGCCGCCGGTATGACACCGACTGCGGCCAGAATCCGCGCAGCATTACGCTGATCTCGACTGGCCTGTGCCTTCATGGACCTCTTTCTGGCCGACCCAGAACTATGTCCGTGTGACACAGTTGTGGATCCACCTCCAGAGTTAATCGCTACCGATGCCAATCGGGGTGCGCCCACATCCTTCGAGTCATTTCCACATGTCGTAGATTTTGCCTCTCCGGATGGAGTGTCCCTTCTTGGGGTCGCTTGCGACGTCCTAGCAGGAGCGGGGATGGGGTTGGTTGTGGAATACCCGCCCTTGGGACAGCCGAGCGTCACAGCTGTACCACTGACGGGTAGTTCCTTCATGTAGAGGTTGCGGCTAGTAGAGGAAGAAGGATTCCCGCCACTAGTAGCAACCACAGGGTTGGCAACCCGTTCGCACCCCTGAGTTGACTCGACAGCCTTTTCAGGAGATGCGACCGCATTGTCAGCCCTGGCTCGATTTATTTTATTTATTATTTTTCGATTTGATTGTTTTTTTTCATTTTATTCCCACGAGTAGTGCGGAAAGACGGTCAGCCCCGGCAGAGCCGCTTACCGGGGCAAGGCAAAAAATATGACGGACCTTGCCACAGCATCCGAAAGAGCTCGTTAATGGCTGGTTTATCCCCCAGCCTTTCATTCTTCGGCACGGTTTAAAATACGCTCACACCACCACTGAAATTAGGAACCTCTAAACTATGATTGAATTGGGTTTCCGAACGTTGCACTATTGAGGAGTTATAACAATAACGGCGACCCAACTCAACCTTAGCTAATCACCATCCTGCCAAAAACGCATAGAACTACTGTGGTGATCATTGCCCGCCTGGCACCCACTTGGAGGGTTTGAATGAGGATTTTTGCCGGGCTTATCCTTTGCATTTGACAAAATATTATCTAAAAATTTGTTCGAACAAATAGTTTTTGAATTTAAAAAACAATATTAAATGTTTTTTTTTTTTAAATCTAGTATCTTGAAAACGTGTACACGATTAAATTTTTAAATTAGTTTAAAAATGTATAGCGTTAAATACTAATAATATGCATACCAAATTTGCTTATAAAAATCTTAAGGAAAATTTAGTACACAAAAACATATTTCAGTGTGTCTGTATGTCTGTACCTTTCCCTACCTACCTTTCCAGTGGGTTAACTGGACCTATTTCCTTCAATCTCTTTTAAGCTCCAAAATTAACGGTACCCCCATACACCCGTAATGTAAAATATTATTTATCTCGAAAACGGCTCTAACGATTTTGATAAAAAAAATTAAATGTGATTATACACATGGACATGGACCACATTTTTAAGAAAAAAATTTGGGCAAAATGTTATTAACGGTACCTGTCGTACAAACTTTTTTTTATTTTCGACTTTCTCATTGACGACTCTAACGAATTTAACCAAAAATTTTCACCATTAGCCCCCTTAAGTTCAAAATAATATTGTATTATAAAAATATTCGAAAAAATATTTAAAAAAAAAAAAACAATTTATTTTTTGAAAAATCAATATCTTATTTATTTTTGAAATTATTTCCTAAAATCTATATTACTTAACACTAAAAATTGGCATCCCAAATTTTGTTCTAGAAAAATTTGAACAGTTTTATCTCATTAAATCTATGTTTTATATTTATAAAATGTATATACATATTTTAAATCCCAGAGTACTCTTACATAAAACCACGTTTATGGGATCCAGTAGTGCATTTTATTTTGGGTTCTTCTGTTATTTGATTTTTATTAATTGTTGTTTTCGTTTGGCGAAAATTGTGTGGTTAATGTGTGACCCAGCCATTAAATAGCCAACCCCTTAAGATACCGATATAAATCTTTGTAGGTAGGAAAAGGAAATTAGAAATTTGAGCAGAATTGAAAAAAAAATTAGCAAATTCAGATACTTATTTAACGAACACGTTATCTTAGACAAAAAGAAATAACGTTGTCGATTTCGATTTTGTATTCTTTTTTTATTTAGATGTTATTTAAGGTTTAGTTAAGTCAATAGTTGTGTAAGTCAACGAATACTTATTAGATTAGGTAATGTAGTCAGAAGTGATTGTAAATAAAATATTTTGTAAAGTTTGATGAAATTTACCGAGCTTCAAAGAAGCTTACTGGTGCAGTGATTTTATTTTCAGGATGCAACAGCAGCATTAGTAAACCCTTTCTTTAATATAGGGAGATATGGAGTCTAGGCCCACGAATTGCAGGTTGGGAGGGCCAATACCAAGCACTGCATCGACAGCAATAGTGTCAAGGCGTGATGCAATGTGATTGTGTGGCGGCTAAGTTTTCTTCGTTTATCGGCATGTTTTTTTTTTTTATTTTTTCTGAAACAGGCCTAGGTAGACAAAGTCCTTATCTACATCAAAATTATGCCTATGGTGATTTTCCATCCAATCCATATAATATTCTATCCATTTCCTTCGGTTCCATCTCATATGCTCACAAACGTTTCTATTATGTCAATGTCGTCGGCGTATCCGAATAGTTGGCCGGACTTTTGAAAGATTGTGCCTCTACTGTTGAAGAACGATGTTGAAGAAGTCACGCCTTGCCAAAAGCCTTTTTTTGAAACCAAATATATCGGTGAAATCTTTTGCGACCTTGATGGATCAGAATGCGTTCTTCATTATTATGCTGCATAAGTTTGTCAGGGATGCCAAGACTGGACATTGCTTTATATTTTTTTTTTTTTTTCTAATCTACTCACGCTCAAGGGAATATGATTACCCTTTAAATGTTTCAACACAGAGTGGGCGTGAAGTTACGGAAGAGAAAGAAGGATAGGAAAGATGTGTGGCACGATGTTCTGAAACTGAAGGTGGTTGTCTCAGATTTTTTATTTCCAGCGATGGCGGCTGAACTAAAGCGGAGAATCGCCGTGTCTTATTTCTATGTCCCTTATAATTCGCATTATTTTATTCGTTTTTCATCCTTGTTGGGCATACTAGTTTAACTCAATCACATGTTGTTAGTGTTATGCCTGAACAACATGTAATGAGTAAACCAGCAACACATTGATGACAATTAATAGAAGGTTTTAATGGAATTAAAGACGACATAGACGACGGCAGTGATCGAACCTGTGATATTGAGGTTGACAGGCGAGCACACAACTATCGCGCCACGGCCATCATCACTATAAATGCTACCATACGCAGCTTTTGAAATCGATTAAAAGGCGGTAGGTGTCGATTTGAAGTTCCTGGGTTTTTTCCAGGATCTGCCGCAAAGAGAATATTTTGTCGATAATTTTCTAAGTTTGAATTCGTGCTGATATGGACCTTAAGGGTTGTTAAGTAAAGGCTTCAGACGTTCACATAATACAGCAGAAAGGAGATCTTGTATGTGATGTTCGGGAGGCTAATGCCTCTGATGTTAGCGCAGTTCAAATGGTCCTCTTTCTTTCTTGAGGATCGAGCAGACAATGGCGAGGTTCCTCGCAATACTTGCTTGTTTTGGCTTCGGTCGGGATATCCGCAGCCGTATCTTGGCTGCAACGATGTTAATCCCTCGTAACGTGCGGACATCCTCTATACTGGAGCGTGCCTTACGACTATCGAAATGTGGTCAATCTGGTTCACTGTTGATTGCTCGGTAGGTCTCCATGTCTCTATGCGAATATCGAGTCGATCAGCCTGAATCCTTAATCTGATGTGGAGGTGCACATGCTGTATCTTCTAACCGTGTTACCAAAGCTTGGCGTTAAAATCACCAGGGACAATTTTAATTTCATCACAAGGGCACTGCTCATATGTATGTCTTTTCCAGGAGCTCGTAGAACATGTGTTTGGTGTCTTCATTTTTTGCCTCTGTTGGGGCGTGCGCGCAAATGAGGCTTTTGTTGGCGAATTTAGCCTTGATGCGGATCGTTGGTCGTGAGGCGCTCGTTCACTTAGTTGGACACTCAAAACTTTTTGCCTGAGTCTAGTTCCAACAACAAATCGGCATCCAAATAGTCGCTGTTTTTGTTCTCGAAAACAATCGGCAAACAGATATCGCAGTTTTTATTAATTTTCTTTTTCCCGGTGCATCCCATCGCATTTCTTGGATGACAATTATTCGTAAATCTGCTTTTGTAGCATTTGAAGGCTTCCGGGAAATGTTTGGCTGCATGTTGTATATTAAGGGACCCAACATTCCATCTACAGATCCGTATTTCTTTTGCATGTTTCACGGCTTGTTCTTGCTTCGCAACTTATTTATTTAATATGGCCGGGAAGTCACCCTTAACTTAGAGGACCAGGTCCTTAGTATGACTCCAAGAACAGGGAGCCGGATAAACCGCTCTTTACAGGCTTGAGCTCAGAATATGTCGTAGTAGACCAATAAGGTGTTCACTAAGTAGCTCAGCCTAACTGGAACTGTAGACGCCAATGTTGATTAAATCTAAGGAATTCCACCTGAATGAAAGAAGAGATGCCTTAGTTGGAACACCTACAAATGTCTATTGGTATTGTGACCCAATCTCCAGCTCAGGTACTAGGAACACATTTTCATCGCGAGGAGGTGAGGGTAGGAGTCAATAGACAGAGGTGGATTTTTAGAAAAACCTGTGGACACTTGTGTCCTCTTGGGTACACGTGTCTACCCATTTGAACCACGGGTAATTTGTACTCTAGGCTTAAATAATGTTCCCTCAATAGTTTCCAACTACCAACAAGCAGACGAAAGATTAAAGCACTTATCTCATGTGATGTGGTGTGTTGTGTTTTTGAACGTACAAGCTAATCAATTACTGTGTTGTACGCGCTTCTTATTGAACAAATCTATGTCCTTCTAAAAAACAAATACCTCTTACACTGAATTTCCTCAAAATTTACATTTAACTGCAGCATTATCATTTTATTTTACTCTGCACTATTTCCAATCAGAATTTATTAGAAGGTAGTTTTTTAATTTCCATAATTTCATTAAAAAAAATTAAATGCTGAAAAATGTGCTCATAAAATGTTGCACAAACGTATGTACATAATTGATTAGCAAAAAAGCATTTTCCCAAGTATCTCATTAACAACGTAAATTCCAAGTTCTTCAAATGCCCGAGGCTACAAAATCTTTATAATTTTATGCATCTTGTAGGTATTACCTTAACTTGCCGTTGCATTTTTATTACTTCTCAGCTCGTTTCGTCATTTTATTTTCTCTGCAACGTAGGACAAATCGCTTTGAATAAAAAGTATTTTCACACTTTTTTTCGCTTTTGCATTTCCTGATTTAATTTATTATCGCTTTTTGCTTCTTTAGCTGCCAACAGCCATTAAAATCCAAAGATAAGTGCAAGGAAAGAAAGGATTGTTCTTCTTTTTTTTTTTTTGTTGCGAAACTAGCTCTATTCAAATCAACGACACCATCATCATCAACGTAGACAGTAGAGCCTCACAAAACTCATCATCGTTGTTCTTAAACGTAAAGATTTTTCCTTGATCTTCTTCTAGGTTCCTAGGTTCTTTCACAGACATGGATGGAAACTGTGTAATTTTAGCCAAAAGCGATTAGTTATACTTTTTCTATTTAGTCTTTTTTGTTGAGAAGTTGTTGAATTTGAAACTCACTCCTGGTATGTGTAAGTTTTTTGCTACGACAAATTAGTCAAGATGCTGATGAGACTTTACATTGTGAGCATATACTGGGTTTTGTTACTTACAACAATTGTATGTACTTTCTGCATTTGTGTGTAAGCTAGGTTGCTGCATAAAGTAATGGACGAAATTGACGGGTTTCGCTTACGTTCGTTAAAAGTTCATCTAATTACAACAAACCTTAGGGGTGCTATTTTTAAAGACTAATTCTTACATACTTACTTACTTTAGATGGCACTCACAGTCCAGGGTGGACTACGGCCTAAACCAGCTAGCTCTACTTGTGCGCGCCACCTGAGGTGGGGTGTGCCTCTGCTGTGCAGACCATCAGGGGTGGATTAGAAGATTCGACGGTGTCCATACGCTTCACATGACCCAGCCATCTCAGCCGTTGTATTTTCAGCTTCTTGACCAGGTCAACGTCGAAGCAAAGCCCGTACAGCTTGCTAGTGAACCTTCTCCTCCATACTCCATCGATACAGACTGGACCGAAGATCAAATGAAGAACTTTTCTTTCAAAGCACCCAAGCAGATTTTCACCCGTTTTAGACAGTGTCCATAGGTTAGGCTAGGTAAGGTTAGGAGGGGCGTGCATAGCCCAAAGGCTGTTGCGTACACGGGGGCCTTTTGGTCCATTGTGATCCCCTATTAATAAAAGCAGAGATGCTCCTAACTAATGTCTTATGTAGACTGGTTCATTTTAGAACCAGCCTGTGCTTACAATGAATTTTCTCATATTTGCCATTGAGACCTGCGTTAGATCGTCTAGTTCTCCAACAAACCTGTTTCCAAAGTAAGGGAGGCGATTTGTTTGGAGGTTCGGACAGTCACAGAGCAGGTGTTTAATGATTTCACTCTCCTCGACATCCTGACAGCTCCTACAGCAAATGCACCCATTCTAGCGGCCATTGCGCCAATCACTCATCTGGGAGTTTGGATGATTCTTTAATATTGAGAGCTTCATAGAACACCCCATCTCCTGTTCCTTCTTCCATTTTTGACCCACCGGTGTGGAAGGAGATACCTTGTTCTCTAACTAGTGAGTTGGGTTCCCATCCATGCCTTTCGGGTATTGTAATAGAGAAGTGTTTGTTTAAATCTATTCTGGGTGGTAAATAGTCAGTCGTCACATTAAGCCCGGCCACTGTGTCATACCTTTGCAGGATAGACCCATGACCATAAGTGCTGTGCTTCCAAGAGCTTATTTCTTTAAGCTGAATTGCGCTTTTGGGTGCTGTGCATCTTATGTGCTCGTCCATGATATCTTTGATGGTTGTGAGATATTTACCTGATATCAAAATTACTATGTCGTCCGCATAGGCTACTATTTAAATACCCTGATTCCTAAATCTTGTAAAAATTTTGTTAACAACAAGGACCCAGCGGAGAGGTGAGATTGCTCCTCCTTGTGGAGTGCCTCTTGTAACTGCTTTCTCTACAATATTATTTCAAAGTTGTGAGTTAATGATTCTGCCATTGAGCATGTTATAAATACAGTCAACAATGGCAGATTCAACTCCAACTTCTTCCAGAGCAAATTTAATGGACTCCGTTTTTACGTTGTTAAACGCTTCGATGCCCAAAAATGCTGCCAGGGTTCTTTGTGCTCGAGACTATTCTCAATTTGTGAGACTACCTCGTGCAACATAGTCTCCACTGACTTACTTTTAAGGTAAGCGTGTTGGTAGTTGCACAGATTGCTTGGATTGGATCTGTAATCTTTTGCAGTCGAGTGTGTCGGTTTTCCAGCTTTTGGAATAAAGACCACTTTTTCTTTTCTCCAGCTGATAGGGACGTATCTCCATTTAGCACAACTTTTGAAGATTACCCTAAGCCCAAAGGGGGAAGAAGATTCGCCTTTTTTTTGCAGTTTTCCATCCATTCAAAAAGAGGCCAGTACAGTAGGACAGATCAAAAAGCTTACCCAGTGGTCTTGCCAGCATTGAAGAACGCCTCTTCAGAACAATGGGAGTGATACTATCCGGACTAGCAGATTTTTAAATGTCAAGATCTTTTAGTACTCTGCACCATTGTGAAAGAAGATTCTTCTTATGAAGTCGTTTATCCTCTCAAGTACAGAAGGAATCATATCAATTTCTCGTAGCGTGGAATTAACAGGAAACTGTGCTGCAAGCAAATTGGCTTTATCTACTTAGCTGACATTGATAACGAGCGTTGGGACCGGGGACAAAGTAGCATTTCGAAAATTTTTTACAAATGACCAGAAATTTTTACTACCCTTGGGATATTGTAGTATTTTCTGCCTAAATTGTTGGTCATGTACAAATTTGGTATGTCGAATATGGTCATTACAGGTCTTTCTAGCTTGTTTGAACTTTGCTCTGTTGAAATATCTAGTTAAACAATTTAATTCATCAGTATATCCCCCAGCCCAACTTTGGACATACCATCAATTATAGAGATTCTTCTTTTAACCGTACCACACGAATGTGAAATTTCTTACCCAACACTGTTTTTCCTTTCTACATTTGACATTTAAGCCAACTGTACATCTTTATCTCCTACTAAATTCTTCCTCTTTTTACTTGCTACTTATAGGTACTATAAGGCAAGTTATGCATTCTGAAAAAAAATCGAACTCGAGATTTTGATCAAAGTTGACATTACGAGGATAGCGAAGACCAAAAAAGTGGGTCTCGCAATTCTGTCTGTCTGTCCGTTCGATTGCAGCTAAACGGCTCGGCCGATTTTCTTCAAATTTGGCAGACATGGGTTTTAATTTTTTCCCCCCGGATGTTTTTTGATTTGATTTTTTAGGACCAAAAATAACGGTACCTGCCATACGAATTTTTTTCGAAATTTTATAAATATTTTTTTTTTTCTCAAAAACTGTCCCACAAATTTAAAAAAAAAAATCAAAAAATTTCTTTTAGTTAAACCTAGGTAATGGTTGAAAAAATTTTTCCAAAAAATGGTTATTTTTGGTACCCTCCTTGGAACCATTTTTTTATTTTTGATTTTCTCTAAAACGGTACCACCGATTCAAATCATTTCTTTTATGTTAAGGCTCCCCAACAGTTTCAATATAATTGTGTATTCAAATTTTCAAAAAAAAATTTTTTGGATTTTAAAAAAAAATTTCAACATTTTTTTTTTTGAAAACTCAACATTTCGAAAACCCCATGCTCGATTTTTTTAAAACTTGATAAATAAAAGTTTTTAAATATAAATTATAAGATTTAAAAAAAAAAAACTGTTTTACCTAAAAATAACGGTACCCTCCATACAAATGTTAAAAAATGGTTTTCGAAAATCGTATTTTTCTCGAAAACGAGTCCGAGAATTTTACTTAAATTTTTTTCTTTCAATTAATTTTTCAGATCTATAATTTAATAAAAAAAATTTGAAAACAAGATATTACTGACTGTAACTGTACCTACCATAGAGCGATTTTTTTAAATTTTTAATTTCTCATTATCGGCATAACGGATTTTTATTAAATTTTTTAGAGAGAAGCTTCTAAAAAGTTTAAAAAACATTGCATTTCAAAACTTTAAGAAAAATATTTTTTTGAATTTTGAAAAAAAAAATCGTTTTTTTATTTTTTTGAAAATTCAACATCTCGAAAACGGCTAATTAATTTTTTTGTAAATTTTATTTTTATTCAAACAATAATAAAAACTTTAAATTGGCGTACCAAAATTTTTTCTTAAAAATGTTTTAAAAATGTTGTATATAAAAGCTTATTTTTTAAGAAAACAACTACAAAGACTTATAATTTTTGTTCTTGCATGAACCTATATTTGCTTGAATTACATGGCATTCTATTTTTACCTCCAACTACTAGAGAAGATGTTTTAGTCGTTTAAAAAAATAATTTTTATGCTTATGAACAGTTTTTCTCTAATAACATTCGTTTTTAAAATTCTTAGTCTATTACATAGGAGCAAGTTCGTGCGACCCAGTCGTGCATTTTATTTCTAAGCGCTTGCCTTGTATTAAAAAATTCTTAAGCCCTTGGGTCGGCGCACAGTGGGGCCATTTCTATGGGAGGGCGGAAAAAAGTCCATAAAAACTGAACCACTTAACTAATTTGGACGAAATTTTCAGAAATGAAAGAAGGTATGGAAAGAAAGTATTTACACCCACTGCCACTCCCACTAACAAAAAAACTCAAAATTGTTAAAAATCCAGGTTTTGTTCCAAGTAAAGGTTAAAGATGGTGCTTTTTTTGAAGTAAGTTGGCCATTTAAATTTTCCACACCCTCTTTTTGGCGTTTTTTACTTTCTTGTAGTATGTACTTGTTTTGTGTGAAGTCGGTCTTTTTTAGTGCCGTAAAATCGGAACCACCCAACTGATTTAAATAAAGTTTTCAAATTTTATAAAGGTTAGTTTAGGAAATGAAAGCAAAATGTTACCACCCAATGACGCACCCACACAAAATTTTATCTAAATTCCAAAGTTGGAACGGTAAATTTTGATTAATTTGAAAAATATATTTTCGAGAAAAAATCAAATAAAATGCTTGAATCATGCAATTATTATGTATGTGTCGGCTTACACGTTAATTTTTTTAACTTCCCATAGGGAGTTATTGTAATCGGTCCGATTTGTCAAATTGGAATTTTTTGAGAAAGATAATGGAAAGAAGCGATGTTATTCTTATTTTCAGATAAAAATTATGAAAATTCAGGTTTTCATATTTATTATAACGAAATTGAGTGTATTCAAAGAAGTAACTTTTTACGTAGTGGTAAATTATAAAAATAATATAACCATTGAAAGCTGACAAGTGTCAATTTACAAACGCATAGTCAAACATTCATGAATGCATTAAACCAGCAACCCGTTATATGTTTTGTGTTCACTACTGAAACTTGTACCAAATAATGGGCAAACTTCAAGGCATAACCAAAAATGTTTAAGACATTTTTCCCAATTATGAAAAAGAAGATTTTGGTAAGAAGTAGTACGTTACGAAATAGAACCACATACTTATAAAAAAAAGAAAACAAAGAGTTAAATTTATAATAATATTAATTCTAAGTCATTAAAAATGTATATTAGTTCACCACTAATCACTGTGCGGATTTGAACGTATTTGCAGCTAAATTTTGTTTGAATGTAAACTTGGACATAACTACATCGAGAAAATAGCTATCTCAGACCAGAGGAAAGTGGAGCTTTTTTTAAATGACTACAACTTTCCGTTAATGTGGACTGAGTCTTATATTGTGCTACCGTAATTCACTGAAAATGTTTTTGTTGAGTTTGACCGCTGTATTGTATTATTGGGCATCCTAAATAAGCAAACAAAAAACAATCCCATATTTAGTTCATCCCAAATAGTCGTAACACCCTATGAACGTTAAATCAAATTCCCACACTACTTCAAATATTTTGACTTTTAGGTGTAAAGAATTCAGTTTTGGCCAAAATCCTTAGTGTACCCAGATTCTCTGGCTAATTTACTGTGAGAAACATGAGTCAGCTAATCGAAATCAGCACTTTTGGAAAATCGAGTTTTTTCCGCATTAGCCCCACTGTGCCATGTTTATGTGAGTCATTGTTGTGCTGCTTAAAACCAACAGATGTCTGCAGCCATATTTGATTTGAATTCTTAAATCGAGTTTCATTGCTGCCAGATTGTGCCCATTTTTCTTTGAACCTCGACGAAAATTGTGAGATTGCATGGTCTAACTCATTTTTCTTTTTTGCGGGACAGTGGGTGCGTTCCTGAAGTTGTAATTTTAAGTACGACAATTTTTCCTCCAACAATGCCTTTCCAGAATCTTTCATGATTCGAAATAGCTCCATCCGTGTTAAAAACAAGTCATTCGAATATGAATCTACGTGAAAAAGTAAACCTTTTGAAATTGCCCAAGGTGGTAGTTAAAAAATAAAAAAAAAATTAAAAAAATGGAGCACATATGAGCACCTGTTCTTTTTAGAACTTTACAGACAATAGGTTAAACGACATAAAAATACTTAAATCTGGATGTGGAAGAGTGTGGAAGTTAACTTTAAGCTTAAGCTTTTAAAAAATAACTATAAAACTCTTATTATTAATACACACTTGACTTCCGATACAAAATAGAAAATAGAATTTTTAATTTCTTAATTAAATATTAAATAACACACCTGACTCTGTCGATTCCATATTTAAACTTAATTTTACCTTTATTTTTAAGGAAGTTACAGTTATTTAAAAGCCAACACTTTTTGTGAACCTATGCAAATCACATTTTGCAGAAAACTAAAGTGATTACTTCAAGTGCTCGCTTTGGAGTGGGAAATCATGTAACAGTATAAAATGAGCGCGGTTTAAATGCATTGGAATATTTTATAACGGAATAGCAACAGATAAAACTCATATCTTTCATTTCATTTTTTGAATTAATTCCGACTCTGCCATATAGGTCACCCCACTGTGCCGTGGTGTCAATTATAAAAAAAAAAACAAAGAAACAAAATTTTGGATTCTTTAACTCTGCCAACGACCCCTATGTTTGCTTTTCTAATAGTTTGTGGGTGCTCTCCATGTACATAGGTGAGTTCGTTAAGCCATTTTTGTTTTCTTATTTTCTTGCTTGTTTTTTTTTTTTTTTTTTTTGACATTGTTGGCCTTTTTTAAATATTGAGATACAATTTCTATTTCTGTGCACTGTTTCCAGAAAACAGGAAGATTATTTTTGGTTGTGGCCTTTTCTTTGTATGCCAGCATTACCAGCATACGGACGTGTGAAGTTTTTCCAGATTATACTTTTTGTTAAAACCGTAAGCCCTACCTTAGAATTTATTTTGTCAACCCTCATATTATGTATGTGGACATTGAAAATAGCTACCCATTTGTATTAGTGTTGTTGATTTGTTCCTTTTTTTTTAAGATCATTCTAAAAGGCTTATACCCATGAAAAATTCATTGTTTTATGAAACATTTTTAGGTGTAAAAGGAATTTGTGCCCTTACAAATTTCTTAAACGAAAGACTTATTTTTTTTTTGTATTACAAAATCGTGATGGCTTATGGGGCTTACAGTCGTTAAAGAATGATAGAATTTAAATTTGGGTATAGATATTTACTTAAGTAGAAGAGTAAAAAAAGGGACATGGTTGTTCATTTTAGTGAAAAAATTCAATTTTAGAATTGATAAAGGTATTAAATATGCCTTTCACACTGTTTGAAATATTATGCAACCATTTTTATTTAAACCTAGAGCTTGAAATTTTACTTATAAACTGCTAAGCCTATTTGAAATATCTCATTTAAAATCTTCCAAATGCGGGCTATCGAGGAAGCTGTTAATTGTACAGACCTGTTTCATCAATGAATTGGTGAAAATGGGAATGGAAAAACGTGCAGGGAAGATTATTCCATAATCATGTTGTGTCACTTAAAGAGCCAATCTCTGTATTTGGCGATACATACATATATCCGACATTAGGCTCGAGGTTAGATTGATGAAACGGTTATCATGGGTGAACTGATTGAGGCGAAAATTGCAACTGGCTACTTCAAGTGATCATTGCTTGCGGACGAAGCGATAAAAATAAGGAAAGACATGAAACTTTTCGACGGTGTTCAAGAGATGGGAATGATTCCATGATGGTTCTGTTTCCTATCAGTTTTAAGGCTCTGTCCTGAATCATATGCAGTCAATAAAGAGATGTTTGGACAGCACCTGCCCAACGATGCATAGTGCGGCCGAAAAGTCCAAAATAAAAGATTTGAGTTAGGGGTTTTTTGTCATCAGGCTGTCTAAACCAGACCCCTAGGAGACGAAAAATGTTCGCAGCAGAATCTCTTGCCGCAAATCCCCCCATAATCTTAGCCTGAATGTGGCTGCTAAGTTAAAGTAGTCACGCGTCGTTAAGATAGGCTAATGGACACTTCCATCAAAACACGTGTAAAAGTTTTTATTTCCAAGCAAATCTATTGCAATAAAATGAATTCAATATCTGCAGGAAGGTGCGTAAAATAAGTTAAAGAATTTCTGAATAAAAATTCCTAAATAGTACATTGTTAGACAGAGATATGTCAACACTATTGATTTACTTAAAAAAAAATATTTGTTTGAGTGAAAACTTTTTTTCTTGCTATTTCTTGTTCTCAAAGCTATTTAAGATAGTTAATAAAAGTATTGTGTACCAAATAAAATAAAATTCAGCTGCCCGTAGCTGCCCGTTGAGTTTTTTTGTGCATTAAGGTACTAGTACGTTCTAGAACGCCAAAAATGCACGATTTTTGGGAATTTTTTTCTCGGAAACTTTATTAGATAATAACATAATTTTTTTTTTAAATAATGAATAAATGCGTCAAGAGTACAAGAATATTTTTTTTTGTCTTAAGAGTAGCTACGACACATACCACCTTTTCATCGATTTCAAAGCCGCGTACGATAGCATCTATAGGACCGAACTATATAGAGCAATGTCTAGTTTTGACATTCCTGACAAACTTGTCCGTTTGTGCAGGATGACGATGGAAAATGCACGCTGGCGCTGCTCCATCAAGGTCGGAAAAGATCTCACCGATGCATTTGATGTAAATGAGGGCAAGACCAAGCATAAGTCATCAAGAAAGGACACACAACACTGACGTCGTGGACAGAACGTCATTATAGACAGCTATAACTTTGAGGTAGTGAAGGACTTAATATACCTAGGCGCCGCTATAAACTCTAAAAACAACACCAGTGCTGAAATCAAACGGAGAATAACTCTTGCCAATCGCTGCTTCTTTGGACTAAGAAAGCAATTGAGTAGCAAAGTCCTCTCTCGAGCAACTAAAGTGTCCCTCTATAAGACCCTCAACATCCCGGTTCTTGTCTATGGTGCAGAGACATGGACTTTGTCGAAGGTGGATGAAAGTGCTTTAGGCTGTTTCGAGAGGAAAATTCTTCGTGTGATCTTTGGTCCCGTCTGCATAGACGGGGAGTGGAGGAAAAGATTTAACCACGAACTGTACGGGCTATACAGCGAAACGGACCTAGTCAAATATATAAAAGTCCAGCGACTGAGATGGCTGGGTCATGTAGACCGAATGGACCCGAATTCTCGGGCCACGAAAGTCTTCGAATCAATCCCCGAGGGACGGCGGGCAAAGTAGAGGAAGACCGCGACTCAGGTGGCGCGCACAAGTGGGAGAGGACCTCAACCAACTTGGCGTGCGAAACTGGAGACAGCTAGCTGAAGGAGCTTGTTGGTTGAGGCCCTGGTCCACCCGGACTGTAGCGCCACCTTAAGTAACTAAGTTAATAATTTCGTGCCACCACCAGGCTAGAATTCGCATTACAAAATCACGCCCCATGATAATACCATAGGTTATTATATATAAATTAATAATAACATTTAATAACAATTTTTCAGAAAATTTTTTTCAACCATTATGTATGTGGGGCAGTTTTTGAGAAAAAAAATATTTATAAAATTTCGAAAAAAAAATCGTATGGTCTTAAAAAAAAAAAAGAAAAACATGTGGGGGGTAAAAATTAAAAATGATGGTAGATATCTTTTTTTATAGTTTTGGAGGGAGGGGGCGAAGTTAAAAATACTATCTAAAAAGTGTATAAGTCGCAAGTAAAAATAAAACGAAAAAGCTTTGTTTTACGATCTACAAAGAACTGTTTGTACAAAGGAAAACATTCCTGTTGTCAGCGTGTTAGGATCGCTTGTCGGAAAGTTAAGAATTTTTCTTGGCCCGATTTTTTTTTTTAAATTAAGAGAAAAATGGAATTTCATTTCGTTTTGCTGACACCCTTTTAAACATCAAAGAACAAAATCAAGAATGAAATTTCCTTGGAAGATCTTAAATTAAATCTGCTTTTGTAATGTTAAAATGTTCTGTCATAAATTTATTAAAAATGTTATAGATGTAAAGAATAAAATTCTAAAACTCTTAAATTATGTAAATATGTAAACATTGTAAGCTTTAAACTGCAAATAAAATTGAACTTGAACTTGAAAAGAAAAAAAAAATCTGCTTTAAAAAATTTCATACAGGAGACGACACGGTACCGTTAAACAATGATCTTTCAGAAACACCTTTTATGTTGAATTTCTTAATAATTGCGAAATAAAGTTTGTCGATTAATAAAATTCTTAGATTTCTATTTGTTATTATCATAGTAATCAATTTAATAACATATAAGATATTGTATCTTATTTTGTATAAGCAATCAATGAAATAAAATAAAAAATACGTGTCTAGAATTGTGTAATCAAAATGACACAAACTATTGAACTTTTCACATCCTAATCCCATTTTTTTTTTATTTTCTATATCTATACTAACAACAGTATTTACACAGTAGACCCAGGCTTATAATAATCAAGTTGTTTACATCATGCCAATCACATTTGGGGATTGTAAACCCAAACAAGAAAATTGCTATTAATGCACCCTCAAACACTCACGTAATACCGAAACTTAAACAACTTTAAAGGACGATTTTTTTTTTTTTGCTGTTGTTGTTATCGTGATTTTTCAAAAATTAAAAGAGGAAACAGATATTCGAAACGAAGTTATTTCGATAGGCTGAATACATACCAAAGCCTGAAAATGACAAAAGTTTTAAGTTACTTTGTGTGGATGCTCGAAACCTTTAAAGGCAAATTCTATTAAGGGTCTACCGAATATCTAAATATATATCAACTTGACTCCCTGAAACTAACTTTATGTTGCATGTATATAATATTTGAAATGGGAATTGGTTTCGTAGGTTTGCCTTATAGTTTGACCAATATAGATTTCGTTCTAATTTACATTTAATTGGGTTATCGGGCGAATATTGGATTTCAGAAGATTTTCACTTGTAGAAGGCCGAACGGATGGACAATTAGAATTGGATGACCGATTAGTAAATGAGATTGTTGTAAATTTGTGTTCATTGGACTATGGAGTTATAAGGTTTTAACTTAGTGTAACGATTGTGAATTGCATAAGGTACTAATAAGACTATTAAATTACTAGACTGTAAGCTATACTAGGTCCTCTCTACCAAGGATATTATATTGCATACACTAGAATTTATGGTTTACGATAAATACACAATTCGAAGGGATTACCTTTCATGTAAAGCCGAAAGTGCAAATGCCATGGTTACTGAGGAAGGGTTTTTAATCGGATGGACGAAGATATTGCAGTGGCAATCCAGATGTATTCCGACAGCAAGTTGACATCTGATATACATACATACCTATACCATGAATTTGTTGATTCAGATTAATTTACTCAATTTGCCTTTTAGAATACATTGACTGCAACAAGTTCACAAGTTCAGAACTGCTTGAATTGCTTTGAGAGGTCTGTGGTCTTTAACGATGCGACGTTCCAAGCTGACGAGAACTTTGCATAATCAATTAGGTTGTATGTTAAAATCACTATAAACTGTATATTCCAGTCCAATTAAATAGTGCTAAGTCTTCTACTTGGCTGATTCATTTCGGTAGTAGAGTTTGTATTATAAAGGACGAGTTCCCTTGATTATTTTAAAGAAGTCGGTTGCCTTTTCCTTTTTTTTTAATTAGCATAGTTCAAATTAATAAAAAAATAAATAAATGAATTTTGTGGTGCAACTGCTCGAAGATAATTAGGCAGTGGCGTAGCGTGGGTGGGGTAGAGGGAGCGGCCCGCCCGGGCAGCAGAAGGCCGGGGCGGAAAAATGTCGCCGGTGAAGCGGGTAGAGTAGAGATCATTATGTTTCATGACTGAACGTTTGACAAGTCAACAAACAACAATGACGCAAATTTGAAATTTGAAACCCTGCCTGTGATTCGGCATTGACGCTCTCGGCTGATTTCCGTGAATTCTTGAATGGTGACTAAGGCCGTAAGGATGCAGTCTGTTATTGTCGCGCGAGTCGCGAATCTAAAACGGAACGTTCCAAAACTCTCGCAAAACTGAAAAGGAGCGTTCCGAAACATATTAATGCGAGACCGCTGGGGGTGGCGCTGCAAACGGGCAGACTTTTGACCACGTATATATAGGTTTTAAAGTATCGGGACGCTCCCTTTCAGTTTCGAGAGTTTCGGAACGTTCCGTTTTAGTTTCGCGAGTCGCGCGACAAAAAACGGAATCTACTCTAAGATTCGACGGAAATGTTATTCTACTCTCAGCCAGCTCAATATTTTTACTCCCTCCTGCATCACAGAAAGTCATTTCCATTGTGTTGTTTATCGTTTTAATAATGTTGAATCTTCTGAAACTAAACATTTAGTACTTCACTTAACTTTTGAACTAGTTTTTGAAAATGAAAGGAGTCAAAGAGAGCAGAATACCGCAAGAAAAAGGCTAAGAAAGAAGCAGATGCGAAGAAGTCTCAATGTGCATTACTGAAATATTTCAGTTCTAGTTTTGGTTCGAAAGCCACGTTAACATCTTCGGCGGCATGCAGCAGATCCAGCAGTAGCGGAAGGGATTCCAATGTAAGTATGTGATTCCTCCATCTAGAATCGTGCGTGGCCTAGAATTGTCCTCCGGCAAATATTCATGGAAATGCATAATATGCCTGTCGTCGAAGCTGCAAGTCGTTCTGGTCCCACCACAGAGCAAGGTTAAGACGAAGTCGACTCACCAGAAGTACCTCAAGCATCTAGTCACAAGCCTGCAGAAGAAGTGAACCGGGATGTTGCCAAAGAAGACATAATTGAAATCGAACCTTCTACTCCTGCCAAAGCGAAAGATGTGAATCTCGACGATGTAGGTTGCTGGCCTTCTACTATGACCGACGAAGTCAGAACTCTCCTAGTAGGACGCGGATCTGACTCAGTACAGCACATCGATTCCAAATTTGCCGATGTTGTTTGCTCAGGGACTTCAATGAAAGGTAGTACCAGAAAACTAACCAGTGAGTGGTTCTACAAACTACTATCTAAGGGTGAAAAGGTTCTCCAAACATGGATGGTGTACTCGCCTTTGAAGCAATTCTTATATTGTTTCTGTTGCAAGCTGTTTGGCAATTCCGGCTCGAACTTCGCATCTGAAGAAGGATTCAACAAATAGTGGAAGCTATAAATCCAAGAATCGGAGACCATGAGATTAACCTGGACCATGAGCAGAGCTTCTTGAAATGGAAGGAGTGGGAAGTTCGCCTGAACCGTAAAGCAACCATCGAACAGAAACAACAATAAGTTTTCGAAAGTGAGGAGAAGAAGTGGAGGGATGTACTATATCGGTTGCTGAATATTATCCAGTTCTGAACCAAACAGAATCTGGCATTCAGAGGACATTCGAAGAGATGATAGTGGCAGTCGCGGGAACTTTCTGGAGTTAGTCCACCTGCTAGCTAAATATGAGCCTCTAATGGACAACCTAGCAAAGATAAAGCTGGGAGCAAGAATAAATTGATAAATTTACTGGGACAGCAAGTACGATCCACCATCATCCGTCGCATTCAAGAAGCTTAATATTATTGCGTAATCTTCGACATTACACCAAATGATTTTTTACATTATCAAAACGATTTTTATTTTTCAGCCTATCTACACGATTTTCAAATACAGAATTTTGACCAACCAGAATTTAGAAATACTTATTTGACTTACAGCATTTTGATCATACAGTATTTTGAACATACATTATTTTAAAATACAGTATTTTGAGAAACAGTATTTTAAATACAGTATTATGACCCATACAGTTTTTTCCTTGGCTCCAACCCATTTTATCTTATGCTGATTTAAAGATGACTTTTGTTTCTGGTTTCACGCGGGAAAATGTCTTATGTCAATTTAATATGATTTACGATTTCACAATAACAAAACAGTCTTGAACCAATATAATCTTAGGTCTATTTTAGATTTTAAAACTAAGCAGAACACACAATCTTATGTGGACTTAAGATATTTTAACTCGTGTAGAGATGTATCTTTTGAACATAAGGTGAAATTGTTTCTGTCTAAAGGGTGGTTAAATTTTAAGGGCCGATGTTGAATGTAAACCACACCTAAACGTCAAGTATTTTTCTGCATTTCATTTGACATTTCTCAATTTTAGACTAACTCAATTTGAACCATGGAAAGATACACAATCGAGCAACGCGTTAAAGTTAAAATAAATAAATTTGATGGTGCAACAGCTTGGAGTGAAACAGGAAATAGTGACTTACAACTCTCAACCATTCCTGTGTGCCTTAAAGTTATTCAGGCTTATTATGAAAATGTGCGTTCAAATCCAAATGCATATCGTGCACTTCGTGATTTTTTCGGTAAATTTAATCGTCCAAATGTGCGCACAATCGGAAAAATCGTGCAAAAATTTGAGCCAACCGGGTCTGTAGGAAATGTGAAAACACCAATGCATGCTCGTACAGCTCGTACTGCAGAAAATATTGCTGCTGTTCGCGATAGTGTGGCTGAAGAGCCGTCCACCTCAACTCGTCGTCGAGCCCAACAATTGCACCTCTCACGCTCGTCGTTGATGAACATTATGCATAAAGACTTGTATTTACACGCTTACAAGGTGAAATTGACTCAAGAACTAAAGCCTCTCGACCATTTCAAGCGTCGTCAATGGTCAGAATGGTGGCAAGAAATGGCAACAGTGGACGATCGCTTTTCGAAGAAAATCATCTTCACTGATGAGGCACTTTTTCACCTCAGTGGATTCGTCAATAAGCAGAATTGCCACATTTGAGCGAATGATAAAATATGAAGCTGAAGATCGCTGCATCGAAATTTATGTTTTCATTTAGGATAGCAGATCTCGATAAGTATCAAAATGTTGGGCGCAAATTTTCCTAGGGGCGATGTCCGTTACTTTTTTTAAATTGTATCTCGTTATATTTTATTTTAGTGAGTTTTAAAACTTTTAAGACAAAAAAAATTTTAGGAGAGGATATAGACCGCAATAATTTTTTTAGAAATAAAATAAATATGACCCAATGTAGAATATACGTTTCTCTAGAGGCGATGTTTCTCCTTTTTTTATTTTTTTTTATTAAGCTTATTTAACCATGATTTAACCATGAAATTAACAAACAAAAAAAACAAAAAGTTTGGACCCTTATAACTTTGGATTGACTAATCGTAGGTATAAGAACGGTACATGAAAAAATTAGAATTTCCAAACTCTAAAGACGATGTTTTTTCTTTTTGTTTTATTTCATGTTCTTGAGTCATTTGTTATCTAGCAACAAATTACAACAAAAAGGAAAATAGATATCTACGTTTTGTGTTAGTTAGTTAAGATGTTGGTTATTTGTAATATTTTTATATTTTTTATTGCATTATATTAATAATTGTATATTATCAAAATTATAATATTTACTTCATATGAATTTTTATTTTTTCGATTCAAGTTTTAATAATTCTGATAATAATTATACAAAATTGGAATTATAAAGAAAAGATTAATTGTTATACAAACAAAAACAAAATTTCAGCAAAGACAAAGAAAAAGAAAATTCCAGAATGAATATACTTTATATAATAACTATTATAATAATTAGATAGATATTATGAGATATGTTTAACAAATTTGAATTGAAAAATATTTATTGCTTTTAGTTTAGCTAAACCAAAAAAGGATGGTGTTGAGCTATTAGTTTAGCTAAAACAAAATTATACTAGGTTTAGTTCTAACGATGATTCAAGTATTATTCCTCTTGTAATGCCAGCCATCTAGAACAACAGTCACAACTGAAGAGAAAATATACATTTTGTAACTCTTCCTCAGTTTTTTTCAAGTAGTTCAGACATACAAATTCTGCCCACCGTTTACAAGTATGGCTCTGGCACCAAGTTTGCTAGAACACAAATGACTCAAGAACATGAAATAAAAGAAAAGAAAAGACATCGCCCTTAGAGTTTGGAAATTATAATTTTTTCATGTACCGATTTTTTACCTACGATTAGTCAGTCCAAAGTTATAAGGGTCCAAACTTTTTGTTTTTTTTTTGTTAATTTCATGGTTAAATCATGGTTAAATAAGCTTAATAAAAAAAAAAAATAAAAAAAGGAGAAACATCGCCCCTAGAGAAACGTATATTCTACATTGGGTCATATTTATTTTATTTCTAAAAAAATTATTGCGGTCTATATCCTCTCCTAAAAATTTTTTTGTCTTAAAAGTTTTAAAACTCACTAAAATAAAATATAACGAGATACAATTTAAAAAAAGTAACGGACATGCATCGCCCCTAGGAAAATTTGCGCCCAACATTTTGGCGTTTAAAATATTCCAATATCTTTGATACTTATCGAGATCTGCTATCCTAAATGAAAACATAAATTTCGATGCAACGATCTTCAGCTTCATGATAAAATCCAAGAGTGATTGTCGAAAAACAAATGCTCCCACAAAGAGTGGCGGTTTGGTACGGTTTATGTGCTGGCGGCATCATCGGGCCGTATTATTTCAAAAATGAGGCCGGTCAGGCAGTTACTATGAATGGTGTTCGCTATCGTGAGATGATAACGAACTTTTCATGGCCCGAATTGGAAGATATGGATGTGGACGAAATGTGGTTTCAACAGGACGGTGCCACTTGCACACAGCTAACGAGAAACAATGGCGCTTTTGCACGACAAATTCAATGGCCGTGTTATCACACGTGGTGGCGATGTCAATTGGCCGCCAAGATAATGTGATTTGACACCGTTGGACTTCTTTCTTTAGGGTTATTTGAAAGAAAAGGTGTACGTCGGTAAGCCAGCAACAATTCAAGAGCTAAAGGATGAGATAATTCGGCACATTAACGGCATAGAACCTCAATTATTCCTCAGTGTCATCGAAAATTTGGACCATCGGATGGAGGTGTGCCGCCGAAGTCGTGGCGGTCATTTGGCCGATATTTTATTCCATACATAATTGAACCATACCATATTATCATAATTTTTTTTTATAATCTACCCGCGCTCAAGGGATTATGATTACCCTTTAAATGTTTCAACACAGCGCGTCCGTGAAGTTAATGAAGAGAAAGAAGGATAGGAAAGATGTGTGGCACGATGTTCTGAGACTGTTGGTGGTTGTCTCAGATATTTTTATCTCCAGGGATGGCGGCTGAGCTAAAGCGGAGAAATGCCGTGTCTTATTTCTATGTCGCTTATAATTCACATCATTTTATTCGTGTTCATCCTTGTTGGGCTTACTAGTTTAACTCAATTACATGTTGTTAGTGTTATGCCTCAACAACATGTAATGAGTAAACCAGCAACCCATTGATGACAATTTTTAATAGGTTGTTAATGGAATTAAAGCGACATAGACGACGATGGCAAGGATCGAACCTGTCATCATGAGGTTGACAGGCGAGCACACATCCATCGCGCCACGGCCACTCCATACATAATTGAACCGTACCATATTATCATAATAAAAAGAAATGACAATGATTTCCTAAATAATTTGTATTTTATTCAAAATCAACATCGGCCCTTAAATTTTAACCACCCTTTATAAAAAGCAAAGGAGTGAGATAGAAGGATGCCGATAAGACAGAACTGTAATAAAGAAAGTAGGTGCCACAATAAAGATTCTGTATCCATTTGTAAATCGACGTTCCAAGTAAAGCACTGAAAATAAACTTCTTATTTTCAAATCAATTTTTCAATCTTTAATGTAATGTTTCATAATATTTCTTTTTTTTAGTATAAAGTTTGAACGTTGACATTATGTGTGAAACACTACATCATTTACATAAATGACCACCATGCGAATTGTTGCAAGCATCGATTCTTTTGAGGTAATTTTCGGCCACTTTTTGACACATATTGGGCGGTATCTCAGCCATAACTTGACGAATGTTGGTTTTTAAGTGCTCAAGAGTTAAACGTTTATCTGCATAAACACGGTGTTTCGCGTAGCCTCACAAAAGCCCAGCGGTGTCAAATAGCATGATCTTTGTGGCCAGTTGATATCGCCACGACGAGAAATTACGCGGCCAGGAAATGTAAACCATAATATCCTCTAAAGCATGATATGTGGCTGTGGCAGAATCACCATTTTTGTAGTAGGTTTTAACAATTTTTATGCGTTGTGCAATAGTTAAGCGATCCATTTTCGTAAATGTCAGACTTTCAACTGAAAAAAAAAAATTGGTTAAACAACTTAGTTTAACAGATGTCGAATTCCAGCCCTATACTTTTGAAACCGCAAAATGGATAACCCGTTATTAGGGGTCTCCAGTTTGGGGTGAATGTGCAAAAACCCACGTAACAAGGCTTCAAATGAGCCAAAACAAAATTTTAAAAATGTAGTTAAGATTGTCATGGCATTTTTCTACAGAAGAACTGCACACTTTAAACGAAAAATTAACATTTTCTTCTGAATCATCAGATAATAATACATATATTGATTCCTAATTTGGTTTCATAGCAAGTTTATATGTACTCGTATTCATAATTACTATATTTTGTATAATAATTCATTTATCATTTATTTAAAATTTTTTGTCTGTTATTTACTTTCTTATATATTTATTTTTTTTTATTTAGTATTTATTTATTATTTATTTATTCATTTATTTATTTATTTATTTATTTATTTATTTATTTATTTATTTATTTATTTATTTATTTATTTATTTATTTATTTATTTATTTATTTATTTACTTATTTATTTATTTATTTATTTATTTATTTATTTATTTATTTTTTTATTTATTTATTTATTTATTTATTTATTTATTTATTTATTTATCTATTTATTTATTTATTTATTTATTTATTTATTTATTTATTTATTTATTTATTTAGTCATTCATTCATTTATTAATTTATTTACTTATTTATTTATTCATGTATTTATTCATTCGCTTATTAACTTATTAACTTATTAGAGTGATAAATCCAACTGGGATATAATATTTTTGTATTAAGACTGATTTTGTTAAAAATTATTATAAATTATTTGATTTATTTGTTTTTGTTAATTTATATCTCATTTTTTTATGTATCCATGTAAAATTATCTATTTTTAATATATTTAACTTGCAATGTCATCTTATCTGTGAATAGAACAGATGTAGTTTTAGACACTTAAGCTTTTTTTTCTAATTTAGCATGAAGGTTCTTGAAATTAGTTTTTCCTTCGAATAAAAAAGTTTTATTCATAATTATGTTAAAAACCAAAATTTATAATTGACATTAGTAAGGTAGAATAGTACCATATCTATGTAAACTATTGCACAGTTAGCCTCCATTTTGTGAAAAAAAAGAATGAATATTTGCCTACAATAAATATCAATATTCAATATTCATTATGTAAGCGTTCTTAATAAAAAATGACTTTAATAAAGCAAGCATGCACTAAACAAGCAAATAAAAAAACAAGCAAAAGACTAAAATTAACATGCGGAGTTTATATTAAAAATCATGTTATCTCTTCAAAGGCTTTATTCAGACTAAAGAATATATTTACATTGTTTTAACGTGAGCGATAAGAAGCGACAAAAGTATATATGGATAACTTAACAGGAATATTGTACATAAGAACATCATTCGATAATTCTGTTATGGGAGATCATTATAAAATAGATATATACATACGAGTACATAATACAATGTTCTTGGAAGAAATATTTAATGAAAAGCTTTTCATGATATCGTAAATGGAAATGGGTTGCCATATGTTTGAGATGAAGTCTCTTACAATTATTTCTTTGGTTAATTGCTTGGAATAGTGATATCAATATGCTATGAGGTTTCAACAAGACAGTGTCACAAGCCACATAGCTGGTGTAACAATCACCTTATTGAAAACCCAAATCGTTGAACGTCTTGCATAGAGGAATGGTCCTGTCGATTGGCCGCCTAGATCGTGTAATTTAACACCTCAAGACTTTGTTATTGATTAAATCATTGGTCTTGGCTTGCTGTTAGAAAAGCTCAGGGTCAATATTGAGGGACAGCTCGTTGCCGTTTTCGTCGAAATGCCTGGCTAAGTCATCAAAAATTGGATCCAACAAATCAATCGCTACATGAACAACGTCGAATTCCACACATAAAGGTTTTGATTGTCCTTTAAATCCATAATACAATCTTCGAGATATAGATATTTCAAATGGTTTGCAATTTATTTAAACGAATCAAAAACTTGACCTAGGTAAAAACAGAAGAATTGTGTAAGCAAATTTACTTTACTTTACTTTAGATGGCGCTACAGCGCGGGATGCGCCTGGACCTCAAATAGTAGACCCCGCAGGCAGTCTCGATCTCTAGCTTGTTGCCTCCAGTTTCGTATCCAAAGTTTCCTTAAATCTCCCTCAACTTGATCACGCCACCGGAGATGAGGTCTGCCTCTGTTTCTCGTACCCTAAATGGCATAGCTTTGAATATCTTACGGGATGAAGCGTCGAAGTTCATTCGCTCTACATACCCTAGCCATCTTAAACGCTGAATACGTATTTTCTTGACTAGGGACACGTCTCTGTACATCTCGTACAATTCATGATTGTATCGTCTTCGCCAGATGTTATTTTTACTATCGACACAAACCGGACCATAAATCGTGCGTAGAACCTTTCTCTCGAAAACACCAAGGGAGCTTTCATCCGCCTGGGAAAGGGTCCATGCCGCTGCACCATATAGCAAGACCGGGATGATCAGGGTTTTGTACAGCGTCTCCTTGGTATTTCCCGATAGGGCTTTATTCCTCAATTGCTTACTTAGCGCAAAGAAACAGCCATTTGCAAGAGTTAATCTACGTTTGATTTCAGCACTGATGTCATTTGCAGAGTTCACAGCGGTACCCAGGTAGACAAATTCTCTGACCACCTCGAAGTTATATCTATCAATAGTCACGTACAGCATATACTTCGTCCTCTCCTCATTGATCACAAGACCCATTTTGTACGCTTCTGACTCCATGCTAGAAAAGGTACCCGTAACTGCTCGCTTGGATCTTCCCATTATGTCGAAGTCATCCGCGTATCCAAATTTGTTTGCTTATATATTCTTCAAATATGAGAACTACAAACCCTGGTTCGATGGGTAAATTGAGATTTAAAATTAAATTTGAAACATCATCAATAACTGGCTTATTTTAGGTATCAAAATGCTCCATTAGAATACGAAGAATCAAAACATAAGATTTTGCTTTTGAATGAGAAATACTTAAAGACCCTACAACAAAGGACTTTCGAAAGTTTAGTTGCATTTCAAACATCTGCAGGCAAGTATTTCAAAGTATCCTACTTTCTCACAGAAATTATTTCTGCATCGCATAAAACAACATTCTCTTAGAACTTGTCTTGCATAATTCTTCAGGACAGTACTTAAACTTAATGTAGTAAGGTACACATTTATAGGAATATTAATTTCAATAAACTACAACCAACACATAAAACCAAACCGTACATAAGTTCAAGTTGTTTTCCTTTTCAGTATATGCTTAAGGCTTTCTAAAAACTTTTCCTACAATTGAAGTCTTATTATCCTTTCCACAAACACCCAAAGAAAACCAAAAAAAAAAAATTTCAAACACCACTATTCTGGCTATTTTGTACTCATACAACAACAATACCTCACTGAAGTTTTTACTTCTTTAACTATGCGCTTGTTTTGAGAATGATGTTCATATCCTTTGTTAAATTTTGCCACGGCCACACATATACATAACCACGTACATCCTTTCGATGAAATCCTTTCTTAAGACTGAGAAACTTTTCGAAAGATGTGTTTATCTCTTAAGCCGACTGATCTGTTTAGCTTCTTCGTCTTCATTCTCGTCATGGGGATGGAACGAAAATTGTTCAGAAATGAATTCCTCTAAGTAGTGGAAATTCCCAAAACCTAATAAATTTACTTTGACTGAAATGAAACGAAACGCAGTATGAAAAATTGCATGGTTCACATAAGCGGCAATGATTTTATTAAGAAAGCTTGCAAGCGCTTGAGGGTAGGACTCAGTGCGGCTCTTTGGACAGTTGGGCTTCAATTTTTTTTCAAATCGACTTTTCACTTGGCTCTGTAATGTTTTTGCTTACATATAATCCAAAAAAAAAAAACTACTTAACATGTTCCAAGAGCACTCATCATAGTGTAGTGTAATACAACTGGGATATTGAAGAAGGAAATTGTTTTTGTAAATTGGGATGTAAGCTTACAAGCAATTTTAAGGATTTGTATTCGTTTACTTGGGTGTATCTGGTAGCGTAGGGATATGATTCCATTAAAAAGCAGTTAAATTCAATTTAAGATATCTTTTTGTTCTTCTTTTATGGTCCTCCCTGTTTGGATGAAATGGATTACACAAGGAGAAGGAGGTATCTAAAGTACAATAAGCACACGCAATAAATACGATTTTATCTTAAAGTCTCTTTATGTTAACTTAGGGTAATTTTATGGGAGTTATTTGTTAAATAGGCTGTAAAAAAGAGATTTAATTAGATTTTGAGATCTTGTTTTACGGTCATCATGATTGATGGAGCGATGAAACTGAAATAATATTTTGCTTACAATGCTCTTATGGGAATGTATGTGTTTTTGATGCGGTGCGACGCTGATGATAATTGTGAATCACTTACAAACATGTTGGTAAGCTGTAACGGAAGATGGTCCTATTTTGCAAAAAGACGGTGATATGTTTTTTCTAGGTTGGGTACGATATCCCGCTACTTAAAATCCCTTTTTTTAAATCCCGTTTTTATAATCCCGTTTTTATAATCCTGTTTCTTATAATCCCGCTTTTTTAAAATCCCGCTTTTAATAATCCCGTTTTTTAAAATGCCACTTTTTAAAATCCCGTCTCTTATAATGTCATTTTTTATAATCCCCTTTTTTATTACGACGTGTAAGTAGTGTGGTAGCGGGATTTTAGAAGACAGGATTTTAAAAAAGCAGTATTTTAGCAGACGGAATTTTAAAACTTTTTTTTTCGGGATTTTTGAAAAGCGGGATTTCAAAAAGCTGGATTCCGATACGCTACCGTTTTTTCTGAAGTCCGCCCAGAACCAAAGGGTCTGTATATCTTACAGTGTTCAGCCAACTGCGTGCATGCAGGCATGGTTGCGATGGCCGAAGGCTACCTCGACGGTGGGGTGGGATCTTGCACCTGCTGCTTAACTGCCATAGAAAATATTTAAACTGAGCTCACGCATCGTTTAAGTTTTTACTTGCGACTTATAGATACTATAGGGCAAGTTATGCATTCGGAAAAAAAAATCTAACTCGAGATTTTGATCAAAGTTGACATTACGATGATAGCGAAGACCAAAAAAGTGGGTCTCGCAATTCTGTCTGTCTGTCTGTCCGTTCGATTGCAGCTAAACGGCTCGGCCGATTTTCTTCAAACATGGTAGATACGGGTTTTAATTTTTTCCCCCGGATGTTTTTTGATTTGATTTTTTAAGACCAAAAATAACGGTACCTGCCATACGAATTTTTTACGAAGTTTTATAAACATTTTTTTTCTCAAAAACTGTTCGACAGATTTTAAAAATAAAAACACAAACAAATTTCATTTAATTAAAGCTAGGTATTTGTTGAAAAAAAATTTCAGAAAAATGGTTATTGAGGGTACCCCTCATGGAACCATTTTTTTTGTTTTTGATTTTCTCAAAAACGGTACAACCAATTTTCATAATTTTTTTTTTCTAAGGCTCCCCAAAAACCTGAGTAGAATTGTGTAATCAAATTTTAAAAAAAATTTTTTTGGATTTAAAAAAAAAAATTCAAAATTTTTTTTTCAAAACTCAATATTTCGAAAACCACTCGCTAGATTTTTTTTAAACTTGATAAATAAAAGTTTCTCAATATAATCTACAAGATGTGAGAAAAAAATACAAATACCATACCATACAAATGCTAAAAAAATTCAAAAAAATGGTTTTCAAACATCGTATTTTTCTCGAAAACGGCGCCTAGAATTTTGATAAATTTTTTTTTCTTTCAATTAATTTTTACGATCTTTAATTTAATAAAAAAAAATTTGAAATTAAGATATTACAGCTTGTTTCTACCATAGAACCATTTTTTCGAATTTTGAACTTCTCATTATCCACATAACGGATCATAATGAAAATTTTTATAGAGAAGCTTCTAAAAAGTCTAAAACACATTGCATTTCAAAACTTTAAAATAAATATTTTTTGAATTTTTGAAAAAAAAAAATTATTTTTTATTTTTTTTTTTGAAAGTTCGATATCTCAGAAACGGCTCAATATTTTTGTTTTGTAAATTTTATTTTTATGCAAACAATAATAAAAACTTTAAATTGGCCTACCAAAATTTTTTCTTAAGAAGCTTTTAAAAAGATTGTACATAAAATCTTTTTTTTAAGAAACCACTACAACGACTTATAATTTTTGTTCTTGTATAAATTCATATTTGGATAGCGTTATGTTTTTGTCTCTTACTACTAAAAGAATTTAAAAAATAATTTAATCCTTATGAACAGTTTTCTCTAATAACATTCGTTTTTAAAATTCCTAGTCTGTTACATAAGAGCAAGTTCGTGCGACCCAGTCGTGCATTTTATTTAGTTTAGTTGAGCTTAAGTTTATTTCGTCAACCAGAATACAACCTCTTTAGAATAAGATTAATATATAATTTAAGTGCTGTTGGGTATATATGTATGTATGTACATATATACATTCAACTATTATATAAAAATAATAACCTATATTTTGCATTGAATGACAACATACTTAATTACAATGAAGAATTATTGCTTTAATATTATGTAATACAAATGATTTAAAGATATCTCTCGAAAAATTCGAATAAAATCAACTCTATTATAAATTAAGTTTACCTTCCTGCAACGGGAGATAGGCTCATTCCTACCATACTTTCTACAATGAAACTGTCCATAAATTATAAAACGACAACACCTAGTTCTTAAAGGTTCATTTCCACCACTAACCAATGGCAGCAAGGGGGGACACTTAATATTGAAAGTTATAATGTCTCTGATAAATGTCACTAAAAAGTATCACACCAAAAACATAAATGTTAAAAAAAGAGCAAAGTTCTCCTAAACGAAAACCTTTGTGTAACAAGTCAGCCGTGAAAAGTACTGAGCTCTAAAAGTAGGTACGCCAAGTTCTTACTTCATGAAGGTTTAATAACGAATATTTAAAGTAGCATAATATTGAAACAGCTACAATGTAGTAGAGAAATTTTATTATTTAATGATTATACTAACCATAATTTGATGGGCTTACTTGGCAAGTTTTTTCTTATGTCCAATTCGAAAGGTTTTAAAAACTTGAACAGTAAACCCATCAAATTTTAGTCAGTAATCATTAAATAATAAAATAATTATTTTAACGAGAAGGGCTATGCATTTAAAACGAAAGAAATACTGCAAGTCACTACCGAGAATCTGCGGCGTGTATGCTGACACATGATGGTACGAGTATCTTCGGAGGTTAAGAACATATCTGGTAACAGAGTTGAGAGCGAGATTAAGTTTTAGAACAGAAGCTGAATCAATAATGGAACATATTTCACAACCATAGCTTAAAATTGGGACAATCAAGGATTTGATAAGATGTAATTTAATGTGGATGGGTAAAAAGTTTTGAGATGTTCATAAAGAATGCAGAGATGCATATATTTTTGCACATGTTGTACTTATATTGTTGCCCCATGTCAGACTGCTGTTAAAAACTACACCCAAATTATTAATTTTATTTACCATTTGGATTTTCGAATTTAATACAAAAATTAGTGGAAAACATTTGGTTTTATCAGGGTTTAATAAGAGCAGGTTTTGAGGAGACCAGCTTACTACTGAGCGTAAGTCTTCGTTCAATTTGTTCACTGCATCGTTAATTAAATTCGGATGAAAGCTCAAATAAAGCTGCATATCATCCACGTAAATATGAAATTTGCAAAATTTTAAGACCTGAGGCAAATCATTAATACAAAGCGAAAATAGCAAAGGTCCTAGTATAGATCATTGTGGCACACCTCTTGTAACAGGGAGGAATGATGAAAGCTTCGTATTATGTGAAACGGCTTCAACACGGTGGCTTAGATAACTATTGATGAGATTGGTAGATTGGTATGAAAAATTAAATTGCGTGGAAAGTTTGTGGTAGAAAGTTTGTGGTAGAGAAATTTGCCTTTGCGAAGGTAGTCACCTTGATGTGGTGCAAAGGCTTAAGTAGCAAAGACTCACCCGACCTGCCATTCTGGGATAACCCCAAACTGGTAGAGAAGTTGAAGAGCGAAAACCAAGAACTGCCCTCCCTAATCCAGGGTGTTAAGTGACCCGTGCCCATTGGATGGTTTGCAGCCAGGGAGTATACCGGCTGTATTATAACGGAACCTCTTTGAAACCAGGTCGAATCAAAGAGTAACCTAGACCTTACCATATTATGCGGAGCTCTGATATGGCGGACCCCATTATTTCTCTAGCTACTCGTGGGATTAATATGCCGAAAAATTTAAAACAAAAAAATAATAAAAACTTTAAAAAATTCAACACTCCGCGGGATGTTACCGCAAGTGCACTAGCAGATCGTATGGAGAAAGACCTCCGTGGTGAAGATCTGAGACCGGAGATAAGCAAGTACCTGAAGAGGATGCCTCAGGGGAACACTCAGAACCGGGCAGCAGGAGGAGCGTCGACATCTGGTCAAGGGAGAATACCTCCCGATCAGAAAGAAGACGTAACTCAGAATGCAGCGTCAACCTCTTGTCAAGGGAGAATACCTCCTAGGCAAGTGGAAAACGCTACAAAAGAGACAACATCCACTAGAACAGGGTTACCTCCTATGAAAGTGAGCGACCACACTGTGGTCAGACAAGAAGATGATGGGAAGTTACCACCATCAAAATCATCCAGTCCACCCAAAGAACCACATAGCCGAAATGCCCGAAGAAATCAAGTTCTTCCAAAATTGGGTAGTCCAGGAGCCCTGGACGATCCACATAGGAAAGGACTAAGTGGAGCAGGCACCAAATGGTACTTCCGGTTCCTTGCAGAGGGGATGTCCCCGCAGGAAGCCAGAAAGAAGGTGGACTTGAGGAAAGAAGAACAGAAAAATGATAACACAAGCCTAGGACAGGGTAAGAGGAAATGCCACCAACTAACTCCTCCCCAAAGCAAAGAAGCAAAAAAACCTAGGACGACGGCAACTTCATCTACGGGACAAAGCACCGTAAAGGCAATGACCGTTCAACAAAGGCTCTCCTATGCAAGTGCAGCCTTGAGCGTCAGAATTGCTGTTCTGCCTAGGGGATATCCACAAGTCGCCTTGTCTGCCGAGGATCTATCGGCACTCGAGGAGGCAATCATTGAGGAGGTCTCTCTGGGTTGGAAACACAAGCTGAAGTTCAATGGACTGCACTTCAGAACAGGTCTGCTCTTAGTTGATTGCGCTGGACCCGAAACAGCGGAGTGGCTAAGAGAGAGTGCACATAAATTGAGCAGTTGGAAGGGCATCGAATTGTATGCATGCATGGGTGATGATATACCAAAAATGCACAATATAACGCTGTTCCTTCCAAAAAGCATGGGTCAAGAGGACAAAAAGTCATTGGCTCTCTTAAAAGCCCAAAATGAGGGTCTAAACGTGCAGACCTGGAGAATAGTTAAAAGCTCGGCTGAAGGAAAAGGTCAACTACTGGTGATAAGTATTGACGCCGAATCCGTCGAGACAATAGTGAAAGCAAATCACCAGCTTCACTACAAATTCGGGAAAATAAATGTTTTTGGTCTCCGGAAAACAACCTCCAGTTCTGCATCCGCAAAAGAAAAAGAGTCCTCAACCAGGCCAACTCATAAATCCCAAGAAGCGGAAGCAGTAGGAACTACCCTACCTGCAACAACCATCCCTACTCCCACTCCAAAACCTCCAAACCCACCAGTCCCCCCAACCACTCCAGTCCCCCCAACCCCTCCAGTCCCCCCAACCCCTCCAAACAAGACAACTGAGACATCACTCCCGGAAACAGGAGTGATGCAAAAACCAGACCGGGAGGAAATAACACCGGGTCCATTGGACATTGAGATGGAGGGCATAGACCTCTCTCCAAGTCCAATGGACCAAACAGAACTGCTTCCCACTATAGAGGAGGAAGACCATCTGCTAGCAGATGATGGGGCATTAGCCCCCATCTGCCAATAAAAGAAGATGCCGGCACACGGGATCAGAACCAGGCTAGCCCAAGTAAATATACACCACGCGAAGGCCGCATCAGCTGTTCTGGCGAGGAAGTTCGCTGCGGACAACTTAGGGCTAGCACTGATCCAGGAACCCTGGACTTATAAGGGTCAGGAAAGAGGGTTGACAAGTAGCGACTCTAAACTTATATGGGACACGAGAGAAGACTCGCCCAGAACTTGTATCAAAATAAGAAATAATATACAATTTATATGTCTTTCAGAATTCATGACAAGGGATCTGGTCCCGATACAGGCCCAAATTAACATCGAGGGCGGTATCCAGACAATGGTTGTGGCAGCAGCGTATTTTGCTGGTGATGATGCCAACATTCCACCGTGCGAAGTACAGAGACTGGTGGACTACTGCAACCGGAAAAAACTACCGATACTGATAGGATGTGACGCCAATGCTCACCATACAGTATGGGGTAGCACCGACATAAACCAAAGGGGTGAGTACCTTTTAGACTTTATGATGGTAAAAAATCTAGAAATATTTAACGTAGGGAACACCCCCACTTTTATTACTAGAATAAGAAAAGAAGTCCTAGACATAACTTTCGGAACTCCGAACGTAGCTTATATGGTAAAGGATTGGAGAGTATCCAATGAACCATCAATGTCTGATCACAGAATAATAGTGTTTACCTTAGAAGGACTGCTTACAGAGAATACCTCTGGCAGAAACCCTAAGAAAACAAACTGGAACCTATACGTAAATGTTCTAAAATCAAACCTGGAACAAATAGGTCCAGCAAGTACGACAAAAAGTCACCTTGAGCTAGAATTCGTTGTTAATGAGTTTAATGGAGCAATACACGAGGCATATGAACTCAGTTGCCCCATTAAACCTATAACTAGACAGAAGGATGCCCCTTGGTGGAATAAACATCTTTCTAAACTAAGATTCAAGGTTAGGAAGCTCTTTAATGAAGCAAAAAGAACAAGGGAATGGTGTAATTACTCCGCGTTATTGACAACATATAACAAAGAGATAAGAAAAGCCAAAAGAAATAGTTTCACAAATTTCTGTGAGAATATCTCAACAACCCCTGCAGCGGCAAGACTTCACAAAGCTCTTGCAAAAGAGAAAACCATTACATCATTAGCACTTCGGTATAGTGATGGTAGGTTCACCGAAAATGAAGAGCAAAGATGTAACCTACTGCTCAACACACACTTCCCAGGCAGTTTACCATTAAATGGTAACTTGGTAGAGAGAACACCTCTCAAACCAAACAGACAGGACTGGAAAATAGCCACGACCATTTGCACAGGTAAAAGGATTGATTGGGCAATTAATACCTTTCAACCCTACAAATCACCAGGTGCAGATGGTATCTTCCCAGCTCTTTTGCAGAAGGGAAAAGAATACCTTATGCCTTATCTCATTAATATTCTTCGGAGTAGCATCGCTCTTGGGTATATACCAAGTCTATGGAGAACAGCTAAGGTAATCTTCATCCCCAAAATAGGGAAAAAAGACACAACCCATCCAAAGTCTTTCAGGCCAATAAGCTTAACATCCTTTATACTGAAAACTTTGGAAAAGGTAATTGACAACTTCATAAGATCAGAAGTATTAATAAGTAGGCCTCTCAATCAGCGACAACACGCATATAGGGCGGGCAGATCAACCGAGACCGCCCTGTTCGAACTAACAAACAAGATCCAAAGAGCCTTAGATGTAAAGGAAACAGCATTAGCTGCTTTCTTAGACATAGAAGGAGCATTCGATAACACGTCCCACGAGGCGGTAGGCAAAGCTCTTGTTAGAAAAGGCGTACCCATCACTATAACCAGATGGATAAAAGAAATGTTAGGCACTAGAAATGCAGAGGCACAAGCAGGACAAAACGTAAAAAAAGTAATCACAACGAGGGGATGTCCTCAGGGTGGTGTACTATCACCCTTGTTGTGGAGTCTTGTTGTAGATGAATATTGTTAGAAAATCTTACCTCCCAAGGTATATACTGCATTGGCTTTGCCGATGACATCGCTATCATTGCAGTAGGTAAGTTTGAAGAAACTCTTTGCGATATTATCCAAAGAGGACTAACAATTACAAGTAAATGGTGTATGTCTGTAGGGCTTTCAATAAACCCATCCAAGACAACAATCATACCATTTACTAGGAAAAGACTTCTACCACATATAAAATCTATCCGTTTGAATGGTGAAGTAATTGAAACGCAGAGGGAGGTAAAATATCTAGGAATTATACTAGATAGTAAACTCCTCTGGAACAAACACATAAATTATATAGTCGGAAAAGCCACAAAAGCCCTAATGATTTGCAAAAGAATTGCAGGTAAGTCATGGGGATGCAAACCGAGCATCCTCAGGTGGATGTACACTATGATGGTAAGACCCATCATTACCTATGGTGCGGTTGCATGGCACAAGAAAACCGAATTAACAACAACTAGGAAAACCCTAGAAAAAGTCCAAAGGCTCGCATGTATCTGTATTACGGGAGCAATGAGAACCTGCCCTACCGCAGCTATGGAGGTTATCCTCCATTTATCCCCTCTACACGAGGTTATTAGAAGTGCTGGAGTGGGAGGTATCATCAGGTTCTCAAAGGAAGGAACTGGGACCGGCAAAATTATTGGTCTCAGAGAAAGGGACCTAATTGACAGGTCCACAATAACAAACCTTATTGACATCCCAAGAGATGGAATGATCAAAAAACATAATTTCGAGAAAAACTTTCTTACACAGCTCAGTAACAAGAAAGACTGGGTAGGAGAGGATACAAACTACACACTCGAAACAAATACCATCAAGTGGTACACTGATGGATCGAGAACAAGCGAAGGGACTGGTGCAGGAATCTTTGGGCCAAAAACCAAACTTTCTATACCGATGGGGCAGTCCACCAGCATCTTCCAAGCGGAGGTAAACGCCATAGGGAAATGCGTGGATCGCAATCTCGAAAGGAATTATCGTAACAAGAACATTGCCATTATGTCAGATAGTCAAGCAGCACTCAAGGCGCTAAACTCATACACCATCAGCTCTAAGCTAGTGTGGGAGTGCATAAGCAGACTAAATGAACTAGGTAAACAGAACAGAGTCACACTCTACTGGGTACCTGGGCATGTTGGTGTTCTTGGAAACGAAAAGGCAGATTCCCTAGCAAAAATAGGTGCTTCAACTCCCCTAACAGGGCCTGAACCCTATTGCGGAATAGGTGAAAATGTCATCAAGACCAAAATTAAAGAAGAAGAGGAGGCAAACAGATCTAAAAACTGGAATGAACTCCCTAGGCTGAGACAGGCGAAACTGCTACTGGGCAACTACAACCGGCAACGCTTCGAAAACTGTATCAACCTTAGTAGGAATAACCTAAGAGTAATAACATGTATTCTAACAGGACACTGCAAACTTAGAAGACACCTTAACCTACTGGGTGTGGTAAGCAGTGCCACTTGCAGATTCTGCAACATGCATGAGGAAACGCCGGAACACATACTGGGAAAGTGTTATCCAATCATGCACCAGAGGAAAACACATCTGGGACAGTACCAGGTGGAAGAGAGCAACCTATCCTCTCTCAAAGTGCTCCAAATACTAAAATTCTTAAAAGCAATAGGTTTGGAGGAGGAACTGTAGGATGAGCCAGCTCATCATTTTTATAAGAGGGGGCACAATAGATCTACAGGTCGCAGTGCAATAACCCCCAATACAATTCATTCATTCATTCATGTTGTGTTGCTTTTGAAAAATCTAATACAATGAGCAGAGATAGTTTCTTTTCATCCATGGCTATACAAACATCATCGGAAACTTTTAATAACACTGTTAACTATGCTTTGGTCTAAAACCTGAAATCCTGAAAAAACACTTATTTACTTTGTTTTGAACAAACGAGAGGAGCGAAAATTTTATTAAGAATTAGCAAGGAAAGTTTGGAAAATAAAAAAAAATTGAAGAATTAAACCGCTGAGAAGAAAAAGAAAAACATTCCACTAATCATAGTTTTTGGGAAATCAAAGAAAACTGTTTATTTCTGAAACTGAAAGTTATTCTTCGAAACATTCTGAAGGACAAATGTAAAGCTAGTAAAAAAGAGTGACATACCAAACAATTGAAATTATATGAGAGATTATTTAAAAAACCTCAAATTGATTTGAACACAATAAAAGTATATCGAATTATTTTATGCAAAATATTTCTAAATTAATTAAAAATCAGAGACTTCTTCTTTCAGCAAAAACTTTATTAATAATATAGGTAGTCAATACTTGAATGAAAGCCATTACTAAGTAATACAAAATAATATATTTACATTAATGTTAAAGTGTATGAAAATGTCTTACAATTAAAAACTCTAAGGTCTGGCTTAATAATTCCTGTTAAAGTGAGTGGAATGTTTTCCTTTTTCCACTAATTGAAAAAAAAATCAAATAAATTATTTTAAATTAAGTTTTTTTTTTCAAATAATATAAATAATGGTTACAAAAAATTTTATTTATTTAATATTAAATAATTCTGCAAAATTCTAAACAATATTTTAATAATAATTCAAGGGAATAAAAATAAACAGAAATAAAATGCAGTACTGGACCGCACGAACTTGCTCTTTTGTAAAAGTACTTTGCAATTTAAAATACATTTTATAAATATAAAACATGGATTTAATGAGATAAATATGTTCAAATGTATGGAATTTCGGTCCGATTAATCCTTTCAATATTAAAGTAATTTTTTATATAAAAAAATTTTCGAGAACAAAATTTGGGATGCCAAATTTTAAGTATTTAGCAGTTATAGATTTTAGAAATAGTTTCAAAAAATAATCGTTTACACGTTTTAAAGATATTGGTTTTTCAAAAAAAAAAAACAAAAAAAAAATTTTACAATATTTTTATATACAATATTATTTTAAGCTTAAGCGACCTCCTGCTGAAAATTTTTGGTTAAAATCGTTAGACCCGTTGATGAGAAAGTCAAAAAATCAAAAAACGGTTATATGATAGGTACCGTTAATAATATTTTACCCCAAAATTTTTTTTTCAGCAAAATGTAGTCCATGTCCATAATATCACACCTAATTTTTTTATCAAAATCGTTAGGCTCGTTTTGAGATGAATAAGATTATGCATTACGGGTGTATGGGGGGTACTAGGGAATCACCGAAGACCCTTAACTGCCGGGATTGAAGAACATATAGGTCTAGTGGTTTAGGCTGTAGAGAGAGGTACAGACATACAGACATACGGACATATAAACATACACACAGACAGACGGAATTTCCGGGCCCACTTTATTCTTCGCTATTATCGTAATGTCAACTTTGATCAAAATTTCGAGTTCGATTTTTTTTCGCAGTGTTCGATGTAAGCCATTGAAGAATTTCATCGAAAAAAGGTTTAATTTCCTCCAGGATATAGTGAACGATTTTTGAAATATCGTTCAACTTTTTTTTGTTGATTGGAACTTTTCTATCATACTCGTAAGTCTCTGTAGAAAAGAGCTCGATCACATCCACTTTTTCAAGGCGAAAAACGATCATATATGCGAACAATTCGCTTTATGACAGAAAAGTTCTTGTCACTGGAGAGGAAACTATATCCTCGGACTGGGTAATATTGTTGAATGACTTTGGAGCTCCGACTCATAGTCAGTGCCATCAAGAGTCTTGTCAAAGTGTCAAAGTTTGATTGAACTTCTCATCAAAAAGTATAGGCTACTAACAAACTTAATAAACTTAAATAACGGCCAACAAAATAAAAAAAAATATTTCAACGGAAAATTTCAAATTTTGAGTGGAAAAAGGAAAATATTCCTGGAATCTGTTCCTTTTTCCACTCAATGATGTTTTATAATATTATTTAAAAAAAAAAATATGTATGTAGGTACATACATGTGTACATAGGTAAAAGGGTATGTACATGTCCTGACTGGTTTTAATTCGCGAAAAATACCTACGCTTTTTTCCATATTTGATCTATTTTGCTACATACTCGTACAAACATATGATGTATGATATGGTTGAAATTATTTTGGCCAAACAGGAGGCAGATAAACTTAAAAATATACCACTTTCTGAAAATACAATCGAGCGGAGAATAAGTGACATGGCCGTACATTCAAGAACAATATTACATAATTGAAAAATTAAACAAGAGTCCACATTTTGCCTTGCAACTGGATGAATCTACTGATGTTTCAGACTGTGGTATTTGTTAGTTTTGAAGCAGAGGAAAACATTGTGTTTGTTTTGTTCTCCAAACTTTTCCGCGTCCATCTCAGCCGTGGATATTAAATTAGCTTTAATTGGAGAAAAAAGAAGAGCCGCTTTCGGCGATTTATTTTACTTATGTTAGGTTTCTTTCTAATGTTTCGACCATGATAACCAGATTGGTAGAGCACTCGTCGAATAGTTTGAGGGTTACATGACTTACCTGTTTCTTTGGTTATTTCTGCTGATATGTTTGATCCGCTTACCTTGGGATTCCTCTTCACTTTCCTAACAATAATACATACGGCATTCCTGTTGAGTAAGCTTGCGAGAACGTCCAGATTGAGGGTCATTTTCGAAACTTCCAATGTTATTATATTTGGTTATTATTTTGTGTATAGCAGATGGACTTTTGTTAACGGTCCCGCGGTCCGATTTATTTTCCAAACAGTGTTTGATTATAAATTTTTTTGAAATTTAAGCTTAGTTGATTACCTTTTGGAGCCATTTCCTTTTATTAATTATTGATTAATCTTAAATTGAAAAAAAAAATTATAGAAAAGAAAGATAAGAGAGATAAGGAGCCAAAAACTAAAAAAAGTCGAAGTTAACTACGCCACTAAATATTTAACCCCAAAATGCTGCAGGTGCTTACTTACTTTTGTGGCATAGAAATGCGATTAACTGAACAAACAGTGATGTTCTGCAGATGAACCAAGTGTTAAACGATAAAATTTGCCTACCACATGATGTTCGCATGCTAACTATAATATTATGAATGCCTGCCAGACGTGATATGAAAATGCTACTTCTTGCACTATGAAGGCCACCTTCAAAACGTCTTGGACATCGATATTTGCAATCAGGGCACTTAGCTCTTCATTTTTAAGTTATGCCAAATTTTGTATCCAAATTTTTTAGACTTTGAAAAGAACTGCATGCTTGATGCACTATAATAGACTAATGCGCCCACTAGAATATGCAAGACGTTCACATTTATAAATAACTATAAAAGGCCCCATTAATTATGCATATTATTTTTTTGTAATCAATCACACCCAAAAATTGCTATGGGCTCTCGGTCTGGCGCCCATTTTCATTTTTAGCTACGCCTCTGCGCTAATTGGAAATTGATCATTTTAATCTCTTGATTATTTGCAATTAATAATCATCATCAAAAAAATATTCTGTGAACAGTTACAATTTTCTTTTAATTTGCTGAAATCGTCTGACTGTAGTTTGATGGTTCATCATCGCTTTATTTTCATTTTCATTCAACTATACTTGTGTTTCGGTCGCCTCGTGGTTCTTTCTCGTTATTTTCTTTGGCCATTTACTTTTAATAATCGAAAAGTTGAGTTCGCGAATTAAAATTGAAACAGACACAAAAATGTTGTCTAAGAACGAATTATCAATTTTCACTCTTTAAAATCTAACCGTCAAATACGATTCTTACCTCTGAAGTAAAGAAGGGTGAATATAGGATAAGGCCTCTTCTATTTCCGTACCGAGCAGATGTTTTCAACTCTACCAACGCAGGGCATCTCCTGGATAGAAAGAGAGTCCAATAAGTTAACCGAATAAAAATAATTAGCAAATAAGTTGCAGATTAGAGGAACTTCAGTAGTAATTGAATCGAGGTACTTCATTCAGCTTGGTATTCCATTTGATTTACATTTCGAGCTTATAAAGTTTCAAAAGTGCTTAACTGTTTGATTTTAAATCACTCTCAACCGATAATAGGTAGTTTCGTATAAAGACTTGTAATTCAATACCTACCACTTTTTTTATATAATGATAAAAAGAAATATATCCATTAATTGCCAGATATATGATGAATGGAGTTTTCAATGATAGGGAAATTGGACTTATCAAGACAAATGTGATTTTCCACAAAATACTAGCAATAACCCCTAAATTGATCTTACGTTATGGTCTAGTCTCCAAAAGTATCTTTTTCGTTGACTCTTTTTGACATATTCACCACTTCCCCCAATGCAAACGAATATTACTCAATCATAAACCTAGAAAAGAAGGATTCCTTGCGAAGGTTATGTTACGTTTTATTAAAGTCATCAGATCTTTAATTAACAATTTCTTTGCCTTTACTTTAATTTAAGTAAATAAGTACATTAAGTTCTCTTGATCAACTTAAATCAGCTTAGATTTATTCCAAGAGTAAGAGCGCTTTCGGTTGTTATACATAGATTGAAATTGAAATGATGAGAGATCCCTGTCATAGTGCTGCGCAAATCGATCATTTGAAATGATCGAATTTTTCAATAATCGGTCACCAAAATTATTCGATTATTTCAATTAATCAATCATTCGATGATTTTGATTTCGATGAAATTCAATCTCAAAGAATTTAACGAATTTAGTTCAATGCTCAATACTGCACCGATTTTAATCCAATCCAATTTGAAACAAATTTAAAAAAAAATTAATTCGAAATGTAACAAAAATACTTTGAATGACAAAAATACGAACAGAAAACAAAAGACCAACCATTTTCTCTAACATAATTATATTAATAATTCTATAGCCACAACAAAGTTATTGAATAAGCAATTATTGAATAAACAACAGTCTTTTTTTTAAAGAACGTGCAAATTTAATAAATTTTTAGTTTCTTAGTAAATTGGATTGCAGTATAGATGCACTTTACTCAAATTTCAAACGATACTGTGTGATGCTTTTTTGTTTCCAGCGGAGGTAGGTCAGCGGGATCCAGGGTCAACTGAAGAAAAAGTAGTAAAATTCAGCCAATAGAGAATTCAAAGCTCCAGTAGGTTAACAAATTATTTCATATAACTTTACAATATTTACGATCTTACAATAAGCTAGCAAAGTATTTCATATACTTTAACAATATTTACGGCCTTACAATAAGATAACAGAGTATTTCATATACATTAACGGCGCGGCGGTATCGGAGAGGAGGTTCAGAGTTTCAGACAGCGAAGATTGGGATAGAGTCCCTATTCTTAACTACGGCGGCGGATGCTTAGACAGCGAAGGTTGTGATAGAGTCCCTAGTCCAAGGCTTTCGCAGAGGATTAAGACAACGAAGATTGGGATGGAGTCCCTAGTCTTAACTACGGCGGCGGCGAGGAGATTCAGACAGCAAAAATTGGGATAGAGTCCCTAGCAGTGGTACCACTTTACTTCAATTGAAGTAGATCTACTTCTTTTTTCCAAAATATTTTAAAATCTACTTCCTACTTCACACCATCAGCAAAATACTGAAATCTACTTCATTTTAAAAACCCCTGCTTCAATCTACTTCAATTTTATAAAATAAAGCCCAAATCTACTTCTTTTTCGCTATTGCACTCTAAGTAGTAGTATATAACCTCATAATTACCATAAAATAAAAGAACGTCAACACAATCCAAATACACAAATGAGTAATTTTATGCGAAATTTCTTTAAAATTAAAAGAAATGTATTGACAATTTTAAATACATATTTAATAGGTAATATGTATTCATTTAAGGAAAAAAATTTTTGAATGCAACATTTTTTCTAAAAGGAAGTCAAAAGCCATTTTGAAATCTACTTCGATTTACTTCACTTTTTTCTTCAAATCTACTTCGACTTTTTTTCCGGAAGTGGTAACGCTGGTCCCTAGTTTGAGTGGTGAAGGTTAAGACAGCGAAGATTGGAATAGAGTCCCTAGCCTGAGTGGTGAAGGTTAAGACAGCGAAGATTGGGCTAAAGTCCCTAGTCTTAACTACGGCGGCGGAGGACAAGAAAATTCAGACAGCGAAGTTTGGGATAGAGTCCCTAGTCTGAGAGGAAGAGGAGAGCGGAGGGGGTATTAACGGCGGAAGCCAAAAGTCTCGAAGCTACTACCTGGTATGAGCGACCAGCAGTGTGCTTCTTGTTAAGATGATATTTACCTTATACACTTGATTGGTACAAAAGACACGGTGACGGTGGCAAGAAAAATCTGATTTTAGATGAATTTCTCACTCTTACTTGTCGACCTGGCGGCCAAAACCAAATGTGGATTGTAAAGCTGATGAACGAAATTTATTTGCTGACGTTCGCCATCCATCTGTGTGTCTCCTCTTTTGCATATTTGCGTGGGCGCCTTGAGGTATGCAATACTTTCTGGTAATGTCATCCGGAATGGTAATTAAAGTAGAATTTCGGCGTTCTGACTTCTTTGGGTGTTAAACGGTATAATTAGGTTAAAAGGTGTAACTTCGTTACAACTGCAAGTGCCAAAAAAACAAGAGCATGGTGTAACCCCATGTCTGTCAAAGCTTTTCAAATCCAGAAATCTCACCATAACTTCAAAACTGCTGCTGTACAGGACCATGGTCCTGCCAGTACTCACATATGGATCCGAGACTTGGGTGCTTAGCAAAAGGCACTCCGACCTCTTAGCTGCGTTCGAGAGAAAAGTCTTAAGGAGAATTGTTGGCCCCATATGTGAGGAAGGACGATTCCGGAGACGGTACAATCATGAATTGTACGCAATCTACCTAGAAGCAGATATCGTGACAAAAATTAAGCTGGGTAGACTCAGGTGGGCAGGGCACCTAGCTCGCATGAGCGAAGAGGAACCTGCTCGGAAAGTTCTTTGTGGTACAATCTATGGTAGACGGCAGCGTGGTAGACCATGCTTGCGCTGAAGAGATGGCGTAGACCAGGACGCCCGAAGCCTTGGGGTGCGCAACTGGATGGCGTCTGCTAGAGACCGGGATAGGTGGAGAGACTTGTTGAAAGAGGCCAGGACCGAAACCCGGTTGTCGAGCCGATGATGATGATGATGGTGTAACCCCGAACAACACTTGAGGTCTCAACACTTTGGAAGGAATATTAAACGACCTAAGTAGATAGTGGGTTCAACTTTTACAGTTAAACTACTTCAAACATCAAATAACACCAGCACATCTTAACTCCATAGTCAAACTTTACACATCAAACAAAAAAAAAATGTTTGTCATTCTGGTTAATATGAACACATTGCTTATATTTGTCCACGCGCCAGAAAGGCTTAGCTCAACTATTTTATGAAAAGAAAATATAAATTAATTTAATAAAATAAAAAGAGTAAGTTATCTTATTTCTGCACTCTATGAGAGCTGACTTAATCAAAAAAAAAAATTCTTCAAACTAAACTTAAGTATCTACCTGTCTTGTAAATACTTTTAATTTAATCCTGCTTACATTTTCAAATCCAATTCCTTTTCACAGTGACTTTTTATTTAACACTCCCATTTGGTGATAGCAAACCTTTATTAAAAACATGGGCACCTCCCTTTACCTTTTTACAACACAAATTAGAGCACATTTTAATCTTGTATATTTATTTCTTCCCCAAGCAAGTTTCTTGTAATGTCCGCACTGCTTATGAAGCTCGAAAACAAAAATAAAATAAAAACAAAATGTAATCAACCGATCAACGACTAAGGAAAACAAAAAATGACATACCTCTGGATCTGGGATACCGCCCGTTGAGTTGGATTATTATAACCGTACCCAACCATTCAGATCAACATCTTTCATCCTAACACTATCTAGCCAGGAGCAGCAGGAGCGCTGCAAAAACAAAAGCCAAAATATCTTCATTTCCTTTCAACGCGCTTCCTCTTGTATATCAAGCATCAACATCATGTCCCATCCCATCTCCATCTCTATCCACCCATTCGGTGTAAATGCGAATAATTTGTCATTTATCAAAGCTGGATACGGCGCAACCACCAGAAGATGAAAAAAAAAGGATGCACGGATGGTAGAAAACGGCAAATTTCAATGAATCAAGGTCATCTGGGTATATCCTTTCGTCCTTTTATTTATTTTTTTGTTAAGCTCCAGGATGGTGCGGTATTACAAATTGCTTTAAAGTTGCCTTCACGCCGTTGGTGGTCTTTCGCCACGTCGCGACGTTCTTTTTTTTGTTATTTTATTTTTTTTAGAGGAACTTTCTAACCTCTTCTGTCCCTTCATTGTGTTGTCTCTTCGTCATTTTGTTAAATTGCTTCCAGTTTACCCCGAGGGAACCTTTTCTGCACGATGATAAAAGTCATAATTATTCGTAACAATGTTTTACATTTCTCACATTTAAAAAGACCGGGATATAATCTGGAAATATGTTAGCACTAGTATGTTATATCTCCGTCAATATCACGTGAAGTTACACATTTTTCTTTTTGGATAACAACCTTATCAAAAGAGTCCCACAAAATCAAAAGAAACTGATTTGCTTAATATAATAGTAGTGATATTTGGTTTATCGATATATAGGGTGATCTACGTAAGTTTTGATGAAAAACTTGAGTGTGTAGGTTGGTTGAAGATAAGAGAAAAAACATTCGCCTTGTATGGCTAAAGAAAAATCTCTAAGCTTAACAGTACGTATTTGCAAGGAGAATAGCTCTTAAGACCCTTAGTAGTTTTGGAATCCCCGACAAACTTATTCGTTTGTACAGGATGACGATGGAGAATGCAGTCTTCTCCTACCAGGTCAGAAAAGATCTCACCGATGCATTTAATGTCAAAAAAGGTTTTAGGCAAGGCGATGCTCTGTCGCGCGACTTCTTCAACATCGTTCTTGAAAAAATAGTGCAAAAAAAACGCGATGTCAGTGGCGCATTTGTGAACATTATAGACGGAAGCGAAGAAGATCGGCTTAGCGGTAAATGCGAGCAAGACCAAGTATATCTTCTCATCAAGAAAGGACATACAACACCGACGTCTTGCACAGAACGTCATCATTAACAGCTTAACTTTTGCCAATTGCTTCTTCTTTGGACTAAGAAGGCAATTGAGTAGCAAAGTCCTCTATCGACAGTCTCCCTCTAAAAAACTCTCATCATCCCGGTACTTGTCTATAACCTTGATGCAGAGACATGGAATTTGCTTAAAGTGGATGAGAATCACTGTAGGATGTTTCGAGAGGAAAATTTTCCGTGTGATCTTTGGTTCCCTCTGCATAGACGGGTAGTGGAGGAGAACATATAACCATGAACTGTACGGCTGTAACAGACCTAGTCAAACGAATCAAATTCTAACAACTGAGATGGTTAGGCTATGAGTGAATGGGCTCAAATGCTTCGGCCCGGAAAGTTTTCGAATCCAACCGCAAGGGATGACGCAGCGGAGGAAGAACGCGACTCAGGTGTCGCAGACATCAAGTGGGAGAGGACCTCAACTTTGTTATTTGAGGCCCTGGTCCACCACGGACTATAGCGCCATCTTAAGTAAGTAAGTAAGTATATGAAAAATAATCGGTCTTCAGAGCAAATCATAGCTGCTCCACTGCAATGGTCAATCTTCTCGAAGATATTAGAGTTATGTATGATAAAGTTCACATAAATCTTCTCTACTTACTCGATTTCTCTAAGGCCTTTGATAAGGTGAATCACAGCAATCTTAAGTGAAAACTGCTAAGCTTCTTCGGCTCCAGCTATAGAGCATGTTCGCTGATGACAAAATATCTGTCTGAAAGATTTCAAAGTCATTTTTTTAGACCTGTTTAACAAGAAACCCCTCAGGGATGGATTGTGGGTACAATTCTCTTTTGCGTGCTCATTAAAAATCTGTATTCGTGTTGTTCGCATGCTCCGGTCCACTTATTGCTAGATCTTTTCATCAGCTTAGTGAACTTTCCCTTTCCATCAACGACGATCTTAGTCAAATAAATACTTTATCCATTGCCACCGGTCTATTCTTGAATCACAAGTTGATATCTCTAATCTACCTGTCATTTGGCAAAGTGATCATATAATTAAAGCAGTCAATCACTGTACCTTGGATATGTAATCGACCGTCATTTTTCATGCTATAGACTCACGAATACTGTAATTGGTCGCATTTCCGAATTCTTACAAAAATGATGGCCTTTAGTTCAACTTGCTTCCAATGAAACTAAACGTAAACTAATTTTATTTCTAATTTTTACCCTTTTATCGTACGCTGAGATAGTATACAGTGCTCTCGATTGATTATCCAAACATACATTACATGTTACTTTCAACGACACAGTCCGTTATGTTCTGTTAACCTATGGAACAATAGAGATTTCAGCAGTTCTATCAATTCTTTAACAATTTTAATGGACGTGTGGCTTACCATTTTTGATTGTTTCATTTCGAAGGTTTTATTTAATAGCTTTTTCGGTGGTCGTCATATACTCCAATCCCTTAGGCATCTTCCCCTATACAATTTAGGTAATTTTACACTTTTCTATACCAAATTCCATTTTTATCTCATTAGCGAATTTGTCGACAGTTTTGAGCCAGCAGTGCTGGAATATAATTTGATATCATATACGTAGGTAAGTTGAGTAATCCCAGTGAATTGGATACTGTTCTTAACCCCAAACCCATCTCAACTCTTATTTTTAAAGGAGATGATGGTAGTGGGTGGAGGGAAAGATAAAACCAGAGTTGGTTACGACTGTCTCCTTGGAAAATGCTTCTTTTGATTGCTTTTAATTCCGATGTTAAGTTTAAGGCTCATAACTTTGTGTAAGATTTTGACATAACTTTTTAGCACAGAGTTAAAGTCGCGGATTGATTTTATGCAATCTGAGAGTTTCTATCAATCAGATATATGGGACCATATCAAAAGCCTTTTTTTTAGTAAATGAATGTCACAAACTCAATTCTTTTTCCGACACACGGTTGATTGGTGACTACGACATCAATAGCTAACTGTTTGTTTTTCTAGCCAAAGACTCATACAACCGTGAGTCGTAGCAACGAAAAGTTGTGTTTGAATTAGTGCTTTAAAGCTATTTTTGAATTTTCAAACTATTAAAATATCCGCATACATGTGAATGAGAGCCAAATTATCCGGATAAATATATTTTTAGAGTAATCGTATCGTCTTGATTTGATTCTATTTGATTTAGCATTGAAAAAAATTAAGTAACCCTTGGCAAAACGTTAAGCTTGCAATGCCATGCAGAGGTTGATATCAGCGTATACAAATAATTTTTTCAGAAGTATACTGCCTCCAAGAGTATCTTTTGTCATGAATAGCTGCTCATAAAACGTTTGGAATCGGCATAAGATTGTCATAATATGCACACGTAAATGGTTGGGCATTGTAATGCATTAGGCTCTCTATGAGCCTCAATGGCCTCTTGTTTATTTTCTTTTTCTTGTGACATATAGGAATTTTATGGCAAGTTATGTATTCGTATTAAAAATCGAACTCGAGATTTTGATCAGCCTTGACATTACGATGATAGGGAAAGACGAAAAAAGTGTCTGTCTGTTCAACTGCAGCCTTAACGACTCACTGGATTTTCCTTAAATCCTTGGGAGATGTTTCCGCCAACCCAAAAATAACTTTACCTGACATTCGAATTTTTGTCGATATCTCAAAAACGGGTCAATATCCTTTTTTTTTTTTTTTGAAATTAAGTTTTTAAACTTTAAAAAAAAAAAAAAAAATCCTGAAAGGAGCTATCCATAGATGAAAACCAGAAGCTCACTGCAAGCTTTGGTTCTCGAGATATTTCTATCCAAAGTGTTTTCAATTAATTGTGTCTCACCCTTCAAAGTGAATCTTTTGTCGATATTTCCGCAATCAAGCCTTGAAAATGATTGTTATTTTTAGAATTCCAAATATCTATTCACAAGCTTTCCATTATTGAAAACTAGAAGCTACTGCGAGGTCCGGTACTCAAAGTATTTCCATTCAAAGTGAATTTAGAACTAAATATCGATCCAAGACCTAACAATGTCTTCGGATGGAGATATGTCGACGGCAAAGGCTTGTAAGACATTGCAGTTTTTCAAAAGATATTTAACAGAAACAGAACTTAACCATGTCAATCTTTGCACAAGGTATGGGTATCCCCATGTCAACAATAAATCACTATTTTTACTGTTTCCCAAACCTATCGAGGCATACTGCAAAAAAAGGTCTCTTCAATTCCAATACACAGCTGCAAGCCAAGTGATATTCCCGATTACTAGAAGAGTTATGACACTTTCTAGCAGCGTCGTGTTTTAAGTAAGTCGGAGCTATCTAGTGAGCTGAAAAGAGTAGTGACCTTTGGAAAATATTTTTGGAAAGTAGCCACATACATTTTTTTTTTTTTTGATGATATAGATATGCCTTCTTTCAGAAGTCCTTCATTGTTTTATATAGATTTTCTTCCAAAGATCTTATAGTCCAAAGCACTTACCAAGGACTTTATATATTGGCTGTGCAACCTCTAGACACGAAGTATAGTTTTTCAATAAATTGATAGTTCTTCAAGAAATCGCATGGAATTCTTCTTTTAGCTCTTTTCTTTTTAAACTTATTTTTTCAATTCAATGAATAAATTGAAAAGTCTCAGCTGCTTAAATATAAAAGCAGGTTCTGTTGGTTATTATTCCTGCATTTTATTTTCCTTTTCCATTTATTTTTTAAATAAATTCCCCGAAATGTAAGAACGCTGAAATTGTGTTTATTTATGACACAACTACCCGGAAATATCTCACAGATTAAAGCTTGTTTTGCTTTCAAAATAGCTAAGAGTTTAAAACTTCTTTTTGTCACTTCCAAATAACATATGTACCTATGCCAATAGTTCTCTCAATGTGCTCTTTCTATGTAGCACATACAAGGATATTCCGTACACCCAGAGAAAAGTATGTGTAAAATTAGCCTAAATCGGGGGCTAAATTGTCTTAGGACTAAGGCCGTTTTGAGCTTGCTTAGTTCTAACCTATCGTAGCCTATTTTGCTAAGCTAAATGAATTTGGTTTTTAACTTTGCTAAAATTTGCCTAGAACTAAGCATAATTAACCTATATGCCTAGGCTAAATTTTCTAATTATTTTTCCCTAGGAATTATTTTTTACCTTAACATCTAAGCTAAAACGCCTTAGTGCTTAGGTTGATTTACTTTATTTGTTTTACCTATATTAAGGCAATTTAACTTAGTTGATAGGTAGATTTTACCTATATTTTTGCCTTAGGAACGTGTTGACTTACCTTAATATCTAAGGTAAAACGATCTTAGTTTTACCTAAATTTTCGCCTAAATTGCCTTAGTTCCTAGGTTGATTTACCTTATTTTTTTTACCTATAATAAGGCAATTTAACTTAGTTGATAGGTAGATTTTACCTATATTTTTGCCTTAGGAACGTGTTGACTTACCTTAATATCTAAGGTAAAACGATCTTAGTTTTACCTAAATTTGCGCCTAAATTGCCTTAGTTCCTAGGTTGATTTACCTTATTTTTTTTACCTATAATAAGGCAATTTAACTTAGTTGATAGGTAGATTTTACCTATATTTTTGCCTTAGGAACGTGTTGACTTACCTTAATATCTAAGGTAAAACGATCTTAGTTTTACCTAAATTTGCGCCTAAATTACCTTAGTTTCTAGGTTCATTTACCTTATTTTCGTTTACCTATAATGAGGCAATTTAACTTAGTTTGATAGGTAGATTTTTACCTATATTGTTGCCTTAGGAACGTGTTGACTTACCTTAATATCTAAGGTAAAACGATCTTAGTTTTACCTAAATTTGCGCCTAAATTACCTTAGTTTCTAGGTTCATTTACCTTATTTTCGTTTACCTATAATGAGGCAATTTAACTTAGTTTGATAGGTAGATTTTTACCTATATTGTTGCCTTAGGAACGTGTTGACTTACCTTAATATCTAAGGTAAAACGATCTTAGTTTTACCTAAATTTGCGCCTAAATTGCCTTAGTTCCTAGGTTGATTTACCTTATTTTTTTTACCTATAATAAGGCAATTTAACTTAGTTGATAGGTAGATTTTACCTATATTTTTGCCTTAGGAACGTGTTGACTTACCTTAATATCTAAGGTAAAACGATCTTAGTTTTACCTAAATTTGCGCCTAAATTACCTTAGTTTCTAGGTTCATTTACCTTATTTTCGTTTACCTATAATGAGGCAATTTAACTTAGTTGATAGGTAGATTTTACCTATATTTTTGCTTAGTTCTTCTTATTTCTGAAAAATGTCCTCCAAAAAAAGAAGTAATTTTACATCATTTCAAAGGATTTTATTGAATTATTATTAACAGATTTAATGTTATTGATTATTTTCGATTTTTAAAATATAATCTTAATTTCTAAAATCTTACTATCTAAAAAATTAAAAAATGCAATTTACAGGATTACAAATGAGGAAAACTGGATAAATAACAGATATACATATAATTCTTTTACATTTTTTTTTGGAATTTGTTACACATTTGTTTTTATCTTGCTTTATAACCAAGCAAATCAAATTTAGAGTGAAACATACATACATCTATAAGCATAAGACGTACACAAAATTTAAGAAAACATTTCACCTTCGAAGGTTAAGATACATTTTAGAAAATTAAATAAGTTTAAAGAAATTTAAAATCTTCTGCAAAGTATTGAATTTAGAATCAAGTTTTTATACATATCAAAAAAGAAACTTGGTTTGAAAGAATTGGTTTTTTCTACAAAAAAAAAACAGTGTTGTGTATGAAAATACAAAAATCTTTGATAGAGAAATGTTGGATTTAGAAAACGATTTTTTTTGGCAAGTTCAAAGAATTTGAATACTCATTTGTGAAAAATTGAATTAAAAAAAAAAACTGTGCACCTTTTTGAACAACTCAGTACCCATAGGGTAAAACTATACAAAACGCCCCGGTTTACAAAACAACCCAATACAGTGAGTGTAATACGCCCCAGTAAAGTATTTTTTATTTCTTAATTTTGTATAGAAATGTGAAGAAATTAAATTTAGCACGCCACTGCGGGCATCATAATCCGAAAAGGACATGAAAGAAACAATAGAGGAAGGTAAAAATAAAACTAAAGGGGTGAATGAAGAAAGTAGGGAGTATAACATACCTAACATAAAAGACAAGCCCAATAAGTCGCTTGGTCGGTCAAATGCTCTTTGTTTGGAGCAAGAAAAAAGAAATTTACAAAACGCCCCAATACAGTGAGTGTAATAGGCCCCAGTAAAGTATTAAAATATAACACTTATATAAACTTTTTATTTCTTAATTTTGTATAGAAATGTGAAGAAATTACATTAAGGACGCCACTTCGGCCATCATAATCCGAAAAGGACATGAAAGAAGCAATATATAAAGTTAAAAATAATACTAAGGGGGTGAATGAAGCAAGTTGGGAGTATAACATACTATCCATAATATATGTGGTGTTAAATTGTATTTTATTATAATGAAATCAAAATTTTGATTTAAGTTAATTATGTAAGTATTTTAAAAATTAAAAAAAAAGTGAAAAAAAGTGTCGATAAAATGGCCCATCCCATGTGTTGATAATATGGACCAGTAGGCCATATTCGATACTGCATTTTATTCTTTCTTTAAAAAATTCCATCGCAATCGTCCGAAAATTTTCCCATTTTGTAAAATCAAATCCATTAGTTTGTGAAAAATTGAATTAAAAAAAAAAACTGTGCACCTTTTTGAACAACTCAGTACCCATAGGGTAAAACTATACAAAACACCCCGGTTTACAAAACAACCCAATACAGTGAGTGTAATACGCCCCAGTAAAGTATTTTTTATTTCTTAATTTTGTATAGAAATGTGAAGAAATTAAATTTAGCACGCCACTGCGGGCATCATAATCCGAAAAGGACATGAAAGAAACAATAGAGGAAGGTAAAAATAAAACTAAAGGGGTGAATGAAGAAAGTAGGGAGTATAACATACCTAACATAAAAGACAAGCCCAATAAGTCGCTTGGTCGGTCAAATGCTCTTTGTTTGGAGCAAGAAAAAAGAAATTTACAAAACGCCCCAATACAGTGAGTGTAATAGGCCCCAGTAAAGTATTAAAATATAACACTCATATAAACTTTTTATTTCTTAATTTTGTATAGAAATGTGAAGAAATTACATTAAGGACGCCACTGCGGCCATCATAATCCGAAAAGGACATGAAAGAAGCAATATATAAAGTTAAAAATAATACTAAGGGGGTGAATGAAGCAAGTTGGGAGTATAACATACTATCCATAATATATGTGGTGTTAAATTGTATTTTATTATAATGAAATCAAAATTTTGATTTAAGTTAATTATGTAAGTATTTTAAAAATTTAAAAAAAAGTGAAAAAAGTGTCGATAAAATGGCCCATCCCATGTGTTGATAATATGGACCAGTAGGCCATATTCGATGCATGATTTTAAGGATTTTAAGTGAGGTTTAATATTTTGTTTTGAGTTATAAAAACCCAAAAACTAACAATAAACGTGGCCGACAGAAGACAAATATGATATGATCAAAGCAATCTTTACATATGTATGTATAAGGAACAACAAATTGGGTTCTAAGTGTCAATAGATTTCAAGGTACCTAAAACCACATTTCGGCGTTTGGACCACCCTGGTCAATATTTGAAACCAAGTGGTCAACTTTTCGAAAAATTGCGGAATTAGGTTTCTATGGTTAAAACTATCAAAGCCTGAAGTAAATATAATTTTAAAGACTGTTAAAAAACATACGACTCCGAGTGAAAAAAGACTGTTATTTTTTATTTAATACAAGAACTCTTATTTTTGTTTTATTGAAGATTCTAAATAAGTGAGGCGTATTGTATTGTCTTACCCTAAGACATAAGCACATAACTTTTAAAAGAATATAATTTGAAATATGAATTAAAGATTTATTATCCGCTGGACTAAATATTGAATTTTCAAAAAAATCGAATTTTCGAAATTTCAAAAAATAGATATATTTTTAAATTTCTTAAAAGGAACAATCCGCAAAGGGTAATTTTTAAAAATTGATACTACCAACGTGTATCTAAGTTATTAAAAAATTCAAATCATTTAAGAAAGTTTGTACTGCAGGGATTTTTGGACCGTCTTGAATGTTAAAGAAAAAATTTTGAATAAATACCCACACACATAAACATTGTGGGGGGTATTGTATATTTAACACATACGTGAGTTTTAAATAAAAATCAATACAATCTATATATGAGTCTAATTTAAATTTTACATTGTCCAAGGATACGTAAAACTGATTATATTTAAAGAGTTCGCCCACAACAATTATAAGAGGCTGAAGCTTGATTTTCAACTTTATACACTCTTCCCTTTTCTTTTTCAGAATGGGTTCTATCTGACTTGCATTGTTAATTTCGATGGTGAAGGCATTCTTAGAATCTTCAATTGTGAATTTTTTGACTTTTCCACAATATTTTTTTGATGACGGTGGCAATACTCCGTGTAATAGGTTTAAATACGCAATATTCAAATTGTCTATTATACAATTTAAAAATCTTTTTAGAATACAAATTATTTTAAAATAAATTTTCGTACCTATGTCAAGGTCTTGAATTTTATCTATTACTTGTGCAAGGTATGTCTTTAGGGTACTGCATTTTATTCTTTCTTTAAAAATTTCCACCGCAATCGTCCGAAAATTTTCCCATTTTGTAAAATCAAATCCATTAGTGGGTTTAAGAAAGTTGTAATCAATGTTTATCTGTTGAAAGATAGAAAAAAATATTTTACATACGATTGAAATAAAATAGTTTTTTATTTGATTTTATTTTATTTTTTCTAAGATATGATCTTAGGTTTTTAATACAAATCAATGGCTAATATAAATTGACAACTACAAAAATACTATAAATAACACTTTACCAATACTGGGGCACGAGAATATTTAAATAGAGGCCATTGAAGAAGGATTGTCTGGATGTCAGTATCACTGCTTGAGTCGATCATATTTCTTCTGAATGCTATAGTATCAGTCCAGTGTTTTATTACAGTATCCCAGTTTCTGTTTTGCTTTAATTCATCGCAGATACTCTTTAACTTTTCTTCGTCTAATGATTCTATGAAAAATATGTAAAACCAAAAAGGTATATGAGTTAATATTTTTGTTTTCTTGGTACTAAAATAGAAAAAATGGATTTATTTCATTTTATTTTTTGATATAGAAAATTAATATCACAATGGAACGGTTATTTTTGTTGAAGCAGTAAAACTAGTTTATATGCCAACGCAAATTTGTTCACCACTGATATATCTGTTAAGCCATTGAGCTTATTTCATTAATATAACGTTATAGTTATTCGTTGAGTCAATTTTTAAGCCAACGAATTAACTTCATAGCCGTAAAAAATGCTTATATAATTGAGATTTAATCTAATTTATTCAAACTTTGATCAAACCTTCAATGCAAACATCTGTTAAAACATCTGTTAGCTTTGATTTCTTTATTGATGTTGGATCATCACTCTTATACAACTTCGACAGAGATCTTCGTTGGCCCCTATAGCGGTCGTAGAGTTTACCTTTTGGAGGAATTTTGTTTTTACCTGGGACAAAGTACGTACTCTGTTGTAATTATGATACAAAAATCTATTAGAAAATGCTTTATTGGTAACGGCAGTATCAACCTTACCAAACTTTCTGTTGGAAAAATTTTAACGATTTCCTCCGCCAAAATTTCGCACCGCTTGACCGTTATTTTCTTTCTATTCTCTATAAAGTACTGGACAGTTTTATGAACAAGATCTGTTCTATCCTGTGGACTTAAGACATTTTTATTGTTATATGATTCTAAAAGTCCTCTTCCTTGATCCGTTTTCATTAATACTTCCAGAACTGTTACCTAAAATTAAATAATTGACTAAATGACAAAATTTTTCCTAACTAAAAAATATTATCCAACTTCATAAACAATTAATATTCATTTCATAAAAACAAAACACTGCAAAAGCAAAACAAATTATATCCTAAGTGCTTGATTTAACTTAACCTGTTAACGGGTTCTATCTGACATGCATTTTCAATTTGGATGGTGAAAGCATTCTTTTTAAGTTTTTGAATCTTCTAAAGATTTAATTTAATGATAGTGGCAATGATCCATTTAAGAGGTTGTAATATTTTTTTTGATTTCAAAATTTTGAAATTGTGAAATTTCAAAAATATTTATTATTAATCAACAAAAAAAAAAACAAGAAAAATGTCCTTGCCAATAAATAAACCGATTTTTAAAACCCTTCTCGAAAATGCATTGTTATGTACATAAATATTACCTAAAAATTGTTTTTACCGATTGTGCGCTAGGTTCGTAGTTATATAAATGATATTTTTAGATATGACTTATGTTTGAACTTACGTCAAAATCTGAGGAGTTACTGTGAGATGGGCTACTCATGCTGTTAAGCCACGTTTCCACTGATACTTGTTGAGTTGATTTTTTGTAAGGTTTTGTATTAAAAATTCCCTGTTTGTATTAAAAAGGAAAATAAAAATGATAATTTAAAAAAATGTAATTAAATTGTTTTTTTTTTTTTTCTGTTTTATATTTAACTTAAAAATAAGTTACAAAAATTAAAACTATTAACATATAAGTTACATATGCTCCAGAAAGACAAAACCCAACCCCGGAAATCGAACATACATATTACGTTCAACAGAAAAAGATAAAATGGACATGAATAACACAATGGCCCTTAGTAATAGACATCCATAGAATCGGTTTTAAAGTCACTTTTTGTTAGATGTAGAAAAGTTGCTTTTAAAATTTCGTAGTAACAGATCAAATTTACAAAACTCTTATTTATACCAATAATTGTGACTCATTTTCATAATTTCGTTATTGTGAACTGATACACAAACAGATTTCTATTAACCAGATTCGTAAAGTTCTATTGTGATTCTATCATTTTAAATTTAACTTAGTTACAGGAAAGCCGCTTTTAAGTATTTATACTTGAAATTTGTTTTATTTCTACGAATGTTTGGTTAAAATCGAACTTAGGCTAGATTCGGATCTATTACTCAGGGCCAATGGCTTTGAATTCTTATAAGGGCCAGCCAGATGCAGCTGTGACCACAAATCGAAGTGCATGAATATATTTCTAAGATGACAACAATGTATTTAACCAGTAAAACAAAATATTGTGTTGGACTTTAATTGGCCATCAAACTGTAAAGTTAATGTAAATAAAGTTTCAATGAATATTTTTTAAAAACATTTTTTTAGCTTTAAATAACAAAATTTGCGCAGTCGGTAGGATACAAATATATTTTTCGTATCCTTTAAGAACCATAATTCCGTTTCTACAAAGTGAAATTATACTCGAGATAACTCGAAAGAGAGTATCTAATATTATTTTAAAATAACGGCTAAAGTAATCGTAACGCGATAGTTAAAAAGTGAATACGATACAAACTTTGGTCTTAAAACTATTAAGCTATTGCAACTGCAATTCAGTAGAAAAAGTGAAGAAATCCTTAGCGAAAATAAAGACTTAAAACAAAATACTTCAGTGAATAAAAAACTTGATCAGTTCGTAGTTCATTTAGCGCATATAACCATACTACGAAGTTCCATAGAGGAGATCCGATCACACACTAACATAAGAATTACAAAAACAAAATATTGTGTTACTACTTTAACTGACCATCAAATTGTAAAGTTATAATAATTAAAGTTTCAATAAATATTTTTAAAAACATTTTGTTAGTTTTTAATAATAAAATTTATATTATATTTTACTTACATTTTCACTTTGCCACAAAAGTAATTTAGCTTCAAAGATCATTTTTGTATTAAAGTCATTATATTCATAAAAAATTTGATCAATGTGTCGTTCCCTCATGCACTTTAAACCTTCAATATCTATTTGTTTTCCTGTTAATTAAACATTTTTGTAGACAAATATCTAAAATGTTAGAGATTTTACCTTTTAAAAATAGATAAAGTTTATCATACAGATCCCACGCTTTTAGTAAATCAGCTAAGTCATCGTTGGTTTCTTCTTCCTGTGTTTGAAATTGACGTGGAAGGATATTTTCGGAATTTATAATTGTAATGTTTAATTCTTCTTCATCTTCACGTAGCAACGTTAATTCATCTTCTGAATTAAGAACAAAGAATGAAGTAGGATTTGTGTCGATGTTTTTATTTTGAACAGCCGTCATGGAGTTGTTTGGATAAGAACTAGGTTGTTCATGTTCAGTTGTGGAAATATTTAAGTCTTGTGCATTCATTTTGTAATGCTGTTGTGACCTAAGAAAAAAAATGTTTTTTTCGTATATATTCTTTACCGCATAGTTTTTTATGGCAGCTAACGGGTGGGCCATCAAATTCATTTAGGGATTTAACTAAACAAATATCCTCAGTGCATTCTATTTTTTCAAACGACATATAATGATCGCTAAATACTGTTTGTATTTCTTGACAAAGTATATACACAGTTTTATTTTCGCTAATGATCATTCGCATTATTAAAAAAAACTTTACATTCAATTCACTTGTAATAGATAAGTAATGTCCTTTTTTGTAAATTGTGCCATTAAATTCAATTTGTTCGAAGTGTTTTGAATTTACATTTAATACACTTGAATTCAAACAGTTTATGTTCTCAATGGCATTATGTATTTCATCATGATGTGAATACTGAAGTAAATTTTCTCTTTCTTTAATACTTTTATAAGCAAATTTGAACTGTAATTTTGTTGCGATTGAAAGTAAAATGTTTTTGCGACTTGAAGTGACTCTACCATATGATTTTAACTCCTGGTGTTTGGCTTCAAACAAAAAAGACCAATAATATTTTGGAAGCCCAGAGTTCTGTATGATCCGTGGGTAGTGGATAAGGTTGTGATGTTTTGGTTTGAGAGTATCGCCAAATAACTTTTGATATAGCATATTGTGTTTTTCAATAAGATGTTCAAGATCATGCATTATGTAATTATTACAATGTGGCAGAAGTAATATATCAATTATATTTATAAAAATCAGAACGAACTCCCAAACTTTATCATTAACTGAGATCAAGTGGCCGATAATCAAAGGAAAATGGTGAACAAATGTCCACATTTCTCTTGCTGAAGCATTTAATTTTTTTCTTTTCAGATGTAGTGGAGTAATGTCTTTAAAAACATTTCCTTTCTCAGTATCTCCATAGGAAAAAGTGGACTTATATTGGTTCAGTTCGTCTAATGTAAACAATTTGTTTTTGATGTAATGTTCTATAACATGTGTTAAATTATAGTGTGCAATGCCCTCAAATATATCATGCATAAGATCTACTGAAAAATTTTGTACAACATGAAAAGAAGGAATTTTGTTTAAAATTGACGTTTTGTAAATGCCTGTGGTAGAGAAATCGGCAGATAAACTTTCATTATAATTTTCTTCGGTTCTGATAAATTTTGAATTCTCTTTACACATAACTTTGGTTAATTCACTTGGTGCTATACAAAAGCGACAGTAGTGGTTAGAAGAGAATGATTTACTGAATTCAAGAATTTGGTTAAGACCCAAGTTGTCTCCTAAGATAATACCCATTATTAAAGATATGTTCGTTTTCTGGTTATTTAAGGTCAGTTCAATACCTTCAACTTCTAAGGAGATAATTTCTTGTACAAGGTTGTAAATTGTCAGATCATTTCCATAGGTTTTTATATCTTGAGCCTTAATCAAGCCAGCCAGATAAATGTCACTGACCTTGAAATAATTTTCAAATATAGGAATCGAAAAATACACTCCCGTTATTTTATGAACTCCACTATGTGATCCCAGAGGATTATTAACTTCAAAATCGTCTGCGAATAAAAAATATGGAACCAAATTCCTATTTTTATAAAGTGCTTTTTTTGATTGCCATAATTTACCTTTCATAAAATTACTTATATTTGATGACTGGCTCTGTTTCTGTTCTTCCAAAAATGTTTTGAGGATTTCTTGATTTTCAGTTTTTTCAAAAATTTTCCGAAATTGAAATTTCAAATCCATAAGAATACCTTTTTCAACTTTTTCTGTCAAATTGCTCTCTCCGTTTATCATAACATGAGAAATTTCTCTATTAATATCAAACTCTCGAGGTTCTTTATATAGATCTCGACTTTCCAAAAATTTTTGAAGTTTGTACTCAGTGTTTAAATTATTCAAAACATTTTTGTATTCTCTGACAATGTTTTCTATTTTGCTTTTATCACCCTCACACATTTCAACGTTAAAAATTATTTTTAACAGTGGGGATATAATCAAATTTTCAACGTCTTTCTGTATAGTTAATGCGTCTTTTCTATTAAAATGATTGTTGTTGTAAAGGCTTAAGACGAACTGAACTAGGCAATTTTCTATTATGCTTTTATCTGATGGGGTTTCTATCCTTTTTGCACTGCCACTAATAGTTGGTAAATGTTGTTCATTATTATTTAACGAAAAATGGTTGTTTTGCAATTCATTTTCAAATATATTCGTACTGGAAGTGTTACAAGCGTTTGGGTTTAAGTAATTATTCTTGTTAGGTGGTTCCACTATTTTGCTTAAATCCCTTAAATGAATGCCTAAATGTCTTTTGTACGAAGACAATCCATTAAATACTTGTTTGCATGATTCATCAAAGCATTTTAATTTGCTTCTTTTATCACAGCCATGGATAATTTTTAAATGACTGAATAATGTATTCAAACAAATAAATTCTTCAAGACAGATAAAACAATGCATTTTCCTCGTATAAACTGTAATAATGAATTTAACTTTTATGAATTTCTATAAATTTAATTAATAAATATATGTATGTATGTACACTGGATAACTAGTATTACGAAAAATTGTATGATCTAGACTGGACATCCAAAGTACAATATTTTACTTATCACTCAGAGAAGAAATAATTATTTTTGTTTATAATATGAAGGATTATCTTTAATATTACGAGCATATGCTAGTTCAGTGCTTTTTAAAACTATGATAAAGTTAAGAAACTCATTCATCTTGACATCAGTTAAAAAAAAGCTTGAGAATTTAATAACTATTTTTAGAGCTAATACTTTTCAAGATAACTCTTAAGAATTTTCTAAATTTTTCAATTCAAATTTAATTCCAAAATGCTAAATGCCGGTAGTTAGGGGATGAAAAACAGGATTAAGATATGCAAGAAACATTGTAATATAGCTAATACTTTTCGAGAAAACGCTAAGTGTGTTTAAGTATTTTTTTGGTTTTTCAATGAAATTGTATCTATGTACTATCACCAAAGTAGATTTTTTTCAAAAAATTAGTTAATTCCAAAATGCTAAATGCCGGCAGTTAGGGGATGAAAAACAGGATTAAGATATGCAAGAAACATTGTAATATAGCTAATACTTTTCGAGAAAACGCTAAGTGTGTTTAAGTATTTTTTCGGTTTTTCAATGAAATTGTATGTACTATCACCAAAGTAGATTTTTTTCAAAAAATTAGTTTATTCCAAAATGCTAAATGCCGGCAGTTAGGGGATGAAAAACAGGATTAAGATATGCAAGAAACATTGTAATATAGCTAATACTTTTCGAGAAAACGCTTAGTATGCTAAGCATTTCCTTTCTTAAAGAAAATAAGAATTATACTTTGCTTTTTTGGGTTTGCTTGCTCACCGAGATTAAGAATCTTGGATTCGGTAAATATTTTATAATGTATATGTATGTAGTTACCTTCTGCATTTTTGTTTGATTAACTTTTCGCTATTTACTTAATAATATGTATTAAAAATCTGACTGTAATACGTAATAAATACAACTTTTTAAGAACTTTTAAGAAAATTTGCTTTTTCAATGAAATTGTATGTACTATCACCAAAGTAGATTTTTTTCAAAAAATTAGTTAATTCCAAAATGCTAAATGCCGGCAGTTAGGGGATGAAAAACAGGATTAAGATATGCAAGAAACATTGTAATATAGCTAATACTTTTCGAGAAAACGCTAAGTGTGTTTAAGTATTTTTTTGGTTTTTCAATGAAATTGTATCTATGTACTATCACCAAAGTAGATTTTTTTCAAAAAATTAGTTAATTCCAAAATGCTAAATGCCGGCAGTTAGGGGATGAAAAACAGGATTAAGATATGCAAGAAACATTGTAATATAGCTAATACTTTTCGAGAAAACGCTAAGTGTGTTTAAGTATTTTTTCGGTTTTTCAATGAAATTGTATGTAGGTACTATCACCAAAGTAGATTTTTTTCAAAAAATTAGTTAATTCCAAAATGCTAAATGCCGGCAGTTAGGGGATGAAAAACAGGATTAAGATATGCAAGAAACATTGTAATATAGCTAATACTTTTCGAGAAAACGCTTAGTATGCTAAGCATTTCCTTACTTAAAGAAAATAAGAATTATACTCTGCTTTTTTGGGTTTGCTTGCTCACCGAGATTAAGAATCTTGGATTCGGTAAATATTTTATAATGTATATGTATGTAGTTACCTTCTGCATTTTTGTTTGATTAACTTTTCGCTATTTACTTAATAATATGTATTAAAAATCTGACTGTAATACGTAATAAATACAACTTTTTAAGAACTTTTAAGAAAATTTGCTTTTTCAATGAAATTGTATGTACTATCACCAAAGTAGATTTTTTTCAAAAAATTAGTTAATTCCAAAATGCTAAATGCCGGCAGTTAGGGGATGAAAAACAGGATTAAGATATGCAAGAAACATTGTAATATAGCTAATACTTTTCGAGAAAACGCTAAGTGTGTTTAAGTATTTTTTCGGTTTTTCAATGAAATTGTATGTACTATCACCAAAGTAGATTTTTTTCAAAAAATTAGTTTATTCCAAAATGCTAAATGCCGGCAGTTAGGGGATGAAAAACAGGATTAAGATATGCAAGAAACATTGTAATATAGCTAATACTTTTCGAGAAAACGCTTAGTATGCTAAGCATTTCCTTTCTTAAAGAAAATAAGAATTATACTTTGCTTTTTTGGGTTTGCTTGCTCACCGAGATTAAGAATCTTGGATTCGGTAAATATTTTATAATGTATATGTATGTAGTTACCTTCTGCATTTTTGTTTGATTAACTTTTCGCTATTTACTTAATAATATGTATTAAAAATCTGACTGTAATACGTAATAAATACAACTTTTTAAGAACTTTTAAGAAAATTTGCTTTTTCAATGAAATTGTATGTACTATCACCAAAGTAGATTTTTTTCAAAAAATTAGTTAATTCCAAAATGCTAAATGCCGGCAGTTAGGGGATGAAAAACAGGATTAAGATATGCAAGAAACATTGTAATATAGCTAATACTTTTCGAGAAAACGCTAAGTGTGTTTAAGTATTTTTTTGGTTTTTCAATGAAATTGTATCTATGTACTATCACCAAAGTAGATTTTTTTCAAAAAATTAGTTAATTCCAAAATGCTAAATGCCGGCAGTTAGGGGATGAAAAACAGGATTAAGATATGCAAGAAACATTGTAATATAGCTAATACTTTTCGAGAAAACGCTAAGTGTGTTTAAGTATTTTTTCGGTTTTTCAATGAAATTGTATGTAGGTACTATCACCAAAGTAGATTTTTTTCAAAAAATTAGTTAATTCCAAAATGCTAAATGCCGGCAGTTAGGGGATGAAAAACAGGATTAAGATATGCAAGAAACATTGTAATATAGCTAATACTTTTCGAGAAAACGCTAAGTGTGTTTAAGTATTTTTTTGGTTTTTCAATGAAATTGTATGTACCTACTATCACCAAAGTAGATTTTTTTCAAAAAATTAGTTAATTCCAAAATGCTAAATGCCGGCAGTTAGAGGATGAAAAACAGGATTAAGATATGCAAGAAACATTGTAATATAGCTAATACTTTTCGAGAAAACGCTAAGTGTGTTTAAGTATTTTTTCGGTTTTTCAATGAAATTGTATGTAGGTACTATCACCAAAGTAGATTTTTTTCAAAAAATTAGTTAATTCCAAAATGCTAAATGCCGGCAGTTAGGGGATGAAAAACAGGATTAAGATATGCAAGAAACATTGTAATATAGCTAATACTTTTCGAGAAAACGCTTAGTATGCTAAGCATTTCCTTACTTAAAGAAAATAAGAATTATACTCTGCTTTTTTGGGTTTGCTTGCTCACCGAGATTAAGAATCTTGGATTCGGTAAATATTTTATAATGTATATGTATGTAGTTACCTTTTGCATTTTTGTTTGATTAACTTTTCGCTATTTACTTAATAATATGTACTAAAAATCTGACTGTAATACGTAATAAATACAACTTTTTAAGAACTTTTAAGAAAATTTGCTTTGAAAGTGATAATTCTCAATCGAGAGTTGATTCATTTTTAATTTTTCCCGAAATTAGAAATGGTCTTTGCAGTTATCCATTGAATAATCAAATAATACCAGGGTATTCCTATTCTTACTGCTAGACTTGGTTTTGAAAATAGAAAATTATAAATGCACCAAATGCGATCCGCAGCTTTTATTAGAAAATGCCTCCAACGTGGTCAATGTCAACCCCACCCAAAAAAATTGTAAAAGTTGACGTAGACATGCCAGCTTTTGCCAGCGCCCGTGATACCCTCAAAATATGTAATATTGGAGTTACGCAATTTACGTTTCTGGATATTACTGAGACTCTGAGATCTCATTAATTCCACACCCGTTCTTGTAAAAAAGAAAATCAGAATCACATTTTTTTTGGTTTGCTTGCTCAGCGAAATTAAGAAACTTGGGTTGGTTAAATATTTTATAATGTATATGGATGTAGTTACCTTTTGTTTTTTTGTTTGATTAACTTTTCACTATTTACTTAATAATATGTATTAAAAATCTGACTGTTATATGTAATAAAAACAACTTTTTAAGAACTTATAAGAAAATTTTCTTTTAACGCGTTGCAGTTGGTTGACGGTTGACGATGAAAAATGAATGAGAAGGAGAACCACGTGGCATGTGCGCCGCCTTACGGAGTTATGAGTTTTGATAAATGAGTTTGTTCAGTGAAATATTCTTTGGTTTGCAAATAAAAAACATGTTCAGTTGCTTGTGCAACTGGAACTGCGTTTCTTTTCTTTAAAAAAATGCAAATAAGTCCTTTTTAAGACAAATCGGATATATACTAATCGCAGTAATAAAATAATTATTTTGCTCCGAGATTAAAATTATGTTAATGATTATAATAAATTAATAGTATAAAGACACTTACCTTGAAATTATCCCAAATATTTGTTATTAATATTTTAAATATAGAAAGGAAGGTATTTCTTTTTAATATTTGCCGTATTATAATGTTATTTATTAAAGACTTTACGTTTTTTTTTTTTAAATCACTTTTTGGACTGCTCAACACGAAAATTACAAACCAACTAAATAAGTTACGAAAATACTTAGATACACAAATCACAACATAACGGCATCCGAATAATATTTCACGTTAGAACTAGGCTAATATTTCAATTATAACACAAAATTACCTTAAAACTAGGTTAATTACAAATAGTTAATAGAAACTTGGAGGAAAAATCACGTTAAGCACTAGGTAAAATTAGGTAAGACTTAGGTAAATGTTCACAAGTGGATACAATTGGCGCAAAAATTGTGTTAGTGCTTACATAAAATCACTTTATACCTAAGGTAACGTTGCATTGCTTACGGCAATTGGAGGAAAACCATATGTTTGCGTTCTTTTTTCAAGATGTAAAATTTTTTTAGAATAAATTACGTTGTTTTATTCATGAAACGAGAATAACTTTCGATTTATCAAAAGATTATATTTCGCCAGACGTTTACACAATAAAATGAGATATTACTTTTCTTAGTTAAAAGGGTTTATTATTTCATTTTCCGCACCAAATTCATGAGATAAATTTATCTACTCTGCAGAAAAGAACTCAAATATAAATTTTTAAAATTTGTTGCTGCGAAAATAAAACTATCCAGTTTTTCAGGTCTATCCAAATATTCCACTAATGCATAAATATCCCTTAGGGACCAGTTATAACTATCATTGAAATGCATCATTAAATTTTTAATTCGCATTTTTAAGACGAATAAGGCTAGGAACGCACTTGCGATTTCAATCGCGCGGTTTTTTAATCGCAAAAACAGAACACATGAGTTTAAATGAGAATGAACGCAGAAATCGTCACGATTTAAAGGTCGCAATTTGTTTCATTTTTCAGGCGATGCGATTGTCGTAAGTTAAAATGAAACAAATACACTTAAATGGATATGCTCACACTTGCGATTTAAATTACTACGACTTAAAAATCGTAGTAGCAAGAATAAATTGTTATGCACGCACTTGCGATTTTTAATCCACGATTTTTTAGCCGCAAGGAGTAAGAGACATGGCGTTAAATGTAAATGCACGCACATGCGACTTAAAAATCGTATTGATTATAAAAATGAAACAAGCTCCATTTTTCAAGCAATTTTTTTGTCGCTACTTATTTGTAGCAAATGCGCGACTTTTTAATCGCCTCGACGAAAAATCGCAAGTGCGGTCCTAGCCTAAACAAACTGTAATGGCTTTAATTGGTACCAAAATGAAGGCAATGAATATTAATATTTTTTTGACTCTATAAAATACAAAATTCTGATTTAAACTTTCTTGTTAATCCAATATTATTATTTCACTGATGGAAAGCAATTTCAATGAACAGCTGATTTTCGTTTTTTTTTAATATGGAACACAATAATTTCACTGAATGTGTTCAATTCTCTTTTAATTCTCAAATGTCAATTTTCCTTTCAATGATCAACTCTAACCTCAAATGCATAGAATTGGTTGTAATCAGCCACTGACAGCATCTTTTACTGAAACCCATTTTTCAATGATTGGTATAACTGGCTTGTCAAAAGAATAAAGTCAGCATTCCACTAATTTGTCTCAGAGATACATTTTAAGAATGCTATAACTGGGGCCTTAAGCAATATTTCTATATTTTTTGATTATATAAGTAAAAAATGTGGGTAAAAATTTCACAACGCGTATTTTAATTTATTCTTTCATTCAAACATTCTGTGTTAATGTTAGTTTGTCTAATAAATTAATTGATTGATACACTCGTTTTTCATACGAATTAAAAGAAATGTAATGAACTTTTCTTTCAAGAGCCCAACTACCCAAGCGTAAATGATTTTCCGTGCTAACTTTTTGCCGTCTTTAAATTTTTGTGAATAAATATGATATGCTCAACTTTTTACCCATTTTCTTTTGAATAAAAATTTACTTTTCAATCTTACGGAAACACAAAATATGATGTGTACACATATTTTTGTGTATACAGATAAAAATCACGCTTGCGAAATTGAATCCCACTAATGTTCTAATGTTTATTCAAGTGATCAAAGGTTTTCGATAGCTAAAATGAGAGATTAAAATAAGAATCTAATGTTAAAATGTCCTCTGATGCTTTTCTATAAACTTAAATGATTGTTGACAACAATTTAAATGAAATACTACATTTGTTTGTTTTCAAATTGAAAACAAAATTTTGATTTTTCTATTCAAAAATATTGTCTACGCCCATGTTCTAAGTAAATTTTGTCTCTCTGAACAAATTATTGCGGCGCCTTTGTCAAATCTAAGATTTTTGGCGGCAACGTTGCCTTAGTACTAAGGTAAAATCACCTTATACCTGAGGTAAAATTGTACAGGTATTGAATATTGGCGGGAAAACCATGTTAGGCCCTAGGTAAAATTAGCTTAAACTTAGGTAAAAGTTCACTAGTGGATATAAATGGCGGGAAATTGATGCTAGTGCTAACTTAAAATCAGCTTAAACCTAAGGTAATATTGCATAGTTTTAAAAATTGGAGGGAATTCATAGATGTGCGTTCCATTTTTGAGAAATAAACTTAAATATCGTTCTTTTATTCAAGCGCATTCTTGCAACGAGACTAACTTTCGCTTTGCGATTTCGCTTTGCGAAAGGACATAACTTCGTAAAAACATTTGATTAATTGTGGGAATAAATATTTTCGATGTTGTTTGTCTTACGGTTTTTATTTATTTCCTATTTGATGTCCATTTTTTCTTTTATTGATCATTTGTTTTTTGAAATGCCATAATCAAATTAGAAATCACTTTTCTAAGTTTATCGGCTTTATCATTCCATGTTCCGCACCAAATTCGTAAAATAAAATTATAAAGCCTGCATAGAAAAAAATTCCATATTAATTTTGAAAGCTTGTTGCTGTGAAAATAAAATTATCTAGTCTACTATCTAGGTCAATCCAATGCATTATTACACATAACACATTTTTGAGTATATCTACGAGTACATACGAGTATATAATAATAAAAATTAAATGTGTTCAATAACTTCACAATGTATATTTAAAGTTATTCTCTCATTCTATCATTCTGTGTTGATTTAAGATTTGATATATCGGAAAACGAAAACTATTTTTGCTAAAACCAGAAGCATGGTTCGCGTTCTCAAAATTGTTTTACAACTAGTGCACGATTATTTCGATTTTGATCATTTGAAATTTTCGTCATTCGACTTGTCAGTCATGATTGATTTATAATGAAATAATTTGGTGTTCGGTGGTAATGACAAGAAAAAGATTGTGTGTACTGACGTACGCGCGGTTGAAGTAAAACTTCTTTTTCCTCAAGCAAAGCTTCTGTAAGATTATAACCTACGAACAAACATTTTGTATTCTAAAAACATGTCGCTGTCTTTGACGGATAACGTGACGTTTTGACATGTCACTGACAGCTGCATAGAAATTTTTTTACCCCCAATGCAGGAAAAGAAGTTTTACTTCAAAAAAACATCAAAAAGATATGTTTGTTTGTTTTTTTTTTTTTTTAAAGCATAGTGGTTTCTGCTTGTTAAATTGATCGACCACATAATTCACAAACATTTTATATTTTTAAAACATGTCGCTGTCTTTGACTGATAACGTGACGGTTTGACTTGTCACTGACAGCTGCATAGAGAATTTTTTACCACCAACGCCGGAAAAGAAGTTTTACCTCAAAAAATTGAATGTGCGCGCCTAGCCTTAAATGAAATCGAGAAGAAAAGTACAAAACTCCCATGCCACTTGACAAGCAAGTTGCCTCGCTTTGTTTGTATTACCCTAGGGCTGCACGTACAAGTATTGGCAAGCATGTTGTAATCTTGTAATGTACACAAGCATTTCTTATTAACCCGTACAAACCCGAGCAACTAAGTAGTCACCTGGCATTAATTCAGTATCCAGGCAACTTGGAAAGCAAGTACACTGACAGCGGCACTCTTGTAAAATTAATTATTAAAGTATTTGATTGATTAGTCCCCTATTACACGTTGCCTCATGAGACATGTCTCATTTTTGACTTTCCTTTTAAATTTGTATTCCATGAGGCAAAAGCTATTACACGTTGACTCATGTCTCATGAGACTCATGTCTCAAATTTGCTAGTTGTTCGTATTTTTTAATGCACAACACAACATAAAACGAATATGAGAAAAAGAAACGTCAAAATGAGACTACTAAAAATCAGCCCGGTACTCACCGGGAATATTTTTGTGCATCTCATTTCCTCATATCTGCTTTCTTTTTCGCACTAACGTGAGCCTCGTCTCGTGAGACATCGTGTAATAGGGGACTTAGTCGGGTGACGTTCAAATTTATAAATACCAAAACAAATGTCGGTGGCGTGTGCGATTAAGCGAATAAATATTATTAAAAAGTATAATTTCAAAACTTTCAGGCAACCTGATGGTCATATGGCATGCCGTCTATGACAGCAAGAATACAAATGGTAGTGGATACACCCAACTTTTTGGCCAGTACTTTGTATGCGAGGGTTAGGTGTTGGTAAAATTTATTTGGATTGCAATATGCTTGTCAATAATTATTCGGTTGCATAGCCATTGCGCGTCTGAACCTATAGTTTTATGTTTATCTTTGAATGCAGCCATTTGAAATATGTAAATTCTAAATCGTATTCAACTTCATGTTTTACTTTGCACATGCTAAAAACATGTCGCTGTCTTTGACGGATGGCGTGACGGTTTGACATGTCACTGACAGCTGCATAGAAAATTTTTTACCCCAACGCCGGAAAAGAAGTTCTACTTCAAAAATATGAAAGTTCGAACGCTTGCATGTCGAGACTGCAGCAAAAATGTTAATATAGATACTGTATATCTTCGTCTAATTAAATTTCATAGGCTGTGAAAGTCTATTAGCCATGTTTAAATTACAAGTGAGAAGTGATTTTTGTAATCATGCTTGATAAATTGTGAATGCTAATGGTTTTCATTCACCAAACAGTCATCACGCCGTGTTTATCAACCAAATTTGAGAATGTTAATCCACTTAGTTTTCGCATTCATACATAAAAAAAAGAAAACAAACAAACAGTAATTAATTTTTCTTTCCAGGAACCAAAAAAAAAAAAAACAACCAAAAGCATTTAATTTTTCTGACTTGACAGCACTTATTCAAAATTATTGAGATAAACTCGAAAAAAGCTATTGTATGTTCAATGATGCTTTTTAATTAACTAAAATCAATAATCATATTAGCTTATTTACCTAATGAAATGTGTTGTATCTATTGTAAAACTGTCTACGCCCATGTCTTTGGGTAAAGTTGGCCTCTCTGATAGAATTATTGCGGAGCCCTTGTCAGATCCAAGAAAATATTGCATACACATTATTATCCTATTTCAAATTACCTAGGAGGTACATGTTGCCTTAGTTCTAGGTAAAATTTATACTCGTTAAATAACATTAGGTCAACAAAATTGTACCTTAGTTATATAAGGCAAAACAGCAATATTGTCTTAGTTATCTAAGGCAAATTATTCTATTTCAAACTACCTAGGAGGTACATGTTGCCTTAGTTCTAGGTAAAATTTATGCTCGTCCAATAACATTAAGTCAACAAAATTGTGCCTTAGTTATATAAGGCAAAACAGGAATGTTGCCTTAGTTATCTAAGGCAAATTATTCTATTTCAAATTACCTAGGAGGTACATGTTGCCTTAGTTCTAGGTAAAATTTATGATCGTCCAATAACATTAAGTCAACAAAATTGTGCCTTAGTTATATAAGGCAAAACAGGAATGTTGCCTTAGTTATCTAAGGCAAATGATCTTATTTCAAATTACCTAGGAGGTACATGTTGCCTTAGTTCTAGGTAAAATTTATGCTCGTCCAATAACATTAAGTCAACAAAATTGTGCCTTAGTTATATAAGGCAAAACAGGAATGTTGCCTTAGTTATCTAAGGCAAATTATTCTATTTCAAATTACCTAGGAGGTACATGTTGCCTTAGTTCTAGGTAAAATTTATGCTCGTCCAATAACATTAAGTCAACAAAATTGTGCCTTAGTTATATAAGGCAAAACAGGAATGTTGCCTTAGTTATCTAAGGCAAATGATCTTATTTCAAATTACCTAGGAGGTACATGTTGCCTTAGTTCTAGGTAAAATTTATGCTCGTCCAATAACATTAGGTCAAAAAATTTTACCTTAGTTATATAAGGCAAAACAGCAATGTTGCCTTAGTTATCTAAGGCAAATTATTCTATTTCAAATTACCTAGGAGGTACATGTTGCCTTAGTTCTAGGTAAAATTTATGCTCGTCCAATAACATTAGGTCAAAAAAATTGTACCTTAGTTATATAAGGCAAAACAGCAATGTTGCCTTAGTTATCTAAGGCAAATTATTCTATTTCAAATTACCTAGGAGGTACATGTTGCCTTAGTTCTAGGTAAAATTTATGCTCGTCCAATAACATTAAGTCAACAAAATTGTGCCTTAGTTATATAAGGCAAAACAGCAATGTTGCCTTAGTTATCTAAGGCAAATTATTCTATTTCAAATTACCTAGGAGGTACATGTTGCCTTAGTTCTAGGTAAAATTTATGATCGTCCAATAACATTAAGTCAACAAAATTGTGCCTTAGTTATATAAGGCAAAACAGGAATGTTGCCTTAGTTATCTAAGGCAAATGATCTTATTTCAAATTACCTAGGAGGTACATGTTGCCTTAGTTCTAGGTAAAATTTATGCTCGTCCAATAACATTAGGTCAAAAAATTTTACCTTAGTTATATAAGGCAAAACAGCAATGTTGCCTTAGTTATCTAAGGCAAATTATTCTATTTCAAATTACCTAGGAGGTACATGTTGCCTTAGTTCTAGGTAAAATTTATGCTCGTCCAATAACATTAGGTCAAAAAAATTGTACCTTAGTTATATAAGGCAAAACAGCAATGTTGCCTTAGTTATCTAAGGCAAATTATTCTATTTCAAATTACCTAGGAGGTACATGTTGCCTTAGTTCTAGGTAAAATTTATGCTCGTCCAATAACATTAGGTCAAAAAAATTGTACCTTAGTTATATAAGGCAAAACAGCAATGTTGCCTTAGTTATCTAAGGCAAATGATCCTATTTCAAATTACCTAGGAGGTACATGTTGCCTTAGTTCTAGGTAAAATCATGCTTGTCCAATAATTTTCGTTCAAAAAAAATCTTACCTAAGTTATATAAGGCAAATTAGCCTATTTTACATTGCCTAGAACGTAATATTTTGCCTTAGAACTTAGCAGAGTTATGTACGAAAAATAACATCCATATAAAAAAATTTGCCTTAGTTTTTTAAGGCAAATTAGCTTATTTCAAGTTACTTAGGACGTACATAACTTGCCTTAAAACTGAGCAGAGTTATGTACGAAAAATAACATCCATACAAAAAACTTTACCTAAGGCGTTTAAGGCAATTTTACACAGATTTTTTCTCTGGGTGTAGTTGTTGACGTTAATCTTAAAGATTTATGTCCTTAAAGCATTGATATTTTAGTCAGTGGTAGTTTGTATTTTTAGTTGTCCTTTCGATGCGAAGGATAAATGATTAATTGCAACAAATTATCTCAGCTTGGGTGTTTGCGTGACTCGATTGGCATGAAAAACGAATAAAATATTCAAAATATCACGGATAAAAAAAAAACAATCCAAACGCCTTCATCGATGCCATAAATCAATAAAATCCTAATTCCTTGGGGGATGTCTATTTCCGTTTATATTTTTGTATACTCGTATTTCTCTCGTCCAGGCTGTTTTGGCACTTCTATTTGCCATTATGATGATTTCTTTCTCATTCATGGAAGAATTCTGGTTCGAGCTGTTTTATTTGCGATATTTTATCTGTAAGGGTAGTTTTTGGACTTGTTGGAAGTCGAGTTTGAGATATAAATTGAGGGGGCATTTAAGATAGGAAATTCGTTTCTTGGCCTCAAAACAACAATTACTAACATGAAGTCTATGTCATTAAAATCGGATTTAAAATTTAAGACGCAAATAAATTAAATTGAAATTCAGTTAAAGTTCACAAAAAGATTCAAATAAATTATGATGGAAACATTTATTTTTTATTTTAATCTTATGTATCTCGTCACAAACTTCAACCGATTAATGTTGAAATTTTTAAATCAATCTTAAAAAATTGTTTTGAATGTTGGTCAGCTCATTCGTTTGAAATGCGGTTTTCCTGCCACATAAGACGATTACGCGCGACGCGAGAGTACACTTTACTTCTTTTTTACTTGCGACTTAGGTACTATAAGGCAAGTTATGCATTCGTAAAAAAAATCGAACTCGAGATTTTGATCAAAGTTGACATTACGATGATAGCGAAGATGAAAAAAGTGAGTCTGGCAATTCTGTCTGTCTGTCTGTCTGTCTGTCTGTCTGTCTGTTCGATTACAGCTAAACGGCTCGGCCGATTTTCTTCAAACTTGGTAGATATGGGTTTTGATTTATTACCCCCAGATGTTTTTTTACGACCTAAAATACGATTTTTTTCCGAAATTTTATAAATATTTTTTTTTTCTCAAAAACTGTCCCTGCGATTTTCTTAAAAAAAATTCAAAAAATTTAATTTAGTTAAACCTAGGTAATGGTCGCAAAAAATTTTCAAAAAAATGAGTAGTTTTGGTACCCCCCTTGGGACCATTTTTTTTGTTTTTGATTTTCTCAAAGACGGTACCACCGATTTTGATCATTTTTTTTATGTTAAAGCTTCCCAGCTGTTTGAATATTATTGTGTATTCAAATTTTCCAAAACAAATTTTTTGGATTTTTAAAAAAACTTTCAAAATTTTTTTTTGAAAACTCAATATTTCGAAAACCCAATGCTCGATTTTTTCAAGACTTGATAAATAAAAGTTTTGAAAAATAATCTACAATATATGAGCAAAATAAATTCATTTTACCTAAAAATAACGGTACCCTCCATACAAATGTTAAAAAATGGTTTTCGAAAACGGTTCCGAGAATTTTGCTTAAATTTTTTTCTTTCTATTATTTTTTAATGTCTGTAATTTAATAAAAAAAAATTTGAAAACAAGATATTACCGACTGTACCTACCATAGAACGATTTTTTAAAATTTTGAATTTCTCATTATTAGCACAACGGATTTTAATGAAATTTCGTAGAGGGAAGCTTCTAAAAAGTTTAAAAAACATTGCATTTCAAAACTTTAAGAAAAATATTTTTTTGAATTTTGAAAAAAAAATCAATTTTTTGAAAATTCAATGTCTTGAAAACGGCTCAGTACTTTTTTTGTAAATTTAATTTTTATTCATACAATAATAAAAACTTCAAATTGGCATACCAACATTTTTTCTTAAAAATGTTTTAAAATTTTCTTATATAAAACCTTATTTTTTAAGAAACCACTACAAAGACTTATAATTTTTGTTCTTGCATAAATCTATATTTGCTTGAATCACATGGCATTCTATTCTTACCTTTAACTACTAAAGAAGTTTTTTTTAGTCATTTAAAAAATGAATTTTATGCTTATGAACAGTTTCTCTAATATCTTTCATTTTTGAAATTCTTAGTCTTTTACATAGGAGCAAGTTCGTGCAACCCATTCGTGCATTTTATTTTTCTTGTATTTGGCACTTTATCGCGATCGAATTGTCAATAATAAATTATCTGCAGATAGGCGCCGCCGACCGACGTGACTTGATAAGATTACTAAGTTTTTTTCATTGAATATGGCATATTAATCATTGCCCCTTGGAATGTGAATAGGATGTTAACAGATGTTTCCAGTTTGATTTTTAATTTTTTGTTTCTATTCATTTTTTTTTTTTTTTGTGCTGGGAAAGCTTCACAGAAGGTGTCAGTTTCAAAACTTTGAAATTTCACATCAATGGTCAAACAGCACAAGTTTATAACATTTAAGAAATTCAAGGAAGGAAACAAGTAGAGCAGGACGAACGGAAGGAAGGAAGTAGTTTTGAAATTAATTTGATATTTTGTTTTTGTTAACAGTTTATAATTTTTTTTTGTTTTTTCTTTGAGAATTGTTTTTTGAATTGAAATTTTATCTCATTGATATGAAAATCTTTATGATGGTATATTTTTTAATCGTTATCGTATATATATTAATATTACATTACTTTTGAGAAAACTACATTACTGGGTCATACGAACTTGTTGATATGCTTAAGAAACTTAAAATTTAAAAAATATTCATCCAAAACGTGATTTTGTTTTCTCGAGACTGAGGAAGACTCGCCAGTGTCCAGGGCATTCCCGAAGAAACTAAATAAATCTCGGGTAACAAAGGAAATAACTCGAAACATTTACCGAAAAATATTCAGTAGCATGAAATTCATTTTTAATCGTTGTACAGTTTTTTTCTTAAATACAGTTTTTTATACAAAATTTTATAGACATTTTTTTTGTCGGTGCGCTGATTTTAAGATTTTACTATTGTGCGAAATAAATTTAAGGTACTAGTACGGTCTATAGAATGCCAAAAAAACGCACGATTTTTGTGAATTTTTTTCTCGGAAACCTTATTAGGAAATAACATAATTAATTAAAAAAAAAAATGAAGACATGCGTCAAGAGTACAAAAAATTTTTTTTTTTAATTTTCTAATTTTGGCCGAATTATAGAGGGCGCAAACGTCGACACATCAAAAAATACATGGTCCCATTGCGGACAGTTAATCTTCAATTCAATTTTTTTTCAATTCAATTCAATTCAAGTTTATTGGTACAATACACTAAGACATAGTCTTTTAAAGTATTTTACATGTTGGTTATATATAAGAGATTTAAAAAAAAAAATTATTTTATATAGAATACTTAGATACTTAAAGACAATTCAAGTTGATCTTAAAATTAAATAAAAAGCATGTACAGATTTTTAGATTAATAACAACTACATACTTTTCCGAAATTTAAATGTTTTCTCTATTACCTACCAAAATAAATATTTTACAAACGGTTACTAAAGTGATTAAATACTGCAAGTTTAAAATTTGTTATCTCTCTAATTTGTTTAATGTCGAATGGCAAGGAGTTCCAGAGGCGAATGCTATTTGCAAAGAATAGTCGTGATGAATTAAGATACTTAAAGGTAGGAATTACAATGTTTACTGTTCTGGAAGAGAAACAAAACCGAATTTTTTCATAAAGTTAATAAGGTGTTTTTGTTTGAATTATTTTATACAAAAAGATACAATTCCGGTAATTTGTATATTCAAGGAGAGTACAATTCAGAATACTTGAGTTATAGGGAGAAACATGGTCATATCTTCGAAGCCCGTGAACATATCTTGTCATATCGTTAAACGCCACTCGGAGTTCAAGCTTAGGATATACAACTTCAGAGAAAGATATTATTGGAACTAACAAAGTTCTCATCAAATGAAGCCTCGTTTCTTTGGGGGTAAAATTATTTGAAATCCATAGTTTCCTTAGAGTTCCATATATTCGCCCAACGACAGAATTTATATACTCTCTACAGGACAAGTCATTAGTTACTTTGTAACCAAGACTTGTCACAGAGTTCACATATGATATTGTTTTTTATTTTAAGTAATCAAGGCAAGGTCTTCATTACAAAGCGCCTTCTTAAATTAATAAAAAGTGCCTTGCCAGTTTTCCAGATATCAAGCTGTAAGGAAGCTACCACGTTGAAAAAATTAAGTCTTCGATCTTACAAAGCCAAGCCCACCTGAGGAAAATCGGAAAAAGTGCAAACAAGTCTGAAACCAATGCTAACTGTTATAAAAAGAACCAGAAATTAAAGCAAAACATCCTGCAATGTGTCCAAGGAAGTAGAAATTTCTGGTCATTTGTCAAGAACGTAAAAAATTCAACTTCATCTTCAGTTCCAACGCTCATGTACAATGACAAACCTATAACTAGCTCTTTATATAAGGCAAATATTCTTGCAGCTAGGCTCTACTTTGCCTGAGCGCACCATTGCTCCTCCTGTGCTTGAAAACGTACACCATTCAATGGGACAGTTATATTTCCGCATTGGTACAACTGCAAGAGCCCATCGAGATCTTGATATTGCTACGGTTGTGAATATCTGGGTACCTAAGAGCCTTACTTGGCATGCTCGCATACGCACGGCTAGGTGACGTCGGATTGGGGAGTAGTTCTTGCCCATAGATACCAAGTCGCACCAAAGGAAACATCTATTCATGCCAAGATTTAAAACACAGGACTGCAGACGAATATCTTCATCTATACCCACCCAAGCTTCATAGACGACAGATGGTGTTGTTGTCTTGGGTACCTATTTCCCTCCCTTCACCTGCTTATGCAGACGCCTTGACAGATCATGTACCCCTGTGTTTTTTTTGGAACTGTCCCTGTTCTAATTGAAGTTGTTAAATTAAGCTACACAAAAAGGCATTGCCTCGGCATCATAACCTCGCCCACTTGCCCCCATGATCTTTCCAATTTAAAACATTATATTTTAGATCTACGCAATTTTTATTCGGAGGACATAATTATGTTTAAAGACATTTTTATATTTAGTTGTAATATTTAGTGCATGAAAATTAGTTTTGTAATTCTTTTAATTTTTAGATATTCTCTTAGCAAATTCATAGGTTTAAGTTTTGAGTTTTTTCTTATATTCGTAGTGCAATTCTGTTTTAGATAATTAGCAAAATTTTATAGTTTTAAGTAGTTCAAATATTTTTGTCTAGGTTCTTAATTTATGTAGTTACTGTATCAATTTTTGTAGATTTTTTTTAGGTAGGTAATTCAAAATTTTTAAAAGGTAAATTAGTTAAATATTTAACCCAAAAAAACTAATTAATCAAAATAAAAGTAAATAAACAATTTCTATCAAAAAAAATAGTGGTAGTTTGGCCTATGGAAAAGAGAAAAACTGTTACAATTTTGTTGGAAACTTACCGCTTACGGAGATCCTGTGCACAGAGTTCCATTGGTTCCAATTGAGCAAATTTATTTTATACTGGTTATGAGTGGAATGCCAAACCAACACTATTACACTTATTTTTTTTCTATTTTTTTTTTGTTTAACTTTAATTAGAATTTTTTTCGGTTTCCTACTTCTATTTCTTTTGCTATTCATTTTCTTTTTTGTATATATCTCCTTTAATTTCACCTTTCTAGGTAGGTAACAAAACTGCGCCTTCGCGTGACACTCGCTTATCGGAGCTCCTTCTTCCCTTTCCCGCACTTCACCGCACCCGCTCGTATAGCTCGATCGCAACTTGAGCCAGCCGATTGCTCCCACGACTTTAAATAAACTGAGCTTTGGGATAACTCAGATGGTTTCTTCGTTGGTATTAAACCTTGGCTCGATGTTCTCTTGGGGAAAATTTCCGTTACTGAGCTATATGATGGCTGGGTGAAACGGCAAGTGCTCCAGTCAATATCGGTTCAAGAAGAGAACTTGGCCTTGGCCTTGAACTTGAACTTGAAGTCTTTGCTGGTTCTTCTTTTGTTCTCTTTCGCTGTCCGTATGCTTGATGCAACTGACCAGGAGACAGGTGCACGTGGTGCAAATGTCAAAACGAAGAATTATTATGTTTCGCTCCGAGCAGTCTATATAATTAAGATAAAAGTGCATGTTAGATTTAAGTAAAAAAAAACCATGGCTTTTACATTTCTGCTTTTCTTGTTGTTTAAACTATTTTAATTATTAATTTAAATTTTACCTCGAGATACTCTTGGTCCTGGTTTAAGTTAATTTGCTGCTTTATATTTATTAAGGCTACACAAGTTTAGGCTTCTTGCGGCTATTTAGATTTTTCCCCCTCGCTGACCACGTAATAAACTTGGAATATTCCCGAAAGGGATACTTGGATATCCAGAAAATAGATATTCTAGATAAAAAAAGTTTCTTAAAATATATAAGTCTTTCTTTATATTGGATAAGTTGGTACCTTAAGTGAAGATGCTGCTCGCTCGGTGGTCGAAAGGAAAAGACCTATCAAAGTTTTTTTTTTCGTTTAGGCGGGAATCTACCCACTGTACAAAGTTGGCACTCACTGTTTCCTGCGTGGATTCAGTGACTAACAAAACCTTTCGAATTTCGAATTCCACATACGGAAAAAAACAGGGTGCAACCAATGAAGACTATTATATTCAATTTATTTTTTTCCATGGGAAATGTCAGAGATTCGTAACAATATAAACAAATTCGCTGGTCCTGAAGGTATAACCCCTATTCTTCTGAACAGGTGTTCTTCATCGCTGGCAAAACCATTGCGTAAGCTTTTCCATTCCTTCTACTGTTCTTGAATTTTCCCTAGAAACAGCATTTGTCCAGCATGTCCAGCCTAAGAAAGGCGACCATTCCTCCCCCTCCTTCTATCGACCGATGGCACTTACATCCCTTCTTTCCAAGGCCATGTAATCGCTGATAAATAATTAGCTCTGTCTAGAAGATCGAAAGCTTCTCAGTGAACCATACTGTCGATCGGTTTTCACAGTAATCGTTTCACTGGTGATCTGATGGCATATCTCACCGAAGAGTGGAACAGATCTTTACATTGTTTTGGAGAAAGTAAGATTATTGTGAAAGTAAGATTATTTCTAAAGTATTTGATAGATTTTGGCACCAGGCTCTCTTATCGAAAAGGCGTGTGTTTGATATCAATGAAACCCTTATCCTTTGGATTTGAAATTACCTTCTAGATCGTTCAATACATGTTTTATTGGACCGTTTTAAGTCTAATCCATACAAAATAAATGTTGGTGTTCCCCAGGGCTCCGTTCGGTCTCCAACTCTCTTTCTCATTCCTCTTCTATTACCCGTGTTGTGTTTAATATTCTAAATGCGTGTGAATTATAAAAAAAAATATCAAATTTTCAAAAAAAAAAAAAACAAAGAATTCCAAAAGTCCAAAAAGTATTTTTTCAAAGTTTTGATATGCGATGTATTTTAGACTAATTTAAAGCTTTTGTATACAAAATTTAATTTAAGCTTCTCGGAACAGGATGTTCTAGAAAGTATGATATTGATACGGAAAAAAAAGTGGTTTTGATTTGATTCCTCCTATTTTACTTTCAAAATGTTCAACTTCCTTATGTCATGTTATGTTTTACGTACCTATGTACATATGTACGTATATAAAAGTGCTCATAAGCATTTAGTGAAAAATTATAGACCTATTTTAAGACTTTCTACGGTACCTAAGCTTTTCGAAATAAAATGCAAAACTGGATCGCACGAACTTGCTCTTATGCAAAAGTACTTTGGAATTTAAAATACATTTTATAAATGTAAAACATGGATTTCATGAGATAAAAATGTTCAAATGCATGGAATTGCCGTCTGATTTCCGGAAAAGTATGAATTTATGCAAACAAAGCTTTAAAATTGTTTTATTATTAAAGTAATTTTTTATATAAAAAATTTCTTTAAAATTTTTCGAGAACAAAATTTGGGATGCCTATTTTAAGTATTTAGTAGTATAGATTTTGGGAAATAATTTCAAAAAATAATCGTTCACACGTTTTAAAGATATTAATTTTTCAAAAAAAAAAAATGGATTTTTTTTTTAAAAAACCCAAAAATTATTTTTTCAAAAATTTGTGTATATGTACAATATTATTTTAAGCTTAAGGGGGCTATTGCTTAAAATTTTTGGTTGAAATCGTTAGAGCCGTTCATGAGGAAGTCGAAAATAAAAAAAAAAACAGTTCTATGACAGGTACCAACATTTTTTTTGACGAAAATATAGTTCATGTCCATAATATCACGCCACATTTTTTTTTATCAAAATCGTTAGAGCCGTTGGGGTATACCGTAAGTTTTAGAGATTAAGAAAAATTTCAATTTTCCCTCTAGGGAATCACCGAAGACCCTTAACTACCGAGTTTGAAGAAAATAGCTCCAGTAGCTTAGGCTGTAGATCGAGGTACAGGCATACAGACATACAGAAATCCATACATACAGAAATACAGACATACATACATGCAAAAATACAGACATACAGACATGCAGACATACAGACATACAGACATACAGACATACAGACATACAGATCTACAGACTTACAGACATACATACATACAGACATACGGAAATGCAGACATACAGACGGAATTGTCAACTTTGATCAAAATCTCGAGTTATATTTTTTTTCCACATGCAGAACTTGCCCTATAGTACCTATATCGCAAGTAAAAATGGTTACCTCAAAGGCTCTTCTTTTCTGTTAAGGAATTTCACAAATTTAAGCCTTTTTAAAAAATTTTGTAGCAATTAAGTAGAAAATGGTTGATGTCCTCTATACCGATTTTGTCAAAACATTTGACGGTATACATCGTGGTATTCTCCTTCAAAAATTAACAAGGCTTGGGTTTTAATAAAGCTTTCATGAAATGGTTAAAATCATATCTAGCCAATAGAAACCAGATTGTTAAGATAGATTTCTGCACCACTAACACTATTCAAGTTGTATCGGAGATTCCACAAGGAAGTCATTTGGACCCTCTACTTTTCATTATATTCACTAAATGCTTTTTTAAGATATTGCTACTATTTGATATACGCAGATGATGTGAACATTTATAATTTAACGTCTTCACTCAAAGACTGTTTATTTCTGCAGTTAGACAAAACAAAATTTTAAATTGGTATAGCTACAATCATCTGGAACTAAATGTAAGATATTAAGTGCTGCAAGATCTCCATCTCTTATAAATTTTAAATATACAATGAACGGTCTTGGAGTCCACTTTGATTCAAAGCTAGACTTTAGAACCCACATAGATTATATCGTCTCTGGAGGAAATACTTTGTAAGGGATTTTAAAAGGAAATTCAAATGATTTTAGGGATGCCTATTTTTTTTTTTTTTTATAATTAGCACACACTCAAAGGTTTTTTGTATACCCTTAATATGTCAGAGACACAGCGTGAGCATTAGGAAAAAAGGGAGGGGTTAGAAAGGAGGTGTCGGTGTACATTGGTTTTGAATTCTTGAACATTGCAATGACTGGGAAAGACAGAGCGTGGTATGGAATTCCACATTCGCGTAGTACGGCTAAAAAACGAATCTCTGTACTTCACAGTACGGCCGAAGTTGGGCTCGAGGGTAAATTGATGGGCATTCCTAGAAGTGCGAGTATTACGGTTGAATTGTTTAAGGGGAGGAATGCAACTGGCTATTTCACTAGAGCAAAGTCCGTTAAAATAACGGTAAAAAAGGGTGAGGCAAGAAACATTACGACGATGTTGGAGTGACGTAAATGAGCCAATTATGTTGTTGTCACCAATCATTTTAAAAGCTCTTCTTTGAATACTGTCCAAGAGACTTAAGTAAGTTACTGGAGCACCAGCCCATAGATGGGAGTTATACTCAAGTTTTGGACGTATGTAGGTTTTATAGATTGTAGCCAGATCAGAAGGAGAGAAAAATTTCTTGCACCGTCTCAGAAAACCCAAACATCTTGCGGCATTCTTGGCAACATCGCGTATGTGATCGTTCCACAAGAGGTGGTTCGTGATGCACATACCGAGAATATCGAGATGTTCAGTTACGTTGATGCAAGTGCCACTCATAGATAGTGGCAAGGGGGGTATATCACGCCTATGCGCTAAAGACCTTATTTATGTCTTTAGTTTTACCAGTCTTAGAATACTGTTGTGTTATTTATGAAAATAATATTTTGAGAATAGAAAGGATTCAAAAAAAATTTACCAGTTAAGCCTTGAGAAAATTTAATTGGGTTGGGTCCTTACCGGACTATAAGTCAAGGTGCTCCCTCTTAGATTTAAAAACGTTTAAATGTCGCAGGCAAGTGCAATGCATATTATTTGTAAAAGATAATTTAGACAATGGAACTGCTTTTCGTAGTTCGATTTTATTCCCCTATAAGAATACATGAAAACAGAAGTGAATTATTCCACAAAGCTCCTTATAACTAACTACGGGACAAATGAACCAATAGCTCGATCTTTAAGACTTTTTAACGGAGTAAGCAATGAAATCGACTTTTGTATGAAAAGGGATCTTTTTAAGAAAATGTTACTTCATTTATGTAATTTATTTTGGGTGTTTTCTAAACAATTTATATTTCTAATGTTTCTAAGACCAATACATAGCTGTAAGGTCTAAAAACTTGTACGAAGTACTGACGGTCATATATTAGACAGGTTGGATTAGCATTTTAGATCTTCCAGATTAAGAGAAGTGTAATAGCCCTTGGCATAATTGTTAATGCGTTGGACTGTCATGCTTAATGTCTAAGGTTCGATTCTCAGCCGCTGCAGAAAGGTTTTTAAGGGGTGTAAGACATCTTGCGAGGCATTGGCAAATTCTCTAAGAGCAGGGGCGAACGGATGTGTGGGCGTTTTGGGGGTTCAAACCCCCTCCGAAACATGTGGAATAAAAAAATAAGGATTCATTTTCTTAAAGAAAAAAAAAAACAAGTGTTATTTTCGTGCCATAAATTCTTCTATATCTTTTCAAAAAAAGTTCCATAATTCAAATATTATTAACGTACGGCAAAAACAAGGGATATTAAATAAATTATAAAGTGGTAACAAAAGTAAACAACTTTATGTATATTATATTCATACCATAATTTGTTTAAATGTCTAAGTACCTGTGCAATAAGTAATTATAAGTAATTAAATAAAAAAACAGCCATCTTGAATGTTTTTATGCCCCCGTGTTACAAGGAAATTGGCTTGAATTCCCCCCCCCCCTCACAGGTTTTTTTCTTTTCTTTTTTAGACCAAAAATAACGGTACCTACCCATACGATTTTTTTCGAAATTTTATAAATATTTCTTTTCTCAAAAAACTGTCCCACAGAATAAAAGAATAAAAAAAAATTCATAAGATTTCTTTGAGTTTAATCTAGGTAATGGTTAAAAAAATAGTTATTTTTTGGAAGCCCCAAAATTCTTGTACCTAAAAAAAGGTACCCACCATACAAATGTAAAAGAAAATGTTTTCGAAAATCGTATTTTTTTTTTTTTTTCAAAAATAGCTCCGAAAATTTTGATAATGTTTTTTATTTGGATTAATTTTTACGATTTATAATTTAATAAGAAAAAATTAAAATTAAGATATACCATGGGATCGTTTTTTCGAATTTTGAATTTCTCATGATAGGCAGAACGGATTTGAATGAAATTTTTCATAGAAAAGCTTCTAAAAATTTTAAAAAACATTGCATTTCAAAACTCGTTATTTCAAAAACTGCTCAATATTTTTCTTGGAAATTTATTTTTTATTCGTGCAATAATCGTACAATAATACAATAATGAACACTTACAGTTGGCGTACCAAAGCACTACGACTAATAATTTTTGTTTTTGCATAAACTAATATTTGCTTGAATCACATGGCATCCTGTTTGTAGCTCCAACTACCAAAGGAGTTGTTTTATTGATTTAAAAAAAGAATTTGAATGCTTATGAACAGTTTTTCTCTAATAACACTAAATTTTGAAATTCTTACCCCAGTTTCATAGTGAGAGTTTAAACTTGAGTTCAGCTGAACCTGAACTAAAGTTTAAATTTGAAGTTCAACTCTTCCGGTTTCACAGTCTTATCTGAACTTCAGTTCGTTGAACGTAGTTTAAGTAAAGTGTTTTCTCTTTCTATCAGAATCAAAGAAAAAACAATCAAGAAAAGTTTGCTTTGTTTCAGTTGTGATCTGTGACAGGAAACAAAATTAAAATATGAAAATAAATAATATTTTCAAATGTGTGAAGGGTTTCGCAGGAAAAGAAGAGGTTTAAACGGCAAAATAGTGTCGTTTAACTTAAACTACAGAATGAACTCTGTTCAAGGTTTAATGACACTGTGAAACCAAATTTATTGTTGAACTGAAGTTTAAACCTAAAGTGAGGTTTAAACTCCCACTGTGAAACTGGGGGTTACCCCCAGTTTCACAGTGAGAGTTTAAACTCAAGTTCTGCTGAACCTGAACTGGAGTTTAAATTTGAAGTTCAACTCATCCGGTTTTACAGTCTAATCTGAACTTCAGTTGATTGAACGTAGTTTAAGTAAATTGTTTTCTCTTTCTATCTGAATCAAAGTAAAAACAATCAACGAAAGTTTGCTTTGTTTTAGTTGTGACCTGTGACAGGAAAACAAATTAAAATATGAAAATAAATTTTATTTTCAAATGTTCGAAGGGATTGTTGATCTGAGGTTTAAACGGCAGAATAGTATCGTTTAACTTAAACTACAGAATGAACTCTGTTCAAGGATTAAATGCAACTGTGAAACCGAATTTGTTGTTGAACTGAAGTTTAAACCAAAAGTGGGGTTTAAACTCTCACTGTGAAACTGGGGTTTAGTCTTTTTAATAATTTCGTGCGACCAGGTTACTCATTTTGTTTTTATGGAAATTACAGTTATAGATGAGTAGCAGATAGCACACGCTTGGGAGCATTGTGGTTATAATTATGTAGTATAGTAAATGTATGTACATAGGTACCAGTTGAGTGTTGCTGTGTCCTAAAACTAAAAATTCCGGATTTAGTTTTGTTGATTTGGACCACTTGGCGAACCTAGAACTTAATATATGTAATTCTATATTTAGGTATACACTTATGGATTCACTTACACTCATTTTCTTCTTGTTGCATTAATGATATATGAACCAAATAATGGCCTCATCACAGGGCCCGAGGATATTTTCCAACTTTTGGAATTTTTTTTCAAATTTGCCAAATAGGTATCCGTTGCAACATCTATATGATGTTTTGTATTTGCGATTAGCTGTATGAAATTGTTCCACAAGTCCCTATCCCTAAGAGCCAATATTGTTTAGTTATAACATATTTATGTTAATAACAATAAAGATTATGTAATTAACAAGTACCTACAATATAGTAATAAAATAATATATTTATAAAAATCTCATATTTTTTCTAAAACCCCCTCCGAAAAATTTTCTGCGTCCACCCCTGTCTAAGAGTATTTCTTGTCATGAAAAGTGCTACTTTTCCGTTCGCACACAGGATTAGTAAAAAGTTGTAAGTCACTAGGTCCTGGTTTTCTTCGAGCTCTTGTTCCACCTAATTTATTTTATTTATTTCAATTACAAGATGTAAAGGTAAAATAATAAAAATAAAAATCATGACACTTAAAAAAAATCGAAAGAAAGTCTTGAAATTGTCTAGAATATGATGAAATATAACAAGGTTTTCTCATATTGTAGACATAACTTTCTTCAGGCTCTGGAATTCGGGTTTCACTTTCTTAATGTAAAATTGGCAGAAGAAGCATCTTAGGCAGAAGTAATTTTGTTTCGATTTGAATAAAGTTCTGAGTTGCAAAAAAAGTATAGTTTTGCCCATACAAACCTTGCCAAGAGTACTATTTATATGAGTGTACCATAAAAGGGTACTATTTAAGATTATACAAATGTTTTTGATGTATGCAACCCACATTCTTAGGCTTTTTGCGAGCAGCACAAGAGGTAATATTGAAAAATCTAGTATCTTTTGATAAATAGCTAGAGCTTCCAATTTCTCCGTAAGTTATTTTGTAAGGCTCAATTACGAATTTTTTCGAGATCTTCATTTAAAAGGTGAATAGTATGATAAAAAGTACTGATTGGGAACCCATGGAAGAGTTCAATATCATCTACTGCCATAAATATTTCATTAATTTACAGAGAGAGAGTGAGAGAAGAGTGTAGGACCGAGTGTGGACCTTTGTAGTACTTCAATTTGTATTAAAAATACCTATTAGAACTTAAACTCAGTTTTAAGCTTTTTAAACTGTCTCGAAAGCTGTTAAAAAATCGAGAAGCCTTAAAGAATCAAGGTAACATTTATAAAGTGCATTTCTTATTTTTTCAATAACTGCAAAAAGAACTGTCTTTGAACTTACTTTCGCCTATAAATCCGACTGTATCTAACTTTTGAGGTATTTTTACATTTGATTAAAAATTACTTTTTCAAAAACTTTCGAAAAAAAAATCGTTAAATAGCTTTTGATACAATCGAGTGTTTAGTCGATGCATCGAGTGTACGAGGTTCCTTATTTGTTTTCCAATCGAATCGAAACAATCAGCATATCCTAATTAGGAACTGTCTATTTTCGATCTACTCAACCAAGCTCCTTTATATTAAAATAATATGGCTTCCGAGCTCTGCCACATTAACGGCAGGTTTTAGGTACTGGGATGATCTAAACTTTCTTCCACTCCAATTGAAACTTAGAATTCTATTAAAGACTTAACATTTCAAATACGTAAGAAGCAGCGTTGGTAGCATTTGATTCATTTAATCGATAAAAGTGCCTCCGCAATAGGTTCTTCACAGACTCCTTGAAAGTAAGAAAGAATAATTTTCCTTATTACGATCAATATCAACTGGAGTATTGTCGTAGTTGTTTCCATGATTGCTTTTCCGGACTAGACGGGCTTAAATTTGGTTTTCGAAAGGAAGATTTTGCAGATATGAACTTCATCGTTCGACTTTCTCAAGCAGACATCAAGTTCCTTCATCAAATTAATAACTTCTTGGTCAGATGGTAATAAGAAGTGTATCAAGATGTTAATGTACAGTTTTCAAGGGAACGTGATTTTTATAAGAACGAGATTTAAAAAAGAAAAAACTTGGTCATTCACAGAGGTCATTCAGCTCAGAAATATATTTTCAAAATATTTCATTTAATATAAAATAATGCCATGGAAATCATAAGTTTTTCATATGTAAGCGTGAATTCAATAAATAAAAATAATCTCGATTGCGTATGCTAAGATAGTTTAAAAAAACTGATTTTTTTCGAAACCCAATAAAAACAAAATGCTTCTTAGAAAACAAAATTATCAAAAATTAAATTTAAAATCCGTTGAACAATTTTGAAGGAAAATTTAAAAATTGTATCTACCAAGCTTAAAGAAAATCGGTCTTACTGAACAGTCGAAAAGCCAGACAGAATTGCGAGGACTTCTTTTTTCTTTGTCTCTATCATCTTTATTAGTATATATATATATGTATATAATTTATTAGAAAACTAGAAGTTTGATATTTTATTCATAATTTATTATTATTCAATCATCTTATTTTAAAGAATAAACATCTTATTTAAATCGAAAACGAAAAAACACCATTATATTTGAGATTACATAAACGGATTTTAAATTTCTTTATTAAAAATAATTTGTTAACATAAAACTAAAAAATTAAATAATTAAAAAATTAAATTCAAAAGTTTGAATGCATTTCGGCTAGTCTACTATCCATCATCAGCAACACGACTGAAGGAAGCTTTCTCTAATATGAACATATCAAAGGGCACGGTAGTGCCCAGCCAAGTTCTGGCACTACACCCTTTTTACAGGAACAAACTCAGCCGGTTTTTAACCCCTCCCTATATTCAGTACCAATGAAGTCAGAAACTTGAAATTCCGAATATTTGCTAAACCAGTCAGGCACAAGCGTCTCACCAAATTTCAATTTTCTAGCATAAGCGGTTCCTGAGATATAAGGCCTCAAAAATCACAAAAACCCTAACTGACTGACTCACTGACTGACTGACAGATCATCAAAATTATGGAGCACTTCCCTACATCGTAGAAAATTTGAGGTTTTACATTCAGAGGGCGTGATATTCGCCCACTTTCTCCAAATTGGTGTTGCTCGAATGGAGCACTTCCGACTGCTGTAAAACGATGAAATTTGGTAAAGAGGTGGAGCTTAAATTGCATACCTAAAAAAAATATAAAATTTGAGGTTTCCATTCAGGGGCGTGGTATCCGCCCAATTCCTCAGAACTGATGTAAATTATATGGCACACTTCCGATTGCAGTAGAGCAATGAAAGTTTCTGCCAAGTTCTTACTTCATGAAGGTTTAATACCGAATATTTAAACTAGCATAATATTGAAACAGCTACAATGTAATAGAGAAATTTTATTATTTAATGATTACTGCCTAAAATTTGATGGTTTCACTGGTCAAGTTTTTAAAACCTTTCGAATTAGGCTTAAAAAAAACTTGCCAAGTAAGCCCATCAAATTTTAGTCAGTAATCATTAAATAATAAAATTTCTCTATTACATTGTAGCTGTTTCAATATTATTCTACTTTAAATATTCGGTATTAAACCTTCATGAAGTAAGAACTTGGCGTACTTTTAGATTTCAGTACTTTTCACGGCTGACTTGTTACACAAAGGTTTTTGTATAGAAGAACTTGGCTCTTTTTTTAACATTTATGTTTTTGGTCTGATATTATAATTTGTATTTAACTGAGCTCTAAAGTTTAAAAAATAAGTAATAATCTTAACATGTCAAGTCTGATCAAAATCTCGAGTTCGATTTTTTTTTTAAATGCATAGGTTTGCATCTAAGCAACCTGTATGTACCGCCTAAAAAACGCAGCGGCCCATGAACCACGGCCAGTTTTATAATTTATCTTTTAATTAATAATCTGGCTAGGAAACTTAATAAATCAAACTATTCAATATTCAATCATTTCAATAATTAGAAAATATTAGTTTATGACTCATATTGAGGCCACATGCAAACCAAAAGTCCTTCAACCAATTAAAACTGTTTAACAACTACTCTACGTCGTAAGCCATGCGGTAGTAGTTAGTATATAGCAATATGGAAATTATTTTGATAGTTAATCATTGATCCGAATAATTATTGAAAATTAAACTGAAAACGTTTAGCTATTTACGTGACCAGAGCCGCGCAAACAGATGAGGTTTGAAGCCTTGGGCTGTATGCTTCATTGGATATGTATTTCCATTAAGTGATGATATTTTTGAACTATTGACTATTTATGTACATATACGGGGTGTCCCTTAATTCGTGCATAATATTTTAGAAAAAAATCATCTCCGTTTAAACAAATTTGATATTCTATCTTCGTCTTGAGATATCAAGTTTTAAGTTTTTAAACATACCATTTTACTATTTTTTATGAATGAACGTATGTAACAATAATAAAAATAAAACACAATGAAAAGTTTTGCGCAAAAGCCCGGAATATTATGATACTTTTTTTTGCTTTAAGTTCCAAAAGGCTCTATGAATAAAGAATGATTTTGTTTGGGTTTAAATATTTTTACGTGTGTACTAAAACTCTTATAACATAATGTTCAAAGTGTCCTCCTTGGTTTTGTATGCATGATAGAGGCTGTTTTTGGATTTCATTGTGAATATTTATTGATAATAGCTGCTGCTTCACGTTTGATGACGCTTTAAGAATACGGTCTTCTAATTCACCTAATTGTGCTATTTCGGTTGAATAAAAAAGTCCTTTCACTCTTCCCCATACAAAGAACTGTAATACTGTAAGGTCAGGAGATCTTGCAGGCCAGTGAAATGCTCTATTTCTTCCTGTCCAATGATTACCATACTCTTCATCTAACCAAATCTTTACCTCTCGACCATAGGGGGCTGGAGCAACGTCCTGCTGGAAATATGATGAAGCAAGTTGCATATTAAGAGGAATATCCTCCTATAGTTCTGGTACGATATGTATTTCCAACTACTCGGTAACTAGGAATTCGTCGGTTTGGATAAAGTTCCTGGTATATCTGTCGCGCTCTAGTAGAAGTTTTCCATTGCACAGCCCATAAACGAAAATAATGTCTGCGTATTTTTGGTTTGTAAATGTAGAAATTTCAAACAGAGTTTCTAATCAACTGTGGCTTTGGGGCTAAAAAATAAACTGATCAATTAATTTCGTTAACTATTCTTTTATACCGTTTTCGTTAGGTACATTTTTCAAATAGGCCTAAATACCCCAAACCTAACTCTTTTTGAAAATTTTAAGGAAACGGAAAAGGAAATGAGGGTTTGACAGGTACTCAAATAAACGAGCCAGTGCTATGCTATTTTTAAAAACTTTGCAAAATTCTTGAAAAAGACTATTATTGTTAACTGTTGTTAGGAATGCGTCCAAAAAATACTTTTTTTACCTAGTGCAGGTTTTCCCAAAAAAAAAAAAAAAAAAAAAACAAAAAGCAAAAAACCCTTTTTTACTTGTTTCAGCTTTTCCCAAGTATATAATGAAATCTATGTGTTGATATTAAGTTTTATTTTAATTATTGTTACAAAATCAATAGTAACACGTTATGTTTATTTCGCATTTTCTGGGGAAAATTGAGCGTAAAGTCAAAAAACTAGGATGGGCAGGAAAAATGGAACATGTTGCCTGGAAACTGGATATCTCAAGACCGAGATGAGATATCACTCACAAAGACTAATATTTCTTTTAAAAATAAAGACCTGAATGAAGTTTCTTTCATTAGAACTAACAGCGCAGTTACTATTAACATGGGTCAGTGTACACCAAAGTAAGCCTTTTCTTAAATCCCCGATATATGATATATGTATATATACATAGATTGGAGATAGACCCTTACTGTGAAACGATTTTTTCTTAGAATATACCCAAAAATCAAGCCCTAAAATATAATGCACGAAATCACGGACACCCTGTATACATATATTTAGATTTAGCTAAAATGAATGTGTTTCTCAACAATTGATTAATCCTTGTGCCTTGCAATCAATTTGATTGTGTTGTGAACGATTGTGTGATTGATTGATACTCGTACATTTTGTTCAATGTTATTTGTGTATGTACTTACATTGTCGTTTGAATTCAACATGAATTTCATAAAAAATGTTATCTCTGTTTTGATAACACTACAAACTGAAGTGGCTAAAATGATGGCCAAAAATAATTGCCCGCATCGTAGTTTGATGGCCAAACAATTATGTGACCAAAATATTTCTCTTTAGCACCTAACTACGTACGTACAGTGACTCTCATTAATATTCGGTTTTTTACTTAAATATTTTTCAAAATGCAGTAACTTGTCTTAAAACAAATGAATTGTAACCATTTATTTTTAGTTTTAATCTGTGTCTTATTGCATAATTTTCAGGGGTTGGTTTTAGAAATTCTGTAAGGATCTAAAATACTCGAAAAACTAAGAAAAAACACCTTCATTAATATTCTTTTTTTTAAACTTTGACGATTTCTTCTGTTTTTAATCAGGGTAATCGATTGTTAATTTTAATTTCAGTTTGAAACTATATTGAATTTGATTGTGATGCTTTTTTACTCAAAGGCTGAGGTAGCGTCAGCTTGTCCAGGGTCAATCCGAAGAAAGCACAAAACTCGGTTTAAAAGTTCAGAACTCCAAATAATGTCCGATTTTATTCAGCTTAAACTTAATTCTAAATAACAAATTATTTCATATACTTGTACACTTGTATCAAATTCTTAAATAACTAACACGGTATTTCATATAGTTCACAAAATTTCATATACCTAAATAATTAACACGGTATTTCATATATAAGGGTGAGACGGTGGGATTAGATCCCTAGCCTTGACTAGCTATAGGCAGAACGCAGTGGGATTAGATCCCTAGCCTAAGGAGCGACAAGACACGGTCAGACGGTAGGATTAAATCCTTAGCTTTGATTGAATTGCCTGGCAAAATTGGTAGTGAGATTAATCTCTAGCCTCGGCTCAAATCGCAGCGGGGTAGGATTAAATCCTTAGCCTCAAACAAACGTTCGTGGAAAAACAAGGGGCGGTGGTGACAGAAGGTGGGATAACTTCCCTAGCCTTGACTGAAGCTATAGGCAAAACGCAGCAGGATTAGATCCCTAGCCTAAAGCAGCGACAAGACACGGTCAGACAAGTAGGATTAAATCCTTAGCTTTGATTGAAACGCCTGGCAAAATCGGTAGTCAGATTAATCTCTAGCCTCGGGCTCAAATCGCAGCGGGGTACAAACGGGGTAGGATTAAATCCTTAGCCTCAAACAAAGTTTAAGACAAAATAAAGGGGAGGTACCGAAAAGGCAGAACAACACAACACACAACACACACACAATTTACGGCCAGAGCCAAAAGCCTTGAAACGTCTGTATAGTACACTACGTACCCTATCAGCGTGTTTCGGGGATAATCTGCAACCTAAGTACTCTATATTGGTACCTCAACAACAATAGGCGAGAGAGAATCCGATTTTGTCTAGACTCTAGATTTTCCACCTCCCTATATCATATCCATGGTCATCAGCAAATGTGAATACATAAAAAATAAACATAATGCATTCCTCGTAATTTGTTGTTGTACCACCGACGACTAAACTTCAATGTATGTTGTATGTACATCTCCGTGGACACCTAAAGGTATGCAATGGTTTTGGTATATTTGGTGGTTGAGCAGAAAAGGCTGCTTTAGGTGAGTAGCTGAGTAGTTGCGTCGGCGTGCCGCGGTGGGTGAAGTATGTGACTTCGTTACATGATTTCATTTATTTTTAATTTGTAAAATCAAACGCGATGGGCCGTTAGCAGTGCCGGATTAAGCCAGCGCGGGGCCTGTAGCAAATTCTATCAAGGGGCCCTTAGACTGTTTTAGGTTAGGCACTTATCAAGTTTATGGTATTAAATAAAACAAAACTGTTACAAACAAACTTTTCTTGATTTAATTTGGGAAAATTTATAAATAATGCTGTTGATATCGACTTCTCGGAGTAAATCATGTTCAATATTCATTAAAGTGAGGAGATTACGACGTTGTTGGCTCATCGTCTTCCTCAATTCCTTTTTAACACGTTTTAATGTTGAGAAAGATCGTTCACCACTGCAGTTGGTGATCATGAGAGACAAATAAATGCGCAAAGCAATTTCAACTTTCGGGAAACAAGATTGTAAAGAATTATTTATCAACAGCTTGTAAACCTGCATTTCCAGAGCCTCATGATTCCTGCTGTCAATAATACCAGCCACATCAGAATTGAGCATTGAAGCGAATTGCACTAATTCGTTGCCCAGACTGTCCTCCAAATCATCTGCGTAAGCGCTTACTATGGTTGCAGATTTTTAATTTCTTCTGGTGGAAGAGATTTTATATGAAGGTTTTTATAATACAAATTCTATATACTACTGAAATAAATCTGCCAAGTAGAAGACTTAGCACAATTAATGGACTTGTTGAATTATTGATTCAAAATAGCTTTTATGGCTTTTAGTCCACAAAAATTGGCGTTTCGTCCGGGTGATCGCACATGGACTCATCAGTTGGCTGTGAGGACCTTGTCAATACGCAATTTTTATTGAATTCAGTTCATCTTACATTGATTTTTTGACAAAAATCCAATGTGAACTATATCCAACCAACATAAAAATTGTAATCGTTAACGTTGAAATATTTTGCTGATTTATTTCAGTAGTATATAGAATTTGTATTATAAAAACCTTCATATAGAATCAATGCTCGGCCACGGGCAAAATATTTCAACGTTAATGATTACAATTTTAATCTTGGTTGGATATAGTTCACATTGGATTTTTGTCAAAAAATCAATGTAAGATGAACTGAATTCAATAAAAATTGCGTATTGACTAGGTCCTCACAGCCAACTGATGAGTCCATGTGCGATCACCCGGACGAAACGCCAGTTTTTGTGGACTAAAGGCCAAAAAAGCTATTTTGAATCAGGAAGAGATTTTAGCTCTCGGAATATTCCGAAAATGCCAGCAATTTTATGATAACTGTTCATATACGTTTACCTAAAGCAATGAGTACGTTATCAATGGTGATAATAAATACCTGAATTTCATACCGTTGTCCAATTTGCGTTTGGTGCGGTGCGAAACATGATTTTTGGTAAGACCAGCAGATAGAAAAATAAAATTTTAGTTGATCATTTTGATGCAAATATTTTCTTCTTAGTAATTGTGACTAAATCTAATATGTAAATAATACTTTTTTATGGTCAGAAAAGGTTGGTGCGCGGGGCCCCAAAATGTGCGGGGCCCGTAGCATTTGCTACTCTTGCTTCGTGGTTAATCCGGCACTGGCCGTTAGGGAAAAAATTCTTCGCTTACGAAGAGAAACTTAGTAACTAACCACTGTGTAAAAGGTTTAACTTGCAATGAAATCGCAGAAATATAAGAATAAATCTTAATAACAGTGGTTATATTGATAAAAGTTATCGCAACCGGAGACGTATCGACTTCAAGAAGCAAAAAGGCCACCCAAATAAATTAACAGCTCACGAATAAGGAAAAAAAAAACCTTACCTCAGTTTTTAAGTACCCAAAAATCGTCAAAGAAGTTCTGGTTGAATGGCGGAATCACGTGTCTGCGTCAACCATTCATCGCACCATTAAGGCTAATGGTTTTAACGGTCACGTTGCCAGGAAAAAGCCATACATGAACTTATGCAACCCCCTCATTTTGCAAAAAAAAAATCCATCATGGTGGGAAGATGTCATTTTTGCGGATGAAAGAAAATTCAAGCTTTTTGTTCCGGTAAAGAGCTGAAGGGCAAACATTTTAAGCCGATTGTAAAGCATAGGGGAGGTCATGTGATGGTGTGGAGTTGCACATTGGCCAAAGGCGTAGGCAAATTGCTATTTATCGATGTGATAATGAACAAGAAATATTATTAGAGGAGAAAACATTAGGCATCAGAGCGCCGAAAAATTGGCTATTTCGTGGTCCTTAAAATTTTACCAAAACAACCTCAAACATAAAGCCCATATTATTAGCGAATGGCTGCTGTATAACTGTCCAAAAGTCATTGCGGATCCTGCACAATCTCCAGACTTTAACCCGATTGAAAACCTGTAGGATAAACTGCAACGCTCTGTGAGGGAGAATCCTGCTTCTTCTACAAATGATTTAAAAGCAACACACTGGTGAAAAATAAGCCCAGAATACCTACACAAAATTCTGACAAATATGCCAAGACGTTTACCTGGAGTGGTAAATAATAAAGGATACGCCACTAAATATTCATGCTATTATTAACAAATTTAATAAAAACTTAAACAAACAAAAAAAACGAATATTAATGGAGTGTTTATTTCTTAACTATGATCATTTTATTTGTATAGTTTTTAACTTTTTTTTGTCTTAAAACGGTTTTTGGTTATATTTCTAACTCTTTTCTAATCAACAACAAGTGTATTTTGGTAATAAAATCTGAAAACAAAAATTGTTGAAATAATGGTGCAAATATATTAGCTTATAGTCCTTGAGAAAAATATAACATAGAAAACCGAATATTAATGGCAGTCACTGTTCATAGAAACCCCTTTTGCCTTGGTAAGGACTCTTTACGTAAACCATTGTACGTATTGTTTTTAAACCCATATTTCCGTTGCTAAGTTTCAATTGCTGATGCTGGAAGCTTCGAGGGGGCTACCTTAATTATTTTAACATCCATTGAACATGAAACACTCTATTGAGGGGAAATTAAATTCACGATATACTCGTAATTGGAATCATTTTATCGGTAGAACAGTCACAATAAGCGAACGATAAATAATTTTAAATTGGAAGGATTTGTAGCGACCAACAAATAAATCGGGTGATGTATTTCTATGTTGGAAATGAAGTGGTACTGTAGAGAGAAAATTTAAGATCCTGTTTGATAATTTAAATTTTTTAAAGTAAGTTTGGTTCGTCAAAAGAGCAATACTGTGTAAAATAAAGTCTTTTACGTTTGTTAGATTGAAACAAAAGTAGTGTTATTTGTTTTTATCAACGAAAACGTACGAAGATAACAATAGATTTTCAACTCCGCATTGTTCTTTTTGGGCTTTACTAATAATCAAATTTAGTGTTAAGGTGAAAAGAATATCTCCAGATTTAAAAAAAAAATCGCATACCAATAACGAACTCAATCTCCGGTTTAGTAGTTAGCAATATTTGAAAATTTAATACACGGAAATCCAAGTTTAAAGTCCAACACTAAATAAAAAGTGTTACCTTCGTGCTGTATTATTTTACCTTAATTTGTATTTAATACATGAATCTGACCAATCTTGCGATCTAAAAGTGAAAAGAAGTACTTTATTTATTTTTTGTATAATTATGTGCAACAGGAACTGATTACTTATTTTTCTCATAAATATTTAGTACGTCTGAATTTTACTTTGTGTACGAGCTTAATTTGTTGATTCCATTTTATGTGTAGTATTTACATAGTTGCGTATATCTAAAAAGTAATTTTTGCGTTAAACGGGAATCGATTTAAGACACTTTTTTTTTGTAATTGTATTGGTTAAATTGTGTGTCTTTATTTATTTTGAAAAGAAACATAAATATCACTTGAACCGCTTTTAGAAGAGTTGGATGAGCTTGAAAAACTTATCTTACAAATTTATATGGGGATGATCTTCCTTTATTATTAAGTATTAAAAAAAAAAAAAAAAAAAAAAAAAAAACAGAAATACTCGTATACGCTTCGAATACAGTTTTCAAAACCATTCAACCAAATTTAAAATTACATTTGTTTAACTGGTATTTATATTTAGATTCACAATATTTGTTTGAACAAAATTATAATTTTTGCTTGCAAATAGAATGACACTTGTCAAAATCAGAATATCGATGATAATAATATAAATTGAAAAATACGAAGACATAAACTTCGTCGTAACATTGTAAGTCTGTCAAATTTTCCATAAAAATTTTGATAGATTTACGCAGTTTACGAGTTTTACGATATTTACGACTGCCTACGGCCTTTGTGTGAATAATTTAACGGCCAGTTTGTTCACAATAGGATAAGTTTTTGATACTGCTTTCAGAAAGGTTAAAAGGTGTTAATCAACCAAAATCAACTGATTAGCTAAATCCGTGATTAAAAGGGCGATTCCGCTATAGACGATTTTTGACACCAATTTTTGAACTACAATATTTTTTTACTTTTTTTGATAAATATTCAAAGTAGAAATACTATATTTATTAATAAAAACAAAAACTGAGACCTAACTTATATAGAACATTTTTGTTTGCGCTTGGCAACATTATCATACGAAGAGTCGGTACGAACTGCAATTATTATAACTGGTAACATAAGCTCAAAATAGCTACATATTTCCGACAGTTTTGAGTTATGCTTTACTCAATAGACGTATGAAGCAACATGCCATTTAATCGTTTGCATAAAAACATGTACGAATTTGTTGTTATATTTTTAGCATTATTGATTGCAAATAGCCATTGTAAGTTTGTTGCACCCGCGATATAAAAGATATAAAAGTTTACTTTTTTGGCAGAAATAAAGTGCTAGCGTTTTGAAACTTTCTAAAAGTAAGAAGAAAACAAAACTAAAATTAAATCAGTCGTTATTAGGAATATATTGTACGTTGAACGACAAAAAACGTTGATTTAAATTGGTTGCACCCGCGATCCCAATATTAAGATCGCGGGTGCAACTTATTGACTACTAACATTATAACGTGATTTATTGTATTTTATTGATAAAATATGCTTTGAATAATAATTTCTGCTGTTCACGTTTTTTTTTAACTATTTAATATAATATTTTGTTCTTTTTTATATAAAAATATATGGTTAAATGGAAGTGAAACAAGAAAAAGAGACTGCTTTACAGAAAATTGACAAAAAATTAACAAAAATTCTGAGCTTCATGCAGAAAAAGGACGTAGAAATTTAATGTGGAGAGATGTATTGAAAGGGAAAATGAAGGCAGATACAAATTTTAAAATTCCGACCAGAATCAGACAAAACGAAAAAATGCAGGCAACACAAAAAAAGGCAGGCACTCATTACATCAGTCCCTGTAGACTGAAAAAGTCGCACAAGTGAAACGTAATCGCCCAAGGAGTCCCACTAACGTAGTTGAAGTGGTAAAAAATGTATTTAAAAAAAAAACTGATTCCACCAAAGCAATGCCTAAAAAACTGAAGGATAACAGGTGATTTCTATAAAAGAGATAATATTAGCAGACAAGTGCCGGGTATAAAAGATGAGAAATCGATTAAGTCGGAAGTTAAGAATTGAGAAGAGTACAACGACCATGAGCATTCGTGAAGTTAAGTTTTCAATGTTTTTATTGAGTCAGAAGACGAAGCATTAAATTCTAAATCTCCAACAGGGTCTTTTGAGCCCCCCTATATTACCAGTACATCCATGCTCTAAAATACCGTTCTGTTTTTACAGCAGCAGTATTTTCAAAAGTAATTCCCGCAGGTTTGTACCTTCTTGCACCAGGTAGGCTGCAATATCACAGTATCGTTATGTGGGGTTATCCTTAACCGATATCGATGAAGATGGAGTACTTCTAACATACATATATGTATTTTCGAAAAAATATTGAAGTATTTGAAAAAACAAAATTATAATTAATAGAGAAGGGTACTGACTTGTTACATATGTGCCTTATTTTATATTTTTTCCAGTTTTTTAAATCAGTTTACTAATTTAAGTTAGACGCGTTGCACCCGCGATAATTTGATGTTGCACCCGCGATTGATTTAAAAGTTAATATTTCATTGCTTACTTTTGTTTTCTATCTTTATTTTTATTTATTTAGTTAATTGAATCAACGTCGTTCAATATATGTAAGAATAGCATGATAAATGTTTCACAATTAACAGAAATTGTGTTTTTTGTACTATGATCTAGAAAAGTCGGGCCGATTCTGTTGCACCCGCGATCGCACTTTGAAACCATTCTTCTGCCAAATTATTTATTATATTTTAGAATTCTAAATGGATTAAAAATAAATAGGTGAAAATGTATTCCTTCAAGTAATAATGTCAATAAATATTTTGCTTATTTTATTATTAAATGTTCTTCAAATGAGTCTAAATGTTACACCCGCTATAATGGAATCGCCCAAAAACTAAAACTTTGGATTTTTTGTTAGGATTTGAAATAATCATGATTTAAGGATGACACATTGTGAAAAACCTAGCCCCTACTGTTAAAGTAAAAAACAAATACTGTTAACCAATAAAAAACCTAAAAAAACAAACAATTAAATTCTCACACAAAAAATGCCAGTTCACGTATTTTTATTTTAAAAATATTTTAAGTTTAAGATTTACTTGGTACATGAAATGAAAAGTCCATATAGGGAGTTATTGTAATCGGTCCGATTTGTCAAATTGGAATTTTTGACATTTCTCGACGATTCAAGGTCCCTAGAGGCTATATCAATCATTTTTAGAGAGATGTCTCTGTGTGTGTGTGTTTACGTACGTCCGTACGTTCTGGTACCATTTTTCGTCGTCGATATCTCAAGAACGAGTAAAGATATCGACTTCAAATAAATTTTGTTTAATAGATAATAACTTCGAAAGAAGCTGAAAGGGCGTTTATTAAAATTCAGTGATTAGTTTTTTCACTATAACGGTTTAAAAAAAAGTAAAAATTTTGGTTAGTTTCAAATATCTCACGAAAAAATAATGCTATTGATTTCAAATAAAATTTAATGTAGGTACTCATTATAAGGTCATTCAGATTTGGTATGAATTTTATGAAAATGAACATACCGTTATTTTTTTAAATAAAAAAATCTGAAAAAAAAAATTTTATAACCTAGATATTCTAAGAACGAAAAACAATTTGAAACTCAAAATAATTTTATTTTACGAAAAATAATGTGTTTGACAACTGGTGAAAATTTCAAAAAAAGTCAGTTTACAGTTTTTTTTACAAAAAATAAAAACTATATAAAATTCTATTGAAAATTGGTAAAAATTGTTTTTCGACTCAAATTTCTCGAGAACAAGTGGTGATATTGACTTCTAATTTAGTTTATTTTATACATAGTATAATTTTGTACAATTGGTAAAATGTTGACAAATATTGAATTAATAGTTTTTTTTTTAAATAAAAAAACTATTAAAAATTCTAGTGAAAACTAGTTAAAATTGTATTTCAAGTCGAATTTCTTGGGAATGAACACCGATAGTGCCTTCTAAAGTAGTATGTTGTTTTATACATCGATTCCTTCCCGTAAGAATGTATACTAAGCGACATTTCTAAAATTGTTCAGGAAACGAAAAAAAACGAAGAAAGTTCTAGTTGAATCATAGTGTGCTTATGCATAATTTTTTTGGCGGATAATAAAAATTTCAGGGGGCAACATTATTTTAATGAGAAAACATGACAGTTGATAAATTTTTTTATTTGTACTCTAGTTTCCTTTTCATGCATAATAGGTTGGCGAAACCCAGGCCAAAACGTGGCCCTTAACATATAGTATATTTTCTCATCAAAAAGTCATTTTCGAAAAAAGTGTCGCTTAGTACATTCTTACGGGAAGGTATCGACATAATACAATTATTAACATATGGTTAAATTTTGACAAGTATCGAATTGACAGTTTTATCAAAAATATACAAAAAATCTACTAAAAAGTGGTAATATTTGTTTTTCGACTAGAATATCTTGAGAACGAGCAACGATATTGACTTTGCCATTATTTTTAATGTTAGATATACATAATACAATTTGTAACAAATGGTTTATATTTGACATATATCTAGTTTTAGAGCGGATATATTTTGTAAGTACCCTTCCATCAATAACCAAACCATATCTTTTATATTTGAATATTTCGTTTTTAATTTTTTTTTCAATTAAAATGTTTGGAACCGAAATAATAAAGTAATTTCTATAATATAATACATTTTGAAACAACTTATACATCAACAATCTCAATTTCAAATCTCTTTATATAAATGCTTTTCAATCTTAAAATAACGTTTGTTTGAATTTTACAGCTAAATTTTGTTTCGCTGAAAATTTGGTTATTTAAAAAAAACTAAATATAAAGTTTTCAAGACCACAAATGGGAAGTTATCAGTGTGGGTCGCACCCAGCCTCTTTTTTCTTTAATATATCACACGGGCTCAAGGGCAGGGCCGCCGCAACCGTATGTGCAATATATGCAACGCACAAGGCCGCCAACGACTAGGGGCGGAAAATTAAGAGATCGATCTTACTCAATTTATACAGCATACTCCTTAAGCTTTTTGAGCCCGTTTACATTTGACCGTTCACTACGTAGTGCCCACACACAATCTACTACAAATATTTATTCATATTTTGTTTGTGACACCAAATAACTTCTTCGATTGCAGTCATAGTCTTAGCTGCTTAACGCCATGTTGCATGTCGCCACAAATTGACACTTGGGAAATAGCTTTCCACGCAACCTATATCTCAGACTTACTATAAACTCGAAAAGGATATTGATTGTTTTAGATTTACAGCCCATGTATTTCTCATAAAATAAAACGAAAACAGTGTCTCGAAAACATTAATTTTACTAATTACTCGTGTTTTTGTATGAATGGGTATCAATATTCTGATTGCAATTATATAGCTAAATATCTTAAATCTAAGTTGGTAACTTAAAAACAAAATTTATCGAAGATGATTTTTTAAAACATTCCTTATTTTACCGATGAAAAATGTAAACAAACCGCCTTTTCAACGGAAAGAAAACAATAACCACAGGTAGGTAAACGGAAAAATAAGTATCTAAATATTTATGTTTGTTTTTAAATAAGGGCTTACGAATAGTTTTTAATTAATTTTGGAATTGAATAGATAAATAACTTAAATTTCAACGGATTAAACAAAATCAGAATAACCCGGAAATTTGACGTTTCATTGGTCGTTCGAATTTTAGCTTTTGACATTCAGAGTTCAGACTCTATTTATATCAAAATTTAGTTCGCACACAAGCCACTAAATGTCAAATTCCATCAAATGATACCTAACATGTCAAAGAATTATATATAATACTTCCAGATCCGAAAGTAAAAAATTAAGTGTTTTAAAAAGGAAGTAAAAACACAAACTTTTAAAAGTATCAGAAACTACTTGTTCTTTCTTCTGTCAAGCTATTTATTTTTACCAAAGATTTGATTTGACATATGTACATAAATTAAAAACTGTGCTAGGAACTCGAATCTTTGCATTTATATGAGAATGATTTTGTTGAAGAAAATTATTTGCAATCGCCATATGTTTTGTTTCCTCTTAAAATAAAATTTAAATAATTCATTTATACAATGACTTAAACAACTCTTTTAGTAGTAGATCAGGTTGCCATGTGATGCAAGAAAATATTAGTTTATGCAAGAACAAAACTTATAACAAAGTTATAAATAAGCTTTTATATACAAATTAAAAAAAAAATATTAGGTACTTTAGGAATAAAAAATTAATTTCCACAAAAAAAAGTAAAAAAAATTTATTAAAATCCGTTCAGCCGGTAATGAGAAATTCAAAAATCGACAAAATGGTTCTATGGTCGGTACAGTCAGTTATATATTGCTTTCAATTTTTTTTGCTTAAATATAGAACGTAAAAATTTATCATAAGAAAAAACGATTTTTTAAAATTCTAGGAGACGTTTTCGAGAAAACTACGATTTTCGAAAACCATTTTTTAACATTTGTAGTGTAGGTGCAGTTATTTTTAGGTAATACATTTTTTTCTCTTTATATTAAGAAACTTTTATTTATCAAGTTTTAAAAAAAAAAATCTAGCATGGGGTTTTCGAAATATTGAGTTTCGAGATATGGGGCAACAATTTAAGGTTCTTACACGCGGGCGCACCAACAACCCGTGGCGGCACTGCTCAAGGGTATATTATGGATCCTCATAATCTTAAACATAGCATTGGCGATGGGGAAATTATGGGGGGAGAGAATGAAGGTGTCGATGAACATTGGTCTTGAATGTTTCCAAATTAAAACGACAAGGGAAAACCGTGCCGGGTAAATCATACCATAATCGTGTTGCGTGACTACAAAACGAATCTTTATATTTGACGGTGCGAGCAATATTAGGCTCGACGGTGTTTTAAGAGATGGGAATGATTCCATGATAGTTCTGTTTCTTATTAGTTTTAGAGCTCTGTTCTGGATTCTATCAAATAAATGCAGAGAAGTTTGTGCTGCATCTGCCCAAAGATTATAGTTATATTCGAGTTTTATAAATTGTACCCAGATGAGAAGGGGTGAAGAATTTCTTACATCGATATAGAAATTCTAAGCATTTAGCTGCATTTGTTGACAGTCTGGAGAATGTGGTCATTCGAACGAAGATCGTTGTTGACAATACAGTGAAGTGGATTAGAAGCTTCAGACAAGAAATTATTTATATAAATGAGGAAGAGAGTCGGAGAAACGGAGCTCTGCAGAACACCAGCATTTATTTTGTAAAGATCAGACTTGAAACGGTCCAATACGACATGTATTGAACGATCAAGAAAGTAATTTCTTATCCAAAGAATAAGGGCTTCGTTGATACTACACACACACGTATTTTCGATAACAGAGCCTTGTTCCAAACTCTTTCAAATGCCTTAGAAATATTAAGCGCAATAATCATACTTTCTCCAAAACAATGTTCAGATCTGTTCCACTCTTCGGTGAGATATATGCCATCACCAATTGAATGATTCCTACGAAAACCGTATTACCGGTCACTACGAAGCTTTTGATCTTCGAGATATTCCTTGATGAGCTGCTGATTTGTCTGTGATTTCATGACCTTGGAAAGATGGGAAGAAAGTGCAATTAGTCAATGTTTTTCATCTTCATGGGAAGATTCAAAAACAGTAGGAGCGATGAAAAAGCTTACTCAATGGTTTTGCCAGCAATGAAGAACACCTATTTAGGAGAATGGGAGGAATACCATCAGGACCAGCGGATTTGTTTATATCAATATCTCTTAGGGCTCTAGCGACTGTACCTGTGATTCGGAAATATACCTGTCCCATTGATCGACTTACGTTCTCAAGTACAGGAAAGGCAATGTTGCATCAAATTAAGCTGCAAGCACAATTGAGTCGCCATTATTTACTTATTAATAAATATAAATAAAATTTAAAAAAAATCTCAACACGTTTTCGAAACAACCTATTGAATATTCATAAAATAGATCTGCATTTCTGGATCGAATGAACTAGCTACTATGATCCAAGGCTTTATACATAGACGGTTAACATAAATAATCAAGGCTTCGATTCACTCACTTCACCAATTTATACAACTATTTCAAGCATTTGGACTTTTGAACATATTACAAGACTTTACTACTAACTGGGACTGTTCCTTTTTCGTGAAGGGTCACTGTTTTTGTCACAGTGATGTTCCATTCTCTACCATTTCGAGAACTTTGAACATGGAGGCTGTAACTTAAAGGATATCTTGACTGGAGCATTGTTTATTAATTCAATCAAACTAGCTATTTTCACTCTTAGAACAACATATTCACCTTGTTACATTTTATGAAATTGGTGATTGTATCCAAATATCCCTTGAAGAATTCTTCTTTATAAAGAGTCCGGTATCAGGAGCCCCTTTCTGCTTTCCTTCTATTACTCATCTGAAGAGTTATTATTTACTACAGGGCAGATGAACTTCTTCATTACTTTGCTATCAATAGTGACGCCTTGTCATATTCGGTGAATGTTTGCTTAAACTTGGTCTTGTTGCCATTTGCTTCAAGAACAACCAGTCTTACCTGTTCTTCATTGTTTAACAAAATACAAAATTCTAGGTGCCGTTTTCGAAAACAATTAATTTTTTAACATTTGTACGTGATTCTTGGATATACTCGTATTCTAGGAAAAAATCGTTTTACAAAAAGGCCCTATCTCCAATTTATATATCATATGTAGTATATCGGGCATTTAAAAAAAAAAGCTTACTTTGGTGTACCCTGACCCATGTTAATGATAATTGCGCTATTAATTCTAACGAGTGAAAATTCATTTAGGTCTTTATTTTAAGAAGAAATACCAGCCTTTGTAACTGCGCTCAACAAATTTGATACCTTATCTCTGTTTTGAGATATCCAGTTTCCAGATAACATGTTTCATTTTTACTGCACATGGTAATTTCAATTTTTTCCAGAAAATGCGTAATAAGCATAACGTGTTACTATTGTTTTTGAATGAATGTAGCAATAGTTAAAATAAAACTCAATAAATTTTATGATATTTGGGAAAACTTGAAACATTTAAAATTAAAAAAAAAAGGTTTTTAACTTCCCATAGGGAGTTATTGTAATCGGTCCGATTTGTCAAATTGGAATTTTTGACATTTCTCGACGTTTCAAGGTCCCTAGAGGCTATATCAATCATTTTTAGAGAGATGTCTGTGTGTGTGTGTGTGTACGTACGTTCGTACGTCCGTACGTTCTTGTACCATTTTTCGTCGTCGATATCTCAAGAACGAGTAAAGATATCGACTTCAAATAAATTTTGTTTGATAGATAATAACTTCAAAAGAGGCTGAAAGGGCGTTTATTAATATTCAGTGAGTAGTTTTTTCACTATAACGGTTTAAAACAAAAGTAAAAATTTTGCTTAGTTTCAAATATCTCACGAAAAAATAATGCTATTGATTTTAAATAAAATTTAATGTACTCATTATAAGGTCTTACAGATTTGGTATGAATTTGGAAAAAAATGAACATACCGTTATTTTTTTAAATAAAAAAAACGAAAAAAAAAATTAATAACCCAGATATTCTAAGAACGGAAAACAATTTGAAACTCAAAATAGTTTTATTTTACGAAAAAAATGTGTTTGACAAGTGGTGAAAATTTCAAAAAAAATCAGTTTACAGTTTTCTTACAAAAAATAAAAAACCATATAAAATTCTATTGAAAATTGGTAAAAATTGTTTTTCGACTCAAATTTCTCGAGAACTTGTAGAGATGCTGTGGCAAGGTCCGTCATATTTTTGCCTTGCCCCGGTAAGCGGCTCTGCCGGGGCTGACCGTCTTTCCGCACTACTCGTGGGAAAAAAAATGAAGAAAAAAGAAACAAACAGAAAAATAATGAGAAAAATAAATCGAGCCAGGGCTGACAACGCGGTCACATCTCCTGAAAAGGCTGTCGAGTCAACTCAGAGGTGCGAACGGGTTGTCAACCCTGTGGTTGCTACTAGTGGCGGGAATCCTTTTCCCTCTACTAGCCGCAACCTCTACAAAAAGGAACTACCCGTCAGTGGTACAGCTGTGACGCTCGGCTGTCCCAAGGGCGGTGATTCCAGATCACACCCCATCCCCGCTCCTGCTAGGACGTCGCAAGCGACCCCAAGAAGGGACACTCCATCCGGAGAGGCAAAATCTACGACATGTGGAAATGACTCGAAGGATGAGGGCGCACCCCGATTGGCATCGATAGCGATTAAATCTGGAGGTGGATCCACAACTGTGTCACACGGACATAGTTCTGGGTTGACCAGAAAGAGGTCCATGAAGGCACAGGCCAGTCGAGATCAGCGTAATGCTGCACGGATTCTGGCCGCAGTCGGTGTCATACCGGCGGAGGAGAGAACCCCGGAGCAAACGCGAAAACTCGAGTGGGCTAGTGGCTTCCTTAGCAGTAATAACAAATCGACCTGCAGCGACTCAACGTCAAAGCGCAATAGGTCTCTGGAGGGCGACAAGCCCGAAGCGAAAAGGCAGAAAGTGCATTCCAGCAGCACAACAGCCTTCAATAAAGATCTTTCTTTTAGAGACGCGCTCAAAGGCAAGATCATAGTCGCGGTCATTGACAGGAGTCATGTGGATGGTAACATCTCTCATGATCAATGGGCAGACGTCAAGGCTCACCTTGGTTTCAGATTTCTATCTGTCATCGAGGAAAATCCGGGGCCTCTCCCAGACACAGTCGATGCAGGATGGTACCAAAATCGTATCAAACTCATCGCCTGTGGTGATCAGAGATCTTTCGATCTGTACAGGGTTGCTGTCAATGGCTTGCCAGAAGTCTGGCCGGGTGCCAAGCTCGAAGTTGTTACAAGGGAGAATATTCCTTGCCGACCAAGAGCACGTATAATGGTCCCGGCTCTACACAACTGCCCAGATATGATTATGAAATTAATCAAAACAAGCAATCCAAACCTGCCTACTCACGACTGGAAAGTCCCAAAGGTTGAGAAGGAGACAGTGGGTCGCTATAGATCAGCTCTCTTGGTGATCAATAGGGAATCACTAGCTCCACTGGCCGCGACCGAAGGCGTGATTAGGTATGGTTTTGATGAAATCATAGTACGTATCTACAAAAAAGATGAAGATTCGCTAAACGCGCCCCCCACAGAAGCCCCTTCAGCGGAAGGAAACGCTTCACAACCCCAAATAATGGAGGTCGATGCAACACCACACGAGGAACCACCGACCTCCAAAGCCCCGAACAAGCCATCCGACGTGGATGCTAATTCTATAGTCGACAGCAATTCCGACATGGATACTGAAGACTCCACCTTAGGCATCACTCTGAGTGAGGAAACCCTACTTCATTCCTCCTCAGACGATGAAAACGCCGATAAAACAGTGGTGGAGGTTGATCTGGCTAAAAGTAGCAATGCTGCGATTAGTTCAGATTAATCTCCATCACGCCATCATGGCCACGAACAACCTGGTACTCCGACTGCATAAGAACAAAGAAGACGTTGTCTTGATACAGGAGCCGTGGGTCTCAAAATCCATCATCAGAGGCCTCAGGACTCCTGGTTATAATCTGTTGTATGCATCGGAGAAAGGTGAACCAAGGTCATGCATATTAGTAAAAAAAGACTTACATGTATTTTTACTCCCCAATTACAGCGACAAGGACACTACCACCGCTGTCCTAACAACGGATAAAGCCACCTACTGGCTCATATCCTCCTACCTTGGCCACGACAGCCCAGTTCCAGGAGACACCTTAAGGAAGGCAATTGCGGACGCGCAATCGAAGAAAGTGGGTCTCCTAATTGGAATGGACGCTAACGCCCATCACACGGTATGGGGTAGCTCTGACATAAATGAGAGAGGTGAGTCCTTATTTGATTACATACTAAGCACTAATCTACTCATTAATAATATTGGTAATGAACCTACATTTGTAACCAAGAACAGGAAAGAGGTACTTGATATTACACTTACCTCTGACTCGATCCATAACCTGATTTCAAACTGGCATGTCTCAAAAGAGAATTCCTACTCTGATCACCGATACATTCAGTTTGATCTCAGTGATGTGGCAAATATATCTACGGGATTTCGCAATCACCGTAACACTAACTGGGAACGATATAGGGAGGTACTAGCACAACTGCTTGACCACAACCTTCTTAAAAGCTCCTCCACCAAAGATGAACTAGACCTCGCGGTAAATCATCTCACCGAAGCCCTTAACGAATCAATGAGGACTTCATGCCCTGTTACCATTGTAAAGGGTAAAAAGAAACCTCATTGGTGGCACAAAGATCTAGAACCATTCAGGAAGAGCTGTCGCAAACTCTTCAATAGATCTAAATACACTAGATCCCCCTCTGATTGGGACTTATATAAACAAGCTCTAAGGCAATATAAAAAAGAATTAAGGAAGAGCAAGAGGTCTTCTTGGAGAAACTTCTGTGGAAAAATAGACAATACTTCAGAAGCCTCAAGACTCAGGAAAATTCTCTCAAAAAGTCCAACTATACCCAGTGCTTTAACGACAGATGCGGGCACATGGACTACCACAGATGAAGAATCTCTTAATCTGTTATTAGACACCCACTTTCCAGGTAGCTCTAATATACTTTACAACTCAACATCAGAGTCTCAAACCGCTACAAGCGACACAGTTGATCTAATAACGCGGGAAAAACTGCAATGGGCTGTAGACAGCTTTGATCCATATAAATCTCCAGGACCAGACGGAATCATTCCGGCCGAACTACAAAAATGCTCTGACATGATCATTCCACCATTGGAAATCATTCTGACGAGCTGCGTAAGGTTGAGATATATTCCTAAAGCCTGGAGAATGGCAAAAGTAGTCTTCATTCCTAAAGCAGGGAAACCCTCTCACGTTAGCCCTAAAGATCTACGACCAATCAGCCTATCATCCTTCCTTCTTAAAACCTTGGAAAGATTGATTGAAATTCACATCAGACATAACTTAAAACCATGTCTCATTTCCACAGCTCAACATGCGTACTCTAAGGGAAAATCAGTAGAAACAGCACTTCATTCGCTGGTACGTGGTATTGAATATTCCCTCAAATACAAAGAATACAATCTAGTAGCTTTCCTAGATATCGAAGGAGCTTTCAACAACGTCAGCTACCAGGCGATCACAACAGCAATGAACAAGCTGGAATTAGAGAAACCACTCATTGATCTTATAAGTCTCATGCTCAAAAGCAGGACAATAACTTCCAGCATGAGAAGTTTTACTACCACCAGATCGGTGAATCGAGGTACCCCCCAAGGTGGGGTCCTTTCGCCTCTCTTATGGAACATGGTGGTAAACGAACTGCTAACATCAATGGAAGCAGAGGGTTTCAAGGTGATTGCCTATGCTGACGATGTTGCAATATCTGTATCTGGGAAACATCCCCAAGTTCTCTCAGAACTCCTACAAAATGCCTTAAACAGGCTAACAAAGTGGGCTAAGCAGTGTGGCTTGGACGTCAATCCACATAAAACAGAATTAGTACTCTTTACGAGAAGGTACAAAATTCCTCAGATTAACCCACCCAAGATTAAAGGAATACCATTAAGCTTTTCCGACCAAGCCAAATATTTAGGCCTCATTTTAGACAAAAAACTAAATTGGAAGGCAAATATTGATGAAAGAGTAAAAAAGGCTACCGTAGCGCTTTTCACTTGTAAAAAGGCAATAGGATCGAAATGGGGCTTCTCCCCAAAAATAACCCATTGGCTATACACCTCGGTTATTAGACCGATACTCATTTATGGAGTTGTCGTATGGTGGACCGCACTGGACAAGATGGTAAATCTAAATAAACTCATCAAAGTCCAGCGGTCAGCAGGTATGTGCATCACAGGAGCACTTCGCTCGACACCAACTGCAGCCCTGGAAGTGCTTTTAAACCTAACACCTCTTGACATCTTCTCCAAAATGGTGGCAGCCAACTCATGCGTGAGACTTAGAGCCACCTCTCAATGGATCAGTAACAATACTGGTCATACAACCATCTTAGACAACTTCAGATCTATCCCAGATCGCTTAGACTATACCACCCCAAAAATGGTATTCGATAACAACTTCCTGGTTTCCATCCCTTCAAGATCGTCTTGGGAAGAAGAGAGACCCCTGGAAGACAATGCTGTACACTTCTATACAGACGGTTCTAAGACCGATTACGGCGTTGGAAGTGGCATCTATTCAAAACAACTGAATCTCAGTCTTTCATATAGACTTCCCAATCAATGTAGTGTATTCCAGGCAGAAGTAATGGCGATTAAAGAGGCACTATCCTGGCTCAAAGAAAACGTTATATCTTGCAAGGATATACGGATCTTCTCGGACAGCCAAGCCGCCCTCAAATCTCTCGCGTCTGTCTCCACTAACTCTCATTTGGTCCACGATTGTCGATCATCTCTGAATGAGATGACAGAACAGTTTAATATTCACCTTATTTGGGTGCCGGGCCACAGAGACATTCCGGGAAATTGCAAGGCCGATGAGCTCGCCAAAAACGGAACACTTCTGCCTACTGTTAGACAAAAACATAACATAGGAACACCACTTGCTACATGCAAACATCTTCTCAAACAATATGCTCTAGAATCAACAAATGCTAGATGGTCACAGGGTACCACCTGCCTGGCAACTAAACAAATATGGCCAAGCATAGACCTAAAACGGTCAAAGGGCTTGATCTCCCTGAGCAGACAAAATATAAGCTCTACAATAGGAGTTATAACAGGACACTGCCTCATAGGTAGACATGCCTTGAGGCTAGGAGTCTACACAAATGACTTCTGTAGAAGCTGCATGGACGAGGAGGAAGAGGAAACAGTCCAACACCTTCTATGTACATGTCCAGCACTCTCCAATAGAAGGAATAATTATCTCGGTAATCCCTTCTTCGATAATACCAGTGAACTGGCAACAATCGACACAAAATGTCTCTCTAACTTTATTAAAAGCACGAAATGGTTTGTTTAAATTCATTACTCTCCCATGAGTAACTTCTTTAGTGGTATCACAACGGATCCTTGAGGTCTAAGTGAGTCAACAACAACTAGACAGCCACTCCAACCTAACCTTGTAGAGATAATGACTTCTAACTTAGTTTAATTTATACATAGTATAATTTTGTACAATTGGTAAAATGTTGACAAATATTGAATTAATAGTTTTTTTTTTTAAATAAAAAAACTATTAAAAATTCTAGTGAAAACTAGTTAAAATTGTATTTGAAGTCGAATTTCTTGGGAATGAACACCGACAGTACCTTCTAAAGTATGTTGTTTTATACATCGATACCTTCCCGTTAGAATGTATACTAAGCGACATTTCTAATATTGTTCAGGAAACGAAAAAAACGAAGAAGTGTGCTAAGAGATAATTTTGGTTAAACTAAGTGACATCTTACAAAATTTTTTGTTGCTCACGACAATGAGATCTTTATTAATGTCGCTTAGCATAATTTTTTTGGGGGTTGGGTACGATTAACCGATTTTTAAAATGTCGATTTAAAAAAATCGATCTTCAAAATGTCGATTTTCAAAAAGTCGATTGATAAAAATGTCGGCTGATCAAAATGTCGACTATCAAAAATTCGATTTTAAAAATGTCGACTCGAAAAATGTCGACGCGTAAGCAGTGAGCTACGCATGCTGCCCCCTGCTTGGGCACACTATAGGATTTGGGGTAGGTGCGAGGTTGGGTGTATGCAAAGTTTCTTTAGCATTTAAAGAATCGATACGCTCCCCTTTTTTTTAATTTATAAAATTGAATTAATAATAAAATTTAGTTAACATATTAAAAGAGAGCATTCTTGTTTTATTTAAATAAATTTTGGATAAAAGTCGACATTTTCACCGACAAGTTTTCAGTCGACATTTTAATAGTCGAGATTTTAAACTGTCGACTTTTTTTTGTCGATCAAACTTCAGTCGACATTTTAACAGTCGATGAAATTTATATTTGTCCAGTCGACATTTTTTTTTGTCGACATTTCGTACCCTTCCCTTTTTTTGGCGGATAATAAAAATTTCAGGGGGCAACATTATTTTAATGAGAAAACATGGCAGTTGTTAATTTTTTTTATTTGTACTCTAGTTTCCTTTTCATGCATAATAGGTTGGTGAAACCCAGGCCAAAACGTGGCCCTTAACATATAGTATATTTCCTCATCAAAAAGTAATTTTCGAAAACCTGCAGTAGGTAAAAAAATGGTTTTCTGATTTTGGACAAGTTTTTAACAACAGTTTAAGATAACAGTTTTTCTTCCAAGAATTTTGCAAGGTTTTTTTTTTTTTTTAAGCTAGCATACCGGTTTCAAAACATGCTCGTTTATTTTAATACTGGTCAAAACCTCCAATTCCTTACCCATTTCCTTAAAAGTTCTAAAAAAGAGTTAGGCCTATGGTATATAGGCCTACCATATATGGAAAATTTAGATTAGAAAACGAAATTAATTAATCAATTCATTTTTCAACCACAAGGCAACAGTTGATTAGAAACTCTGTTTGAAATTTCTACATTTACAAACCCAGAATACGCAGAAGTTATTTTCGGTTGAATGAATGAATTGTATTGGGGATTAATTTATTTTCGGTTATGGGATGTGCATCTAGAGCTCAACAAAGATACCAGGAACTTTATACAAACCGACGACTTCCTAGTTAACGAGTATTTGGAAATACATATCTAATGCTTAACACAAGGATACAGATATCATATCAACACAGATTCAGTCTCAATATGTGGGCAGGCATAATTTGAATTGGATAGGAAGAAATTGACCATTTCACTGGTCTGCAAGATCTTCTGACCTTACAGTATTACATTTCTTTATATGGGGAAGAATGAAAGAACTTTGTTATTCAACCCAAATAGCACATTTAGGTGAATTAGAAGACCATATTCTCAAAGCGTCATCAAAAGAGAAGCAAAGGCTATCATCAATTCGCAGTGAAATCCAAAATCGGGCTCTAGCATGCATACAAAACCCAGGAGGACACTTTGAACACCTCTTATAACTGTTTTAGTACACACATGAAATTAAATCCCCGACACATGATATAAAAATTGAAGGTAGGGCCTTACTGTAAATTTATTTATTTTTTTTTCCTTAGAAATATTAAATATACGAATAAAGGGGTCCTGTGAGTCGCAAGTTGAAAATTTTAACTCGTTTTGAAAATATTAAGTTTTCAAAAAATATATTCAATTTTTCTTAATCCATTAATTTAGAGAAACTAATGTTAAACTATAATATTAAAATTCTCTTTGAATTTCTGCATAAATAGTTTGTTCAAAATTACTTACACCGATTTGGAAGAAATGTCATTGACTTTATTTTTTCAAAAAGTTGTGGAACCGTTCTTGAGAAATATAAGATTTGGTTTAACTGCTTAAAAATTTGCCCGGGACTATTATTTATTTTTTTATTAATAGAAGAGAAATATTTGAAAAAGAAAACGATATAGGAAGGGGAAGTTGGGGCAAAACCGCATATGTTTTCGCCAATTTAATACGTAAATAAGTAGTTAGTATGGAATTAATAAACAAATACCTAAGTAGTAAGTATGGAAAAGTATTGTTTACCACTTCTATCAAGTTTTTTTGAAAAATCAAAGATTTAAAAAAAATCAAATGTATTATTAAAAAAGGAATTTTATGAATTTTAAGACCCGTCAAAAAAAGGGTTGGTCTGTTTGTAAGGAATTTTACTTATCATAAAATTCAGAAAAATGCATAAAATATTTATTTGAATCGATAGTACGGTCGATATAATTTAATTTTTGAAGATTAATTCATGCAAATGTTGGCCAAGGCTGCGTCTCAAATGGTCCATCCGCTTAGTCTTATTTTGGCCGGTATCTTACAAATAAATTCTTCAATGTTGGCTTCCAATGAATCAATCGAAGCGGGCTTCTCGCTATAGACATGAGCCTTAACATAGCCCCATAAAAAAATACTCAAGAGGCGTTAAATCGCACGATCTAGGCTTCCAATTGACCGGCCCCAAACGTGAAATAAACTGTTCACCGAACTCGCTTATCAATTGGTCCATTGTTACGCGTGCTGTGTGGCATGTGGCACCGTCTTGTTGAAACCACATGTCATGCAAGTCAAGCTCTTACATTTTGCGCAAAAAAAAGTTTGTCATCATCGCACGGTAGCGCTCACCATTCACAGTAACCTTGGTACTCGCATCATCTTTCACGAAATACGGCCCAATGATTCCGCCAGCCCATAATCCGCACCAAATAGTGACTTTTTCTGGATGCATTGGTAGCTCTTGCAATGCTTCTGGCTGCTCTTCACTCCAAATACGGAAGTTTTTCTTGTTCACGTATCCATTCAACCAGAAATGAGTTTCGTCGCTGAACACAATTTTTCGATAAAAAAGTGGATCGATCTTCGGCCAACTTTTCAAGAGCACGTTCACCAAAAATTCAGCGTTGTGGTAGGTCGTTCGGCTTCAATTCTCGCACCAGCTGTATTTTGAAAGGCTTCACACCTAAATCCTTCGGCAAAATTTTCCATGTAGTTGAGTAACAGAGGCCTAATTGCTGAATTTTAAAATTTTCGTTGACTATAAACTTACGTGGTTGCCATCTTTTCAATAATTTCAACAATACACTAAGTGATATTTATTTAATTTTGTAAAGAACGATAACGTTTTTACAAAAACCCACAAAGAGTCATAGAATAATTACATTTTGAATACAAAATGTTTCCATTAACCCCCGTCCCACTATGAACGGTTTTCCACGGCCAAGTTTGAAGAAATAATTTGAAAATAAATCTATGTAGTTGCAGATAAGAAAGGACTCAATGTTTTCTTAGAAATCTAACACTCTGGACCAAAAAAAAACCGTTTAGACAATACTGTATCTTATAATCAAATCTCAATTCGTTAGCTTACTTTTCAAAGAACCCAACCTAGAGACCAACCTAGAGAAAATTTGCTTAAAGAATTCTTTCTAAAACATCAAAGCCGTGACTTTCTCTTCTATTATATTAAATCGCTCTAGTGTATTTTGTATCGCATCGATGGTTGGCTGGTTTCAAATTAAAATGTTTTTTTTTCCTTATAGTATACATAGTGCAAGTCCCTGCAGCTCGGGTGCACACAGCCAAACAGACATTAGCATAGACTGCGAGACTTAGGACTTTTAAAGGAATAAAATCCCCCAAGAAGATTCACTCAAAATCGGGTTAAGTTGGCTCCGCCACAAAAGGCCATATATATCCTGGTGTACCTCTACTACCAGATACATACCTCTATTCATTTTGCTCCGATGGTTTCACATATTCTTCTCTTGGCAACTCTCAAAGGCCAGTTACATGAGTATTTTAGTTTTTTTTTTTTGTTCTGCTTTCAAATCCGCCGAAAGCGTAAATCCTTTGACTCAGTTGTCTGAATGTTCTCTGTTTTCAGTTTTGTCACCCGCGAATACTAAGAGAGGAGAAAGTAGGTAGGTACATTATTACTACGCTTAAACATCAATATGCTTAAGTTTGCTTGCAGCATGAAAAGTTTTGTTTTTATTCGACGACGGCTCGCGTAGAGTGTGCATAATTGTGAGGCAAAAAAAGGTCTTTGAAAAAATCCTTTTGATGTTTCATTTCCCCACTGGTATATAAGATTATTGCTCTCTGGGATTGGATCCACTTTACCTGGCTTTGAAAATATCAAACGAAGACAATTTTAGGCACACACATTTATCGATTTTTAAAGAACCATTGCCTTGCAGGGCTGCATCCACTTTTCGATGTACACAAGAAACCGATATGAAAACAAAATAAACCAAACTACTCGTATGTTGAAGGGCTCGAATATTGACAAACGGGTAAGTTAACTTACGCCAGTTATTTAAAATGGATATCTACAAAAATTGTTGCCCATAATTAATGCTACTAATTTTATTTTGTCTTGAAAACCAAGGAAAAATCCACCAAATTTTTCTTCATCGGATATCGCACCGAAAAAGCATTAAAAACAGATAGAAAACAACTCAAGGCTTTGTCAGCGTAAAAATAGAAGATTTTGTTTATACAATTTCATGATTTGAACTTGAAAATACGAGGATGATTGGAGTTTATCAGGCAGTGCGCCCAGGCATCCTTACTGCCGGTTTATGCATACACATAGAAGAAATTCATAACTTTACAAATTACACACATTTAGAAATTATCAATAAATAGCTGAAGAATATAATATGTAAGCGTCTCACTGAAACTGAAACTGATGTAAGCAGCAAACCTGCTTCACACAAGCTGCAAAGAACTTTAGAACGAGCCTGAGATGAGAAGTGTAATAAAATCATTTAATCATTCAATAATAAATTTGATCTCTTCTAACCAGCTGTGTTTTATTTTGCTCTTCAATTATAAATTATTAATATGAATTCTAAATGTCATAAGTGTCTTAAAGTCATTCCCGACGAATGTTTTCTTTCGTGTGATTTGTGTGGCAATAAATTACATTTGGAATGCTGTGCATTAACCAAAAAAGACTTAAAAACAATAAAATCTTGTGCAGGTTTGTTCTTTAAATGTAAAATTTGCATGCAAATTCCATTGCAATTATGTATTGAGAAAATGAGAGATCTCTCAACGCATTTCTTAAAAAGTTCTCAGAGCGCAGTTGGCAAAAGTGCTAATACACATGCGATTTCAACTAAATAAATTGGATTCAAGTCGTCATATTCGCGATACCACTCGTGCTCAGAGAAACATCAATGTTGATGAAAGTGGCAAACGGTTTTCGGTTAAGAGGCCTCCGTCCAAAATGTCGAACTCAGATTCGAAGATTGGAACTTCGAATTAAAATAATCACTCCGCATTTGTACATTCAACATGTTTGATCTTCGAAAGTTGCATTTGGGTTGCATAGAAGTTACAGCCTACACACAACCTTCTTTCATTTGCTTGTTTTATTTTTGTGTCCTCTGCTCTGTTTGATCTGTTTGTAGAAAAGGGTAGTGTAAAGATGTATAGAGGGGTAAGTGTAGGTTCAACCTTTCCGTTGTGTGAAGTATTAGGCGATGGAACATTTGAGCAAGAAAAAAATATTATTTGTGTCTACCTAGAAGCTCCAATATGTCTAGTAAAATGAAGTTACATATTTCTCTGTGCATGTACATATGTATGTAGGTGTCTATACACCTATATCATAAAATGCGAAATTGGTGATGTTGACCTTGAATTTGAAATAATTCACAGTTATTATGTAAGATTTTGTACCTATATTACAGATGTATTTTTTCGACCTACCTAGGTATACGTTGTCATGTACATTATTTATTTGTAATTGCAGGTTTCGATAAAATGAAAAAGAAAGACTTGCATGAATTAGAAAGGCTTTTTTTATTTTAAATTCTGAATACGAATTTTGCTGTCTTAAAAATAATTTTGATGGTGATCGAGTTTTTGCTAAATTTACATTTATATTTATTCTTAGTAGGTACCTATGTAGTTACCAATTTGATAAAAAAAAGTAAAAACGGATTAAGAAAAGGCTAAACAACCAAAAAAGGGAAAATTAATACGTAATTATGTGAGTATTTAGCTATGTATTTACATGTACATGTTCATGCATAATTTTTTTGTTCACTTTTAACTACAAAGCTATTTTTAATTGTGACTTATAGGTACTATAAGGCCAGTTATGCATTCGTTAAAAAAAATCTAACTCGAAATTTTGATCAAAGTTGACATTACGATGATAGCGAAGACGAAAAAGGTGAGTCTCGAAATTCTGTCTGTTCGACGTCAGCCTAAACGACTCGCCCAATTTTCGTTAAACTTGGTACATACCTATATGAGGCTGTCAGTGCAATAGTGGCGTAACCCATAAAATTCACTTTAGAGCTACGAGAGATTAAAGAAACAGGTTTTCTTTAAACATTTTTTGTATTTTTCCTTTGACATTTTTGATTTATCTAAAAACGTGGAATAGTTTGAAAAAGGCATATTTTGTAGGGCAAGCTTTTTTTTTTAAATTCAACTTTATTTTGGAAAAAAAAGTGGGTTACGCCACTATTGCATTCATGGTTTTCTGTAAAAAAAAAAAGAAATGCTACGCTAAACCTATTATTGATTTTACTCCTCGTCTGATAAATCGTCAAATATTTCGATTGGAACTATTGTTGACGTTTTTAAATTATTATAAAAAAAGTGATGGTATAAATTGAAGTAGTTGAATTAAGTTTTTTTTTTATCGTTTAGTTGCTTGAACAACAAGCTGGTTGAGTTTTTAATATTAACTGATTGTCTCTTTTTTACATTTACCTCTTCGAGTAAAACATCAATTTCATTAGAATATTTATAAAAAATTGAAATTGGTTTACTTTTTTCGAAATGTAACCACTGAATTTTAAGCCATTCAACCTTGGAATTTGAAATGGACAGTTTTCTATTTGCGATATTTTCTTCAAGAGATTTCGTGGAAAAAAAAATCAGATGAAGACATTTTCACAATTTCAAATGGGTTTCTCTTTCTGACCGAGGAAATGACGTTAACCCAATCATCTGGGACGAAGATATCCTTATAATTTTTTTTATTCTTTTCTAATATACCAAAATCTCGGTCACGCGGCACATAGGAATGGCCACTAACTAAAAATGTATAGTCGATTTCTTCAACTGTTGAAGCCGAAAATCATCATCATGAAGACTTTAATTTCAATAATGTTCAATAATTTCAAATAATTTGTAAATATCTTGATTGAAGTTCACATTTTTGTAACTACCGAATTTCAATTTTTAATTTTAAACTTGGCGCTTAAATTATACCACTCGCCATACTTTTTATATATTTGAATTCGCTTTAAATTTTAAATGTTAAATATAACGTAATCTCTCTTTTAAATTTACTGAAAAATTGTATAAATACCAATCTACAAAATAAACTCGAACTGATTGTTACACAAACCTTAGTGGAAAATCTTTGCCGTTTTTATTCAAAACCTTTCGTCGTTGTTTTCGCTCGCTTTTATGGTCTTTGTTCGTAAGCCATTAAAAGTCCTTCGCAAACTTAGTAATTATTTAAAAGATATAAAGTAATCGGAAATAAACAACTCGAAACAAATTATTCATCAACTATAAAATCGGAATGGGATACCAAAAATTAGCACAACAGGGAAAGTTTTATATTTCTATATTGCCCCCCACATTGGTCAGAATACATAATAATTATCTTAGACTGCCCTATGTTCTTAAAATAATGCATAAGACAAGATCCAATTTCTTGAGGCCCTCTTGACGCTGTGGACTCATCCCAAACATACATGTGAACTTTTTCAGTACCCTTATTATTTATGCAGAAGCAAAGTTATTACCGAAGTATCGATAGATACTTTGGCCATTTCCGAATCTTGCCTCAGCCCCTGCCTAGCGCGTAGAGCAGTCACAGTCTAAACAGTTTCTAAGAGAATTATGAAGGTTACGCCACTATTGCACTCAAACTATGATCAAATTATAAAATGCAATAACACCTTTTTGAGTGCCATCTAGTTTTGAGTGTAGATAGTTGCATAAAACTATTTTTGTATTAAAATAGATATATTAAGAGACCCATTTTTATGAAAAACTCATTTTTAAAAAAAAGTGGGTTACGCCACTATTGCACTCATAACCTCATACAATCATTTTAAATTTTTAAATAAGTGAAAAGAAGTTACATAAGAACATACTTTTCAAAAAGATTAAAACTTGCAATATAAAGCCAAGTGCCCACGCAATAAAGTTTCTGTATGAATAAAGAATTTATTTAAAATAGAGATAAATGACGAACCAAAATCTGCAACAATTCTTAATATCACGCCACTGAAATTGGGGTATTGTGAACTTAAGAAATCAAATTCAGTAAAAGCTAATTGTGATAGTTTTGAGGAGTGAAAGTCATAATTTTACATTTCTTGGTTTTCAAGGGAAGGGAATTTGAATCACACCATAAAGAGATAAAGAGTTATACCTTACTCCTTATCTATCAAATTGGTAAGTTATATTATGATTAAATATTTGGAAAATGTTTTTATAGTTTAATTTTAAAGATATTGGCGGAAAATTTTAAACGACTTTGTCTAACTTTTTCATAATTTACGATATGTTGGACAATTCTTTTTTTTAGATATCTATTGTAAATATAGTAATAACTTTGTAATAATTAAACAAATAAATTCATAATTTTGCTTTGTATAAATGTATTTGCAAACAGTAACTTAAATCCAACAGACTAACTAATGTTTTTATTTTAAATTAATTATTTTATAACGCTATAGTTTCAACTCAGTAATGAATCAATGTATAAGAATACACGTCAATTATTTCGACAGACGGCATATTATGTCATTGTTCTATTTTCTTTTATATACTTCTTATAATATTCTTGTATTGTCTAATTAAAGAATTTTATAATTATAATAGATAATAACAGATTTATTTATCCATCGCCCGCTGCAATATTGGAAAATTTAAGATCGAAGAGCACTTTTGAACAATTGTTTCGTATTTCTAATATCAAATCAATCTACTTACAAAGCACATCTTTTAAAAAATCAACTCCAATTTGTTTTGGTATGAAATGGCCATTGTTAATCTGGATATACCTAGTATACTTTTAAAAGATAAAGTAGCTACATATTTGCTTCTGTTAAAGTTAGACGAGCTCTTTATAGTTAAAGTATAGTTTTGCGTTTAAAATTAACAAAAAGTCGGTTCTCGTTTTATAAACGATATTTACAGTCAAATCCCATTTTAAAATTGATTTAGAGTAGGTTTTAAATGTTGAAAATCTTGCGCCATTTTGTTTATGAAAATCATGTTTGTGGATTAATTATTGAGTTGTAACGTTTCAGCTGATATCACACCTTCCTTCCAACCTATTCATGAACAAAATTTTAATTAGAAACATTTAAGTATACAATACATATCTACATACAATAATAAAATAAAAAAAAAGAATGTAGATACTTACAATAATTATTGTAATTGCAATAATTAAGAATGTATACCAATTTTTTCTTATTTATTGGAGCGTTTTTTGTATTCGTGTCTTGGGTGTAATCACACCCGAAAGGTTACAACTCAAAAAAATAAACAAAATCTATAATTGACCTTGCGCCCACTCTAGGACAAACATTATTTTTATGAATAAGAAAGGATAATTTAATATTTTATTTTCTGAGAATATTGTATTCTGCTTAAAAAAGTAATTTTACTATAAAGGGGTTGAATAATGTCCTAAAAACTCTAATATCTCTTCTCAAAATTGCAAAAACTAATACCTGCATTGAAATGAAAAAGTTGAAAATTTTAGCTCAAAAATGAAAAATTTCAAGATTTTTCAATTCCCTCAAAATCCAATATTTGTCCAAATTATTAAAAAACTAATACCTATTCGAAAAAAGGATATTCACCTCGTCGTTCATTGCAATACAAAATAAGATACAAACAGATTTCTTATCATAATAAACATACCGAGCTTCATAATAATACATTCAATACTTTTCGCATACCAACCAATGTACATAATATGTAGTTACTTTTCCTCCTAAAAACACACAAAACAATCCAACAAGTTAAATCTACTCCTTTTCTTCATTTTACATTCACACCATACTCATCGCTTACCAATCCCTATACCACCATAGCCCTCAAATATTATCATCCACCGTCACCATGGTTCTGCTCACATCCATTTCTTCCCCTTCTACACCACCCCTTTACTGAACTTCTCCTATACCCAAAAGCCTACTCGCCTTTCATGTTCGTCATACTTCTTTTTGCTTCAGTTCCAACAAAAAATAGCTATCTTCGAAAAAAACCACGTTTCGGCAAATAGATGAACTAAAAACAGCCAGTAAATAAAAGTAACGACTTTTGTGCAAAAAAAAGGCTTTTATAAAATGTGTTAATTTTGCAATAAAAAGTTACTTTTTGATTACTTTTTTTTAATATAAACAATTTCAGAAAGCATTATGTCATTTTGGGAAAGTTATGATGATCTTTTCACATAACTACACATTAAAAAATGCATTGGAAAATGAGCAATTTTAATGTTTTTCAAAAGATCATTATTCAAAAATAGAGCCCAAAATTAAAAATCCGCTCCGACGCTCTTCTAAGTCTCTTCATTACCTTTAAAATGACTTAAAAATATTATAAGTTTTCCACTTCAATTTGTCACAAACCTTGCACAACTTTAGCAGTTTTGTGGAATTTAACGAAAGAAGCAACCGGAATATTAAAATTAAATAAGAAAAATATAAAAAAATTAAAAAAGTGGCTCGACGCTTTTCAAGATAAAATGTAATTCTTTCATATGCAATTTATTTTATTTCAATACGTCTTGCATTGACTTCACAAACCTTGCACGAATTTGCCCAATTTCACGTTTTTCTCAATATTTTGTCCGGAGGCCTCTTAAAGCTGGAAAAAAGTCGTCTCTTGCGGTATCTTCCACACCACAAGATCGGAATGCAAAAAACTGTCTTTCTCCGGCTCAGCCATGTCTCACACCTACGCTGCCAAAATCAAGAAACGCCAACAAAACCATTTCGACTTCTCTTTCTACCCCCCCTGTAATTGAAATCATCGACCATCACAGTAACGGATCCAGTGAGGCACACAGTCCAATAACAACTGATGCTGGTGTTTCTCTTGATGTTATTGATGACCCAAAAGAAAGTAAGGAAAATGAAAAAGAAGAAAACGATAATATTGCGGTTGGAAATGTTGCCGTCAAAAATGTAAATGATGCTAGTGCTGATGTTGCTGCTCTGGCTGCAAATCATGTTGATGTTGCTGTTGAGTATGTTATTCATGATGCTGTCGCTGATAACAAAATTCAAAATAAATTTTCGGGAAATTCTAAACTGAATGTGGTGTTTGGTAATGATCCGGATGCTGTTTCATTGCTCCCATCTGTTCCTAGACTCCGATTCATTCACGTCTCACGGCTTATAAAAACTGTCACCGAAGATGATGTAAGAAATTTTGTTGCACAAAAACTTAAATTGCCAGCAACAAGTATAGTTTGCTCTAAGCTTGTAAAAAAAGATGCCGATGTTTCATTACTCCACTTTATTAATTTCAAAATTGGACTTCCCGTCAGTTTTTATAACGATGTTCTGCAAAAATCATTTTGGCCAATAGGAGTTCAAGTCAAAGCATTTATAACTCGTCCAAAAAACGAGTCGGACCCAATTCTGAGAACAGTGGACAAATAGATAGATTAAATTCTATCTGTGACGATTGTTTCTCTATGTATTATCATAATGCTGGAGGTATGAGAACGAAGTCTCATGAATTCATTATTGCTGCTACTGACTGTTCATATGATGCTATTGCTCTTACCGAAACATGGTTAAACAAGAACTTTCTAACCAGTGAATATTTCAACACAAACTTCAATGTATTTCGCAAAGATCGTTCTTGTGAACAATCTAGGCTAGTAAGAGGTGGTGGTGTTTTATTTGCTATAAAATCTGAATATACAAGTAAGGAAATTATTTTATCTAATGTTTCGGGAAATATTGAACAAATTTGTGTATGCGTAGATATACCTATTCGACCATCTTTTAATATAATTCATGTTTACTTTTTTGTGTCTTACATACCACCTTTATCAAATTTTGAAATTTATGAAGCTCATGTTAAAAATATAACCAATATTTTCGATACTATCGACGAAAATTGTTATTTTGTTGTTGTTGGAGATTTTAATCTGCCAAATGTTAAATGGTTGTTTTCAAATGAAGAAAAAAGAATGTTTCCTTGTAATATTACCAAAGATTTTGAACTAAGTTTAATTGATAGCATTACATCTTTGAATATGTATCAAATTAATAATATTTTGAATTCTATTGATCGTATTTTGGATTTGGTTTTTGTCGATAGTGGTCTAGAAGCTTATTTAAATGAAGCAAGTTTTAAATTACTAGAAAATAGCATACATCACAAATCGCTTGAAATTAAATTTAACTTATCTGTTTTAAATGAATTTAAGTCGCTTTGTAATAATGTACCAAAATATGATTTCAAAAATGCTAATTATAGTGCAATGAATAGTTATTTAGAATGTATTGATTGGCAACCTATCTTTAATTGTTCAAATGTGCAGATAGCTTTTACTATGTTACAGAACATCTTGGAATCTATGATTTCGGATTGCGTACCTAAGAAACTATTTAAAAATTCGAAAAAGCCTCCTTGGTTCAATAAGAGCCTATCTAGGCTAAGAAATGTAATGATTAAATTCCAAAAAAAGAGCAAGGTTTCTGTCTCTTTTCATAATCATTTTAAGCAAATAAGAAAAGAATATGAATTTCTGAGGAAATTTACTTATAAGCAATACATGTGTTCTCTAGAATCTAATATTAAAACAAATCCAAAATGTTTTTGGTCTTTTTTGAATGCGAAAAGAAAATCGCTTGGGATTCCATCCAACATCGCTTACAATGGCATCTCCTCCGATAACATTAATGTTATCTGCAATAGTTTTGCATCGTTTTTCCAATCCAATTTTATCAATTTCAATTTAAAGTGTGATAATTTCGTTGACTATAAATCTTCCATCGATGTTGGTAATTTATATTTATCAGAATGTGACTTACTAACTTATTTATCCTCTCTTGAAAATAATTTTTCGGTTGCGCCGGACAATATACCATCAGCTCTTTTAAAAAATTGCAGATTCAACCTTGTAGCGCCGCTCTGCTTTATCTTTAACATGTCCTTAGACCAAGGTGTATTTTTAGATGAGTGGAAATATTCGTTCATCACTCCATTACATAAATCTGGATCAAAGGGCTTAGTAGAAAACTATAGACCCATTGCTAAGCTTCAGCTGATCCCTAAAGTCTTTGAAGCAATAGTTAAAAATAAATTGTATAATTTAGTGCAAAACCATATATCAGATTTTCAACATGGATTTATGAGTGGTAGATCGACAGCGACGAATTTGAGTATTTTTACAAACTATTGTCTAAATAACATGGAAAAGCACCTACAAATTGACACTATCTATACTGACTTATCCAAAGCTTTTGATCGTGTTCAACATAATGTTTTAATAAGAAAACTTGAAAGGTTTGGTTTTCACTCCTCTCTTCTGAGTTGGATAAGGAGTTACTTAGTTGGTAGAAAACAAATTGTCAAAATTGGTAACGTTTTGTCAAATGAAATATTAAATCATTCAGGTGTTCCTCAAGGCAGCCATCTTGGCCCATTACTATTCATTATTTTTATTAATGATTTGCCAAATCTACTTTCATTTTCAAAATGTCTTTTGTATGCTGATGATTTTAAAATTTTTAGTTGCATTGATTCTTTATCTGATGCAGGTAAAGTTCAAGCGGATTTAGATCAAATTCATCAATGGAGCAATTTAAACGGACTTAATTTCAATGTTAACAAATGTAGTGTTGTAACATTTACAAAAATTCGAAATCCCTTGCATTTCGAATACAAGCTTGGTAATGATTCTCTACAGAGATGTGAAAATCAGAAAGATCTTGGAGTGGTATTTGACTCTAAAATTAATTTTTCTCTCCATATAGACCATATAATTTCAAGAGCCAATGCTATGTTAGGATTTGTTATTCGAAACTCTAAATGTTTTGAAGATCCGTATACACTTAAAACCCTTTACATCAGTATTGTTAGACCGTTGTTGGAATACTGCAGTGTTATATGGAATCCTTACACACAGTCAAATATAGGACGGATTGAAAAAGTTCAAAAAAAATTCACTAGGTTTGCGTTACGAAAGATTTATGGAAATTTAAACGTTCCATGTTATGAAAGCAGAAGCATTCTTATTGACCTTAAACCTCTCGTGTCAAGAAGAAAGTTAAATTCGATTCTTTTTGCTTACGATGTAATTAATTCTAACATAAATTGCCCGGTTTTGTTATCTATGTTCAGTATATACGTTCCTACCCGCTGTTTACGACCAAGAAATGGTGATTTTTTTCATGTTCCATTCCATAGTACAAGTTACGCTAAGCACAATCCAATTACCAATGCCTGTTCAAATTTTAATGAAGTTGATTTTGCCATTGATTTTAATATTAATAGAAATGAAATTAAGAAAAATATATTAAATTTATTGTAATTATTACTATATTATTTATTTATTAAATGTGTAAGATTGTCGATACTTAATTTAAGCTCTTTTTGTAATCTTTAAAGTTTGTTAACTTGAAAGATGGTAAATAAATAAATAAATAAATAAATAAATAATATTGTGTCAGGAATCAGCATTTAGCGATTCCTGAATATAGTACAAATAGAACCGATTCTCTTCGGGAAGTTTTTCCTTCAAAAATATGAGTACGATTAAAGAGAGACTATTGGAAAAAAAATAAAATAAATAAGTGCCAAGCACTGTACCATGCCGCAAACACCCATGCTCAATTACGCTAAGGCCACAGACCATCTGCGTATCGTCTGCATACAAGTGCACGGAAAGAATTTTGTGAGCAGATCATCTAAAATGAGCTTCAATTCACAAAAAGTTCATGCAGTTTTAGACCTTAGCCCATGTTATGCTAATTTTAAACATTTTGTTTGCAATTGAGAAAAATGTGCAAATTGATGAAATCAACAGTAAAAAGTCATGAATCAACACTTTTTATCATCCATAACTTGGTTTTCCAAAAATAATATCGAAAAATATTGCAACTAACAAATCGCAATTTGGCAAATATTATGTCAATCTTATGTTATTATTGATTCTAAATCACAAAAACCTGCATTAATTCATATTAAAATTATTAATAACTCAAATGGGATTTTTATTTATTTATTTATAATTTTTTTTAAGGCATCAGGGTAGCCAGACCATATGATGCCATTTAATAACTTAACAAGAATTTAAAAAACCTATTCATCATCATCATCGGCTCGACAACCGGGTTCCGGTCCTGGCCTCTTTCAACAAGTCTCTCCACCTATCCCGGTCTCTAGCCGACGCCATCCAGTTGCGCACCCCAAGGCTTCGGGCGTCCTGGTCTACGCCATCTCTCCAGCGCAAGCATGGTCTTCCACGCTGCCGTCTACCATAGAATGTACCACAAAGAACTTTCCGAGCAGGTTCCTCTTCGCTCATGCGAGCTAGGTGCCCTGCCCACCGGAGTCTACCGAGCTTAATTTTTGTCACGATATCTGCTTCTAGGTAGATTGCGTACAATTCATGATTGTACCGTCTCCGGAATCGTCCTTCCTCACATATGGGGCCAACAATTCTCCTTAAGACTTTTCTCTCGAACGCAGCTAAGAGGTCGGAGTGCCTTTTGGTAAGCACCCAAGTCTCGGATCCATATGTGAGTACTGGCAGGACCATGGTCCTGTACAGCAGCAGTTTTGAAGTTATGGTGAGATTTCTGGATTTGAAAAGCTTTGACAGACTATAGTAGGCTCTGTTGGATTTGAGAAGCCGCCCGCGTATTTCTTCTTCTATATTGTTATCGGCTGCTACTATTGACCCAAGGTATTTAAAGGATTGCACCACTTCAAATTCGTGCTCCGCTACCTTGATTGTTTGACCAACTGTTCCTCTCGCATTCGACGCCACCATGTACTTTGTTTTACCTTCACTAATGTGCAGCCCCAGATTTTGTGCCGCCTGCTCGATCTGGATGAAGGAATCGTGTACAGCTTGTTCGGATCTTCCGATGATGTCAATGTCGTCTGCGTAAGCTAGTAACTGGCTGGACCTGTTGACGATGGTCCCTCTTGTTGCCGTGCCAGAGTCACGGATTGCTTTCTCCAACGCCAGGTTGAAGAGGAGGCAGGCCAAACCGTCCCCTTGTCGGAGTCCATTAAAGATTTTGATTGGTCTGGATAGCAATCCGGCTATTTTTACTTGGCTTGTTACGTTGGTCATGGTCAACCTACATAGTCGTGTCAATTTATTTGGGATGCCGAATTCTCTCATGGCTTTGTAAAGTTCTACCCTGGCTATGCTATCATAGGCGGCCTTAAAGTCTATAAACAGATGGTATGTTGGGATGTTAAATTCTAGACATTTTTCCATCGCCTGCCTAAGGGTAAAGATCTGATCAGTTGTTGATTTGCCTGGAATGAAACCACACTGATATTGTCCGATGACGGTTTTAGCGTATGGGGTTATCCGGTCTTGTAGGATAGAGGAGAGTATCTTATAGGCGGTACTCAACAACGTGATACCTCTATAATTGCTGCACGTTGTGACATCTCCCTTCTTATGTATGGGGCATATTATGCCTTTTCGCCAGTCTTCTGGCATTTCTTCTTGCTCCCATACGTGCACTATAATATCATGAATTGCTTGACGTAAGGCTGGCCCGCCGTGATGAAATAATTCGGCTGGTATGCCATCGGCTCCCGGGGATTTGTTCTGTTTAAGCCGGCCTATAGCCTTCTCAACCTCTTCTATGCTTGGTGGCGGCAACATAGGGTATTCTTCTTGAAGTAGTGGAGCCTCCACTTCTGCAGTGAGCTGACCATTTAGCAATTCATTGAAGTACACTTCCCATCGCTCCAGTATGCTTTCAGGATCGGTGATCAGATTTCCCTCTCCGTCCTTGCAGTATGTGCAGCGTGGTGTGTACTGCGTCATGTTTCGGACGGATTGGTAGAACTTCCGCGCCTGGTGCGGACCTCGCTCTCGGCTGTTTTCTATTTCACAGATTAGGTTCTTCTCCCAGGCTGATTTCTTTTGTCTGTGAAGCCGTTTTTCTGTTCTTCTGAGCTCTTTATATTCCTCTTCGCGTGCCCGCGTTCTATGAGATTGTTGCATTGCTCGGTACGCAACATTCTTACGTTCAGTCGCTAGCTTGCATTCATCATCAAACCAGTCGTTCCGATTTTTACGACTGCTGCCTAAGATGGAGTTGGCAGTACTAATGACAGTATTTTTAAGACGTGTCCACTTTTCATTTACGTCCATAATACTGGCTCCAGGACTTACTCTCCCTAAGTCAGGTGTTTCTAGGGCGAGTCCTAACGCATTACCAAAGGTGTTACTGGTGTTTTCATTGCGCAGGGCAGCCGTGTTGATTCGAACCTGATCGGCGGATGCAATGCGTCTTCGCAAGGCAATCCGCCCTCGGAAAACCATACCAACAAGATAGTGATCCGAGTCGATATTGGCACCTCGGTACGTTCGTACCGTCATCAAGTTCGAGTAGTGGCGACGGTCTATCAACACGTGGTCTATTTGGTTACGAGTGACTCCATCAGGTGATACCCAGGTGGCTTTGTAGATATCTTTACGCGGGAACCTGGTACTCGCAACGACCATGTTTTTCGATGCTGCCAATTCTAAGACTCGAAGTCCATTGTCATTAGTGTTCTCATGCAAACTATGGGTGCCTGCGTAATGCCTGAATACCGGCTCCCGACCTATTTTTGCGTTCAAATCCCCAAGGATGATTTTAACATCATACCTTGGACAGGCATTGAGGGCCCTCTCGACTTGTTCGTAGTAAGTCTCTTTTTCTTCGTCTGAGGACTCCTCCGTAGGTCCGTGAACGTTAATGAGGCTGATGTTCGTAAATTTGCCTCGCACGCGAAGGGTGCATAGCCTTTCGCTTATAGCGTTAAAACCTATTAACTTTATATTATTCGTACATTATAAAAAGCAAAGTATAGAAAATAAAATTAAAATACTAATGGAAATATAAATTGAATTAAATCTCTTCAAACATTTTTCTTCATTTCTGCTTCAGCTTGAATTCAACGAATAGTTAACGATATTGCAGAGAAGCTCAGGTTTATTAATTGAGGATGTATTAATTTGGCGAGAAGCAGGGCACTCCACAAAAATATCCCATATTGTTATGGTTATTCCATAATTAAAGCCTTCCTCCAGAGCTTGACGAATGTAATAGTGTAAACAGAGTTTTTCCTACTCTAACTCGTAATAATTGCATGCATTAAGGATTGGTTGTACGGGATAAAGGTGGTAATGAATTGATGCATTCGAAGAAAAGTTTCTGAATTTAACTACATTTTCATGAGTGCTTCCTCTTGTAGTTAAAGTAAAAATTTAAAAACCGGATTTTTTTTTTTTTGCTGAGGAATACCTACTTCAAGTATTCAAATTTTCAAAAAATTAATAAAATTTCAAATATTCACTTTCTCGTAAGCTACAATATACTACTGAAAAACATTTTTTGCAGGAATCCAAGACCCTTATTAGTGTGCGTCTTCACTATTCTTACATTAAAATGTCTCAAAATTTAAAAAAAAAATCACTGGCAGCTTAAACTGGCAAGCAAATGTAGTGATGTCAATTTTGTTTCAATTCTCATAATGTAAGGTTTGATTAAATAATTGAATCTAACACGAAAACACTTTCTCTAATTACGAAGTAAACGGAAGTGGTTATAAAAATAAAAATTTTGACCTCAAATTTCTTTTTTGACACACAAACTCTTCCCTGATATTGTACATTCCCTGTGTGCACGTTGTTGCTCTGTCGATATTTTTACTTGCGACTTATAGGTACTAAAGGGTTTTCCAATAAGAGGTGTTATTTTGATATTCAAAGAAAAATTGCATTTTTGGAGATAATGATCGGATGTTTATTTCATTATAAAGAGGAAGGTATGCCGTTAATAATGGAACACAACATCAGCCAAATGGCCGCCAAGACCACGCTTACAGGACCATATCCTTTTCATGAAATTTTCCATAACCAAATCGCAAAGTGGCTGCCCTATGTCCTCGATAGCCTCACGAATTTCATCTTTGAGGTCTTGAATCGACGCTGGGCTGTTGGCGTAGACCTTATCTTTCACGTGGCCCCAAAGGAAGAAGTCGCAAGGTGTTAAATCACAAGATCTCGGTGGCCAATTGTGATCACCTCTTCGAGAGATAACACGGTCCGGAAACTTTTCCCGTAAAAGATCGATGGTTTCATTGCTTGTGTGGCACGTAGCGCCGTCTTGTTGAAAGTAAACGTTGTCCAGATCAATACCATCCAATTCAGGCCATAAAAAATCATTAATCATCTCTCGATAGCGCAATCCATTGACCGTAACTGTTGCTCCAGCCTCATTTTCGAAAAAGTAAGGTCCAACAGGGCCGCCGCTACCATATGTGCAAAATGTGCGGCGCACAAGGGCGCCTATACATCATACTCCAAAAGTTTTCCTTAAGCTATTGGAACTTGTTTACATTTGACCGTTCACTACGTAGTTCCCACACACAGTCTACTACAAATCTTTATTCATATTTTGTTTGTGACTTACGCCTCTCACACCAAATATCTAACCTCTTCGATTGCAGTCATTAGGAAAAAAACCAACGGTAAAAAAAATGTTTTGTGTCTCTAAATATTTATGTTTCTTTTTAAATAAGGGTTTACGAATAGTTTTTAATTAATTTTGGAATTGAATTGATAAATAACTTAAATGTCAACGTATTGAACAAAATCAGAATAACCCAGAAATTTAACGTTTCATTGGTTGTCCGAATTTAAGCTTTCAATTGACATTCAGAGTTAAGACTCTATTTATATCAAAATATAGTTTCCACACAAGCCACAGATCCAGAAGTAAATGATTAACCCCCAGTTTCACAGTGAGAGTTCAAACCCCACTTTTGGTTCAAACTTCAGTTCAACAACAAATTTGGTTTCACAGTTTCATTTAAACCTTGAACAGAGTTCATTCTCTCGTTTAAGTTAAACGATACTATTCTGCCGTTTAAACCTCAGTTCAAGAACCCCTTCAAACATTTGAAAATAGAATTTATTTTCATTTTTCAATTTGTTTTCCTGTCACAGGTCACAACTGAAACAAAGCAAACTTTCCTTGATTGTTTTTTCTTTGATTCAGATAGAAAGAGAAAACAATTTACTTAAACTTCGTTTAATGAGCTGAAGTTCAGATTAGACTGTGAAACCGGACGAGTTGAACTTTAAATTTAAACTCCAGTCAAGGTTCAGCTGAACTCAAGTTTAAACTCCCACTGTGAAACTGGGGGTAAGTGTTTCAAAAAGAAAGTGAAAACAAAAACTTTCAAAAATATCAAAAACTACTTTGTCTTCTTTCTGTCAAGCTATAAACTATTGGTTTTTACCAAAAGATTGATTTGACATACATAAATTAAAAACTGTGCAAGGAACTCGAATATTTGCATTTTATATGAAAATGGTTTTGCTGAAGATATATATATTTTTTGTTGAGATATCATTTTCCAAAAAAAAAATTCATTAAAATCCGTTCAGTCGGTAATGAGAAATTCCAAAATCGTCAAAATGGTTCTATGTTCGGTACAGTCAGTAATATATTGTTTTCAATTTTTTTTTGTTTAATTATAGAACGTAAAAATTTATCAAAATTCTCGGAGACGTTTTCGAAAACTTTTATTTATCAAGTTTTAAAAAAATCAAGCATGGGGTTTTCGAAATATTGAGCTTCGAAAAAAAAATTTGAAATCCAAAAAAAAAAAAGATTTGAAAATTTTAATGCACAGGAATATTTTTAATTTTGGGGCGCTTTCGCATAAAACAAATTATCAAAATCGGTTGTACCGATTCTTTAAACTTTTGGATTTTGGTTTAAATCTGTTGGACATTGTTTAAAAAAAAAATTATAAAATTTCGAAAAAAATCGTATTGCAGGTACAGTTATTTTTGGTCTTAAAAAAAAGAAGAAAAGTAAACGTGTGGGGACAAAATTTCGAGACCCACTTTTTTCGTCTTTGCTATCATCGTAATGTCAACTTTGATCAAAATCTCGAGTTCGATTTTTTTTACGAATGCATAACGTGCCTTTTATGTAGTACCTATAAGCCTCAAGTAAAAAGAGTAAATAAAAATAAAAATAAAGGATGCAAGATCTGTGCATATATGCTATAATGACTACGTTCATTGTATAAGAATTTGGTGTAGCTCGGAACGCGACAACAACAATGCACGTTTGCTTAAATTTTTCAACTGCGAAATCTTGAATAAATAAGACTTTTACTTATTCAACGTAAATAACCCCGTGCACCCGATACATGGGCGGCAATTTAAGGTTCTTGCACAAGGGCGCACGAACACCCAGCGGCGGCACTGAGGTCCAATGACCCCGCGGGACCATAAACCGCACCAAACAGTCACGCGTTGAAGATGGAGAGGCTTTTCAACAATAACTCTTGGGTTTTCCGAGCCCCAGATGCGACAGTTTTGCTTGTTGACGTAGCCTCCGAGGTGGAAATGGGCCTCATCAGTCAAGATGATTTTTCGATGAAATTCCGGTTCATTTTCATGCATTTCAAAGATCCAATTTTAATAATTTCAATGCGTTGTTGAAGCGTGTATCGTTCCATTTTTATTAATAGCGTAGTAGTACTTGTCAAATGTCAAAAAATGACAGCTTCAAAAGTGACAGCTACCGAAATAGCGGGCTATTCAAAATAACACCTCTTATTGGAAAACCCTTTATAAGGCAAGTTATGCATTCGTAAAAAAAATCGAACTCGAGATTTTGATCAAAGTTGACATTACGATGATAGCGAAGACCAAAAAAGTGGGTCTCGCAATTCTGTCTGTCTGTCTGTCGGTTCGACTACAGCCTAAACGGCCCGGCCGATTTTCTTCAAACTTGGTAGATATGGGTTTTATTTTTTTCCCCACACACGTTTTTTTCTTTTTTTTTTTTTAAGACCAAAAATAACGGTACCTGTCGTACGATTTTTTTTTCGAAGTATTATAAATATTTTTTTTTCTCAAAAACTGTCCAACAGAATGTTTTAAAAAAAAATTGAAAAATTTCATTTAGTTAAAACTAGCTAATGGTTGAAAAAACTGTTCCAAAAAATTGTTATTTTTGGTAGCCCCCCCTGGGTCCATTTTTTTTTTGTTTTTGATTTGCTCGAAAAGGGTACAGCCGATTTAAATCATTTTTGTATGCCAAAGCTTCTCCAAAGTTTGAATATTATTCCAAATTCAAATTTTCAATTTTTTATTTTTTGAATTTAAAAAAAAAAATTCAAAATTTTTTTTGGAAATTCAATACTTCGAAAACCCCAAGATCGATTTTTTTCAAACTTGACAAATAAAAGATTCTTAACATAATCTCCAAGATTTGAGAAAAAAAATTTGTTTTATCTAAAACTAACGGTACCGTCCATACAAATTTTAAAAAATGGTTTTCAAAAATCGTTTTTTCTCGAAAATGGTTCCGAGAATTTCGCTAATTTTTTTTTTTCTTTTGATTAATTTTTACGATCCATAATTTAATAAAAAAAAATAAATCTAGATATTACTGACTGTACCTACCATAGAACGATTTTTTCCAATTTTGAATTTCTCATTATCGGCATAACGGATTTTAATGAAATTTTTTATATAAAGAAGCTCCTAAAAAGTTTAAAAACATTGCATTTCAAAACTTAAAAAAATATTTTTTCAATTTTTAGAAAAAAAGTAATTTTTTTTGAAAAATTCGATATCTCAAGAACGGCTTAGTATTTTTTTTGGAAATTTAACTCTTATTAGTACAGTAATAAAAACTTAAGGTTGGCGTACCAAAATTTTTTCTTTAAAATGATTTAAGAAATTTGTACATAAAAGCTTATTTTTTTAAGGAACCACTATAACGAATTATATTTTTTTTTTCTTTCATAAATTCATATTTGCATAGCATTCTGTTTTTATCTCTTATTACTAAAAGAATTTAAAAAATTCATTTTATCCTTATGAACAGTTTTCTCTAATAACATCCGTTTTTAAAATTCCTAGTCTATTACATAGGAGCGAGTTCGTGCGACCCAGTCGTGCATTTTATTTTTTTCACCTGAAACAAAAATTGATCAACTTCATAGAGCTTTATAAATGACATGACTTATCGTTCAAGTTAAAACTTTTGTTTTGTTTTAGAAATTAAATTCAAAATTTTCGCAGAAAGAACAAACAAATTTTTTTCACGACCGACATTTGGAAAATGGTGCTAGAGGACAACTTACGGCACGGCGAGATTGTGGTAAAACATAAAGGATTCGAAAGATTTTCTCCAGTTATACAAATTATAGAGTCGCATTTTGGCTCCTTGCAGACCGGATGCAGAAAACGTAGGTTACTATAACTTTAGTGATGAAGAGCAACAATATTGTGAAACAGCGAAACTATAATCATGTTGTAATGCAGTAGAAGTTTTTTGAATGCGTCCTGGGTCTGGCTCTGGACAGCTCTTAGTGTAGGGAAATCGTTTAAAAGGTGGAATTTTTCGGCACCGACACTTGTACGTGACTGCTGACTGGAAAATTAATATATATGTAGGTCTTTCTGCAAAACAAGTGTGAGTTGTGTTTGTGTATTTGTGCATTTCTGTTTATAGACCAGCCGGCCCTGCCTGACTATCTAATTACAAATGATGCGGTGCGGTACTGGTAAGTTAAAAAAAATTACTTTGTCGGACTTTGTCGATGTGTCATCGTAGTGCCTGAGTCCTTGGAAAAGTTATAAGTGCTCAATGTCCTTCCACAGAGGGATTGAGTAGATATTTTATTAACCAATTCGATACTTTTATGTCGCAATACTCGTATGTGTTTGTGACGTTAAAATTCAGCTGCAAATTCAGTTACAAATTGTTGGATGTACATATACATTTTACTGAGCACATTCAAAGACTATTGGCAGGAAATTTGACGTGTAAGCTTTTCGTATAAGTATGTATAAAGCGTACCGCCAATTTTCGAAAATGAGCTGCATTTATTATTTAAGGTAATACCTACAGAGAAATAATTTGAAGGGAAAATGAGAAGTTTTTATGAAAATCACAACCATGCTTGTCTGTTGTTCTTGCAATTCGATCTTTTAGGTCTAAATTGTAACGTGGTTAAGTTTCAAAGGTGTAATCTAAATTTATCATTAATATAATTAAATTATTAAAAAAAATGTTAAAAAATAAGTCGAAACTACTTAAAATTAATTTTCTATTCGAAAACATATTTTTATTATTGCTACTTTTTGGCAATGAAGCGCCTTACAACTGCAGCACAAAATAAAATGCACGACTGTATCGCACGAACCTGCTCTTATGCAAAAGTACTTTAAAATATGTACATACATTTTATAAATATAAAACATGGATTTAATGAGATAAAAATGTTCAAATGCATGGAATAGCCGTCTGAAAGGGAAGGCAAAGAAAATATACTGCACATATGTATATCATCAACTTAAAAGTTCATAGTCTTGATCTATCGCAGAGTAAGTGCTAACTCTACAAAGACCAAGAATTATCCAACCTCTTCAAATTCTGTTTTCCAAAACAAAAAAGTTCAAAACCCTTCATGCATAAGAAGAAGTCTACTGAGCAGAAACATAGAGCTGATATTTTGATCTTATAAAAGAAAAGTCATTTGGCGTATATTTGGTTCTGTGTGTCTCAAATCAAGGAGAATACTTATATTACTCTATAAACTCTTCTGTGTAGTGAAGAAGATCAACACAAGTTGACTGTCTTGGCACGGTTCACACAGGGCCGCCGCTACCATATGTGCAAAATGTGCGGCGCACAAGGGCGCCAACGTCTAGGGGCGGAAAATTAAGAGATAGATCTAACTCAACCTATATACAGCATACTCCAAAAGTTTTCCTTAAGCTTTTGGAACTTGTTTACATTTGAACGTTCGCTGCGTAGTTCCCGCACACAATCTACCACAAATATATATTCATATTTTGTTTGTGACTGTCGCCTCTCACACCAAATAACCTCTTCGATCGAAGTCATTGTCTAAACTGCTTAACGCCATGTCGCCATAGATTGACACTTGGGAAATAGCTTTCCACGCAACCTTCATCTCAGACTTATAAACTCGAAATTTAGTAATTTTACTAATTACTCGTATTTTTCTATGAATGGGTATCAATATTCTGATTGCAATGATATAGCTAAATATCTTAAATCTAAGTTTGTAACAAGAACAAAATTATCAAAAGGTGATTTAAAACATTCCTTATTTTACCGATCAAAATGTAAACAAACCATCTTTACAACGGAAAAAAAAAACACAACTGTAAAAAAAATATGTTTTGTGTCTCTAACTATTAATGTTTCTTTTTAAATAAGGGCTTACGAATAGTTTTTAATTAATTTTGGAACTGAATTGATAAATAACTTAACCGTCAACGGATTGAACAAAATCAGAATAATCCAGAAATTTAACGTTTCAATGGTTTTTCGAATTTAAGCCTTCAATCGACATTCAGAGTTCAGACTTTATTTATATCAAAATATAGTTCCCACACAAGCCACAAAATGTCAAATTTCATCAAAGCATACCTTAGATGTCAAGGAATTATATATATGTTATGTAATACCTTCAGATCCGGAAGTAAATGATTAAGTGTTTCAAAAATAAAGTGAAAACAAAAACTTTTATAAATATCAAAAACTACTTTGTCTTCTTTCTGTCAAGCTATAAACTATTGGTTTTTACCAATTGACATACATAAATTAAAAACTGTGCTAGGAACTCGAATATTTGCATTTTATATGAAAATGGTTTTGTTGAAGAAAATTATTCGCAATCGCCATATTTTTTGTTTCCTCTTAAAATAAAATGCACGACTGGGTCGCACGAACTTGCTCTTATGTAAAAGACTAAGAATTTCAAAAATGAATGCTATTAGAGAAAAACTGTTCATAAACATAAAGTTCATTTATTTATAATGACTAAAACAACTCTTTTAGTGGTAGTTGGAGTTAAGAACAGGATGCCATGTGATGCAAGCAAATATAAGTTAATGCAAGAACAAAATTTATAACAAAGTTATAAGTTATAAGTCAAATAATCTTTTATATACAAATTTTTAAAAAAAATTTTTTTTTACTTTACGAATAAAAAATAAATTTCAACAAAAAAATAGTTAGCCCTCTTTTGAGATATCGAATTTTCCAAAAAAAAAATTCATTAAAATCCGTTCAGCCGGTAATGAGAAATTCAAAAATCGTCAAAATGGTTCTATGTTCGGTACAGTCAGTAATATATTGATTTCAATTTTTTTTTGTTTAATTTATAGAACGTAAAAATTTATCAAAATTCTCGGAGACGTTTTCGAGAAAAACACGATTTTCGAAAACTTTTATTTATCAAGTTTAAAAAAAATCAAGCATGGGGTTCTCGAAATATTGAGTTTCAAAAAAAAAATTTGAAATCCAAAAAAAAAAGTTTTGAAAATTTTAATTCACAGGAATATTTTAAATTTTACGGCGCTTTAGCATAAAACAAATTATCAAAATCGGTTGTACCGATTCTTTCAATTTTTTGATTTTTGTTTAAATCTGTTGGACATTGTTTTAAATTTTTTTTTTTAATTTCGAAAAATATCTTACTTCAGGTACAGTTATTTTTGGTCTTAAAAAAAGTAGAAAAATAAAAGTGTGGGGACAAAATTTCGAGAAAAACTTTTTTCTTCTTCGCTATCATCGTAATGTCAACTGTGATCAAAATCTCGAGTTCGATTTTTTTTATGAATGCATAACTTGCCTTATAGTACCTATGAATCTCAAGTAAAAAGAGTAAATAATCTTAAAAGGATGCAAAAACTGTACATACATATGTATATGATATAACGTCGTCGTTCTATGAAAACCCCCTAAGTCCATTTTTTGTGTTTTGAGATACATATATTTGCATTTAAACTTGGAAATTAATATAAAAGAAAATAATATAAAATTATCAGAATAGCGCGCTCTCGAGCCTCAATTGTGGAATAAGTTTGGCGTAGCCATTGTGCAATAAAATTTTTTGCAAATGGTTTATCCGGAATGAATTAAATAAGAATTGAATCAAATTTTTAGGGACGCGACAACAACAATGCACGTTTGCTTAAATTTTTTAACTGCGAAATGGAGAATAAATAAAACTTTCACTTATACAACGTAAATACCCCCGTGTACCCGAGACATGGGGCGGCAATTTAAGGTTCTTGCACAAGGGCGCACGAACACCCAGCGGCGGCACTGGGTTCACATGAAGCGAATGGACATCAAGAAAGCCTTCAAACTCTTGCCCCCGATTTTATATGATAAGGGACTATATTTAAGGATCCAGCCATCGCGGATGCCAGACAGCTTGGTCGGGATCGTAGAGGATAGAAAGTCACAAAGTCTCAATTCAGTTATTAAGTACAGCTACAGGGTGCGACGAAGCTATAACTTTCTTTCTTTTTAAACGTAAGTCTTTTTTGAATTTCAAAAAAGTAAGTCATGTAGCTGCACCCTGCGGTATTTATGTAGGTTACATATTCCATTCCGCACATTTTGTTCACTTTTCACTCTTTGAAGTTGAATGTAGTTAAGTCTTAAAGTATTAACTACATCTATCGGGCAATTTATGTGTTAGGCTAGGCGCGCACATTCAATTTTTAGTTGCACATCTGTTTGGTTGCTTATAGAAAACAGATGAACTATTTGGTTGAATGTTCGCGCAGGTGCATATAATTATATGTTACACAAAATAGCGATTTGATACTAATTAATTAACCATCACGAATACTTCCTTTGATAGTCGAAAGCGTTGAACAAATCTAGAATAGATAAATTATTACAATTAATGATTTTTACGATAAAAATCATACTTGCATACATGCAGTAAATATACTATATTACGCTATATGTATTTACTTCGCCGAAACATTTTAAGCTCAATTTGTCAATTCAATAGATAACAATATATTATGTCAATTTAAAGTGGAAACTCAATCATTCCACTACAGTCAAATACAAACTTCAAAATTAATGTAAGACGATACCAATTTAGCTATCGTCCAAATGCTATCGTATTGACGATAGCGTTTCCATTAACGTGAATCAAAAAAATGCAACGCTATCGTTCAAACAATATCGTCTGACGATAATCGAGTTACGGAATAACCCCCCTGGAATTTTTTTTGAGGATTACAAAACTTTCCTTATAGAGCAAGTGAAAATACATGCCTACAGGTACATGTCCTCTAGCGAGTTTATGTTACCTATCTACACGGGCAAAGTGGAATGTCTAGCACAGCATTCAGAACAATGGGTGATTTTTTTGTTTTTCATTTTTGGAAATATTTTTTGTTTGTCATGCATAGAAAATTGTCGCCTCTTTTATATAAGTATAAAACAGTTTTCTTATGTACACTCTTAGTTTTTCAAATAACAAAGATTCAAAGATGCAGTATTTTTAAAACCAAAGAAAATGTAATTTTAACGCATTTTTGTGATTTGTTTTACTTAGACCCTTTTTATGTTTTCTTTTTGAAATAAATTTTTTAGGTATGAAATTGGTTCACCAAAACTTAACAATTAAAAAAATTCTTGAAACAAAGTTGTTTTATTTAAAAAAAAACTCTTTATGTGGGTTTTTTTAAAAAATCCTAATTTCAGGTTTGAAGATGATTTTAAAAAAATGCTCAAAAATGCTCGGCTTATGGGTAGTCTTAGATGAATTTTGTACTTATTTGCAGTCATATTTTTTAAAAAATGTATCCAACCACGCTCCCTGGAGAGTTTTCAAAAATCTCCCTTAGAGCTGAGAACGCTTAAATAAAATAAGTTTGTTGACTGAAAAAAGGGGTAGGGGCATAAATAATAATAACAAATTTCAGATATGTCATTGGATTTTTAGACTTTATTTTTAAAATTTTCGTCAAATGTTTCTAAAATGTTTTCTTTGGTCTGGACGCTCGGATCCACTCTTGACGAAAATTTTAAAAATAAAGTCAAAAAAGCCAATGACATATCTGAAATTTGCGAAAATATAAATTATGATAAAGATGAAGTAGAAAAAAAATTCATGCGCTTGAAGTACAACACAGGCGAGAAAAAAATTTACAGACAACTCAATCTGGAAAAATGGGAAACAAAGAAACTTTTCATAAATGTTTCTCAAAGCGTCCACACCAAAAAAAAACAAATCAGAAACATTTCAGAAACGTTTTTTAAACAATGTTTCCTGAAATGTTTCTTTGGTGTGGACACACCTTAACATAAAGACATCTAAAAGTATGAAACAGTGACATATATGAAGGAAGGAGGGAGAGGGGATTCTCATTTTTTTAATTAAATCTTATTTGCTCTGGTTAAAGAAACCCAAAGTCTTACGTCAAAGTACAGGGAGCAATACGTTTTTTTTGTAGCAAAAACGAAGCTGAAAGGTAAGCTTGATGCTTCAAAAGTAATAGATTTTTTAATAAAATACTCTGAAAAAGCAAAAGACATTTATAAATTTTTTGTTGACGAAAACAAACAATCAGTTTCTATGATTTCAAATGAAAAAGCCTTAGCTCTGCATTCAACGTTAGGCCTGAGCAAAGTCCAGTATAGAGAAATAAAAAAATTATCTAGTACTGGACCATGGGGTTGATTTATTTCCATCATAAAAAAATTAAAAAAGAATATTTGCCTCCAAAGTCAAGCGTTTTTATTGACGAAACAAGTGCTATAATAGATCTCCAGGCTTTATTGAACCAGACAACAAAAAGCATATTGAAATGTCTTGACAATTCGAAGGAAAAATACAATGATTTCTGCTTAATATCTAAATGGGTCTTTGATTGAGAATCGAGTCAAAGTTGCTATATTAACAAAAGTTTTCTTCGGAAAACTCAGATGACTCATTAGTGTTTGTTACTAGCTTGGGTCCCATGAAATTGTCTAACAAAACAGACAAAATCACTCTATGAGAAACCCCAAAACCGTCTTCAACTCGTTATTGTCGACCTATAAGATTTGATTTGTCGACCTATTAAGATTTGCAAAAAAAGTGACAGTTTGATAAAAAATAAAATGCACGACTGGGTCGCAGGAACTTGCTCTTATGTAATATACTAGGAATTTTAAAAACGAATGTTATTAGAGAAAACTGTTTATAAGGATAAAATTAATTTTTTAAATTCTTTTATTAGTTAGAGGCAAGAACAGAATGCTATGTAAACATGAATTTATGCAAGATCAAAAATTATAAGTCGTTCTAGTGGTTTCTAAAAAAAGAAGCTTTTATATACAAAATTTTTAAAAGATTTTTAAGAAAAAAATTTGGTTGGTACGCCAACCTTAAGTTTTTATTATGGTTGGAATAAAAATTAAATTTCCAAAAAAATATTGAGCTGTTTTTGAAATATCGAATTTTCCAAAAAAAAAATGATTTTTTTTTTCAAAAATTCATAAAATATTTTTTTAATTTTTGAAATGCAATGTGTTTTAGAATTTTTAGAAGCATCTCTATAAGAAATTTCATTAAAATCTGTTATGTCGATAATAGCTGTGTTTTATTTTCTCCCAGATCTGATCCGGATTGGATTTTGTTTTCGAAATAACATGTAAAACAACATATACAAACAAAACTGGCCCTTGGTTTGTTTTTGTTATAAAGGGTTTTCCAATAAGAGGTGTTATTTTGAATAGCCCGCTATTTCGGTAGCTGTCACTTTTGAAGCTGTCATTTTTTGACATTTGACAAGTAGAAACTACGCTATTAATAAAAATGGAACGATACACGCTTCAACAACGCATTGAAATTATTAAAATTCACTATAAAAATGGTGAAAATTTGGCAGAGACGGTTCGTAAAACTAAAACATTTTTGGGTCGTCGTGAAGCACCTTGTCGGACCGCAATACAGAAATTGGTGGACAAATTCGAGCTGTTGGGGCTCGGAAAATCCAAGAGTTATTGTTGAAAAGCCTCTCCATCCTCAACGCGTGACTGTTTGGTGCGGTTTATGGTCCCGCGGGGTCATTGGACCTTACTTTTTCGAAAATGAGGCTGGAGCAACAGTTACGGTCAATGGATTGCGCTATCGAGAGATGATTAATGATTTTTTATGGCCTGAATTGGATGGTATTGATCTGGACAACGTTTACTTTCAACAAGACGGCGCTACGTGCCACAAAAGCAATGAAACCATCGATCTTTTACGGGAAAAGTTTCCGGACCGTGTTATCTCTCGAAGAGGTGATCACAATTGGCCACCGAGATCTTGTGATTTAACACCTTGCGACTTCTTCCTTTGGGGCCACGTGAAAGATAAGGTCTACGCCAACAGCCCAGCGTCGATTCAAGACCTCAAAGATGAAATTCGTGAGGCTATCGAGGACATAGGGCAGCCACTTTGCGATTTGGTTATGGAAAATTTCATGAAAAGGATATGGTCCTGTAAGCGTGGTCTTGGCGGCCATTTGGCTGATGTTGTGTTCCATTATTAACGGCATACCTTCTTCTTTATAATGAAATAAACATCCGATCATTTATCTCCAAAAATGCCATTTTTCTTTGAATATCAAAATAACACCTCTTATTGGAAAACCCTTTATGTACATGTAATTTTGAATGAAGATTCAATCTGGGGGAAAATAAAACACAGCTAATGTGTAATTCAAAATTTGAACAAATGGTTCTATGGTACGAGTAGGTACGAGCCTTAATATCTAAATTTCAAATTTTTTCTTATTAAATTAAAGACCGTAAAAATTAATTGGAAGAAAAATTTTTTTTATCAAAATTCTAGGCGCCATTTTCGAGAAAAATACGATTTTTGAAAACCATTTTTTAACATTTGTATGGTGGGTACCTTAATTTTTAGGTAAAATAATTTTTTTTTCTCACATCTTGTAGTTTATATTGAGAAAGTTTTTTTATCAAGTTTAAAAAAAATCTTGCATGGGGTTTTCGAAATATTGAGTTTTCAAAAAAAAAAATTTTAATTTTTTTTAAAAATCCAAAAAAATTTGTGTTTGGAAATTCTATTCAAGTCTTTGGGGAGCTTTAGCAAAAAAAATGATCAAAATCGGTCATACCGTTTTTGAGAAAATCAAAAACAAAAAAATGATTCTTTGGGGGTTACCCTCAATAACCATTTTTCGGAACAATTTTTTCAACCATTACTTAGTTTTACGAGTAACTATAAATAAATTTTTTTTTGTATTTTTATTTATTAAATCTGTCGAACAGTTTCTGAGAAAAAAAAATATTTCTAAGATTTCGAAAAAAATCGTATGGTAGGTACCGTTATTTTTGGTCTTAAAAAAAAAGAAAAAAAAAACGTGTGGGGGGAAAAAATTAAAAATGATATCTACCAAGTTTAAAGAAAATCGGCCGAGTCGTTTATGCTGTAGTCGAAAAGACATCCAGAATTGCGAGACCCACTTTTTTAGTCTCCGATATCATCATAATGTCAACTTTGATCAAAATCTCGAGTTCGATCTTTTATACGAATGCATAACTTGCCTTATAGTACCTATAAGTCGCAAGTAAAAAGCATGATGAAATGCAACACTTGATTGAGAATCTTCTTCCAACTAACATTGACACTTTTAAAATAAAACATCTTATGTTGCACATTAAAAAAATTTGCCATAGTACTGCCAATAATCCATCATCTATGCACTGTTATATTTGTAAAGCTATAAGTTAAGTGAAATGTATGACTTTAAAATTGCATGTAACAAAACAAATATTGAAGAATTTTATAGCTTTGGATTTTCGCCCTTACATACATGGATAAGGTGCATGGAATGGCTTTTAAACGTGTCATACAACTTAGATTTTAAAAAAATGGAGCGCTAAAAGTGATGAGCATAAAGCTTTGAAAGCTAGACGAAATAAAAACATACAAGAACAGTTAAAATCAAAATTTGGGTAACTAATACCTAGATGTTGTCAAACAAGGAAGAGCCAAAACAAATGACGGAAACACCGCGAGAAAAATTTTCGCTAATGCTGAGATACTCGTAGTTTCAGAAGTCACTGGCTTAGATCTTAACCTTATTACACGAGACAGATCAAATGTATGTTCCCACTTATTCTTGGTATTTTATGCCTCAACTACAAGCAAATACAAAATAGTGAAAACTGTTTCAAAATCCATCCATCATTTCAAAAGTTACAGCCCGATGACCATTTTTTCATGTTTTCGTTGCACTGTGTGGCGGGCGGCGGCGGCGCACTCCAGCACTAATTAAGTCATTGAGCATTACTGGTCGTACCCGCCTTCATCCATGAACTAACCCTCTTCAAAAATCTTACAATACCATTGCATTAAAAAAAATAATACACAACACGACCACTTTTAAAAAGAAAGGCTCCACTGAATATCTAAAAAATCATATTGAACACTTGGCTTAACCCAGAGAAAGTTTACTTCTTTGCAATGAGTGCATCTATCCGTAAATAACGTGCTTATAAAACAATACGAAAAGATTCTTTTCTACATTCATACTCGACATTTTATGTATATCACAATGATCTGTATAATTACAATAATAATCATGATGCATTCCCTTTAATGTTCTCACATGTTTGCATTCTTAATGCAAGGATCAGCTTTTGTCAGCAATGTCGCCCCTAAGTTTTACATTCATCAAAAGCCAAGGTGTGAATTCTATGGCATTACACAAGAAGAAAAAATTCACTCTGGGGTATCTTTGATGAACATTACTACAAAAAAATTAAGTTCCATTTTATATGCACTGCACATGAGACATACGAGTACATTATAACTCCCTTGAAAGAAACACATTCAAAAGACTTTATTCTTTATTCCAGTTGTGCACATGAAGGCTCTTTATTATATTTTTAATACATGCGATAAAGGTTCCATAAAGGCGCCAGGGCTTGTTCTGAATTCGTTAAAAAAAAAACACATTCGGTGAACCTGAAAATCTGTTTGCCTTCTACAAGTTTCCTTAAAATTTAGTTAGCCCAGTCGGTAGAGATTTTTCTTCTTTCAAAATTATAAAAACAAAAAATGAATAAATTAGAGGCAAACAGAAATTACATTTTCATTTCATCATAACGCAATGCAGTAGATGGTTGCAACATTATAAATATGTTAGGTTCTACATAGCAACAAGTTATGCATTCAATGAAAGGGAAGGGTGGGCCAAATAAAAGTTCCTTTTTAAAAATTTAATTAAATAAGCTAAATTAAATTGTTTCCATGTATTACTTCATTCATTAGTAAGAACAAACATTCCCATTGCCTTGTCTGCCTTCACAGTAGCGCAATTTGTCACTCCAATTTTCCTAGACCTTGTTGATGGTTTCTGGCTGTATCTCACGGATTGCTTGGATGTTAAGTGCTTGAATCGTTTCTGGATTATTGGCATAGCATCGGTCCTCTAGGGTTCCCCACAAATAAAGTCCAAATGGGTGAAATCGCAGCTCCGAGGCAGCCAACTGACACCACCAAGACAGGATTTGGGAATTTGGTGATCGATTGTGGAATGGGTTGTATGGCATGGCGCGTAGTAGTGCATGAATCAGAGATCGTCCAAATACATGTCTTCAATTTCAGTTAAAAAAAAAGTCTGTAACCCTGGCTCCGTAACGCCCATAGTTGATCGAAACATTGTTCCCAGCCTCATTTTCAAAGAAAAATGGTCCAATGAAGCCACCACTCGACGATTCGCTTGTGGACAATAACGTGCGGTTTTTCCGAGCCTCAGATGCGGCAATATAGTTTGTTAACGTAGCCGCTGAGAGGAAAATGCACCTCATCAGAAAACATGATTTTTCGCCCAAAATCGTTGTCCGATTCAAGCTGCCCAAAGGCCCAAATTACGTAGCGATAACGAAGCGGATGGTCGTGCGCCTTCAATTGATGAGTCAATTGGACCTTGTACGCGAATAATTTGATATCTTTGTCCAGAATTCGGCTCAGGCTGTTGGTATTGATGTTCGTGAATTGAGTCTCACACTTTGGCTACAGCAGCCACATTCACGTCTGTGTGCACCGTACGATGACGGGGACTATGAGTGTTGTCCACTAGCATACCAGTCTCTTGCTTAAGTGTAAACGGACTCATTTCGTTCCGCGGAGGTATGATACTGACTTTCTGTCAAGATTTTGAACGGTAAACCAGTGGCGTAGCGTACTATCTCGGCGCCCGGGCGGGAGACCCATTTTGCCGCCCCCATTCAATACTAAATTAAAATTAAATTTCGAGACATCATTTCACAGGCAATGAAGTATCTTTTATTGAAAGTAAAATAGAATTAGCGGTTTCATAAACGGATTTTACGAGCCTTACGAAACAAAGCTGCATCTGCGGATTCATCTCCATGCATGCGTTTTTTCCTGCGAATTGTACTCGTTTTGAAATCGATTCCGAGTTTTTCCAAAAAGTCTCTGCTCTCCACCAGGAGAGCTTTTAAAACGCAGAGTTTCTGAGCACACTTATCCACACTCAGTCCACATTGCTGCAGGTAAATCTGTGCGTCATCTTCTTCAGGTAGCTCTACAGCTCAAAAGCTAAGAAAAGTGAGGAAGTTGAATGACTGCATGACTGTCAGAAGAAGACTGGCTACCGATCCGTCAATTCTTCCAGTACCTCAAGAACTTCCACAAACTTATTTTTAAGCGTCTTTACATCTTCACGAGGTTCACTTTGACTAGATCCTTGAGATACTTCTGGTGAGTCGACTTCGTCTTGACCCTGCTCTGTGGTGGGACCAAAACGACTTCCAACTTCGACGGCAGGCACGTCTTCTTCTTCTGCCCGTAAAATAAGTTATGCATTCCCATGAATATTGGCCGGAGGACAATTCTAGGCCACTCACGATTGTAGATGGAGGAATCTTACTTACATTGGAATCACTTCCGCTGCTGCTGGATGCCGCCGAAGACGTTAACGTAGCTTTTGAATCAGAACTAGAACTGAAATATTTCGCGTCTTCGCGTCTGCTTCTTTCTTAGCCTTTTTCTTGCGGTATTCCGCGCCGCTTCCTTTAACTCTTTTCATTTTCAAAAACTAGTTCAAAGGTTGAGTGAAGTACTAAGTGCTTTAGTTTTAGAAGATTCAACAGTATTTAAACTATAAACAACACAATCGAAATAACTTTCTGTGATGCGGGAGGGAGCAAAAACATTGAGCTGGCTGAGACTAGAATAACGTTTCCGTCGAATCCTAGTTATCTTATCATATCTCGCATATGCATATCATATGTTTCGGCACACTCCCTTTCAGTTTTGCGAGAGTTTCGGAACGTTTTGTTTCAGTTTCGCGATCAGCGCGACAATACGGAATGCACTCTTACGGCCCTACTCACCGTCTACGAATTCACAAAAGCGGTCAACGACCGACGAACCACAGATAGGGTGGCAAATTTCAAATTTACATCATTGTTATGAATTTTTGAATATTACAACAACAACTTGAATGAACTACCACCAAGTGGGTTCTTATTTGGCTGGAGTTATAGCTATTTCACGGTTGCCAAGCCGATCATCAGACTCCTTTATTAGTGGTGCTTAGCCTTTATACTATCAAGTTTAATCGAAAAACTTTTTGCCTTGACTGAGATTTGAACCCAGACCTAGCGTCGTCAGAAGCCAATGCCCTACGCATCACGCTACCGAGACCACATGATCAGGTCCATCCCAATTTAGGTTTTATCGTTTATCAATTATCACTTGAGGACTAGCGTTTTTTATTAGTCATTCAAGTTTTGTTGTTGTAAATTCGGTTTCTTTCTATTTCTCCGAACTCTGTTTATAAGCCAACAATTCGTTGTACATTATAAGGAGGGAGATTTTAATGAAAGATTTGACTCTGGTCAAGTTTTTTTTAAATCTATTGAAGGGGTTTTTGTATGGTTACATACATGCAGTGTACCTGCGACTCCAGCCAAATAAGAACCCACTTGGTGGTAGTTCATTCAAGTTGTTGTTGTAATATTCAAAAATTCATAAATATATGAAGCTTCGCAGGTACACTGCATGTATGTAACCATACAAAAACCCCTTCAATTACATCATTGTTGTTTGTTGACTTGTCAAACGATCTGTCATGAAACATATGATTTCTACTCTACCCGCATCACCGGCGACATTTTGCCGCCCCCTAGGGCTGCCGCCCGGCAAATAGACTGCTTTTATACCAAACCGATATTTAATCTCTGTTTCTCTTTTGGCTTCCTTTCGATTGCATGGGTGCTTTTATACAAAGCGATTTTTACTATGTTAACTTTGCTCAAGCGAAAAGGAGTTATCTCTTCACACTCCTTACTCTACTTAGTTAAGCGAATTTCACTGAACGAACGCCAAATATAAAATGAAACATACTCGAGAAATAAAGGAAACCAGAAAGAAGAAAGAACGAAAGCTCGGCATTTTTCTCAACCTCAGCAATTGCGTTTAAAACCGCCAAACATACGTCTCTCGAAAACATTTTTAAAAATTTCAGATTGATATCGCATTGTTTTAAAGCAGTCATACTACAACTATTTGCTCGATGCATTAATAGGGACGTTCACATTCTCAAATTTATTTGACAATCATGGCATGATGGATATTTGATGGATGAAAAAAAGGAGCGTTCACATTCGTCGAACATGCTGTCAAACATCACTTTTCGTTAGAATTTTCACCTTGGGGGGCCAACATGCTTGACGAACATGCATTCACATTCTCAAATATGCTTGTCATACAGCGAAATTGTTAAAACATTTTTTGTTTGACAAGCCACTAGATGGAGCGTTCACCTTATCCAAATCAAGCAAATCATGCCGTTTTTGTCAAACATATTTGAGTATGTGACCGCCTCTAATACACACGAAAATATGACATTACAGTTTGACTTTTGGATCCTGATTACGATTCTTTTTTAGTTTGTTTCGTCTTTCGTTTTTTTAACAGTTTAGGTGAGAGGTTTAGAAGCGTAGCTTCATTCTTCAACATTTCTTCACGTCACATCTGTCAAAAATACGAAAAAAAGACTCGTGCATTCAGGCTCTTGATGTCTTTTTGTTGTGTTCACACTGAGCAAAATCCTCCAACTTTTTGCTTAGGTTTCGGTACTTTATCTTACTCCCTCTATCAGAGATTTATAAGCCCATTGGCATCATTCCCAAATTTTAATGGAAATTGTTAAATTATCTAAATATAAAGTGGCAAAAACTAAATTTTGTAATCCATTGAAGTCGTAGTTCATGGCTTGACAGATGGAGAACGATCTATATTTTGATATAGCGAATATTCAATTCGATAATTAAAATAAGTATATAGTATGGCATATAAGGGGCAAATTAAATATTGGCACATCGAGAATATTTGGTTGCCGATATCAACAGATTGCCCTGAACAAAATTTTTCTGATTTTGCATGTCAACTCTGAAAATGCATTTTCTTGGAACATAAAATAAAATGTAATCGTCCATCGCTTACGTGAAGTGGATTTGTTTAAGACATTGAATGAACCCGCTATGAAATTTTACACTAGTTGTTTTGTCTTTCGTCTTTTTGACATATTGGGTGAGAGCAGGGCCGCCGCTACCATATGTGCAAAATGTGCGGCGCACAAGGGCGCCAACGTCTAGGGGCGGAAAATTAAGAGATCGATCTAACTCAACCAATGCCTCATACTCCAAAAGTTTTCCTTAAACTTTTGGAACTTGTTTACATTTAACCTTTCACTACGGCGGCGTAGTTCCCACGCACAATCTACTACAAATCTGTATTCATATTTTGTTTGTGACTGTCGCCACTCACACCAAATAACCTCTTCGATTGCAGTCATAGTCTAAACTACTCTACGGCATGTCGCTATAGATTGACACTTGGGAAATAGCTTTCCATGCAACCTTCATCTCAGACCTATAAACTCTAAAAGGATTTTGATTTTTTTAGATTTACAGCCCATGTATTTCTCATAAAATAAAACGAAAACAGTGTCTCGAAAACATTAATTTTTCTTATTGCTCGTATTTTTCTATGAATGGGTATCAATATTCTGATTGCAATGATACTTATAGCTAAATATCTTAAATCTAAGTTGGTAACTTAAGAACGAAATTAATCGAAGATGATTTAAAACCGATGGAAAATAATGGAAAATGTAAACAAACCAAACCATCTTTACAACGGAAACCAAAAAAAAAAAAAAACCAACGGTAAAAAAAATCTGTTGTGTCTCTAAATATTTATGTTTCTTTTTAAATAAGGGTTTACGAATAGTTTTTAATTAATTTTGGAACTGAATTGATAAATAATTCAAATGTCAACGGATTGAACAAAATCAGAATAACCCAGAAATTTAGCGTTTCATTGGTTGTTCGAATTTAAGCTTTCAACTGATATTCAGAGTTCAGACTCTATTTATATTAAAATATAGTTCCCACACAAGCCACAAAATGTTAAATTTCATTAAAGCATACCTAAGATGTCAAGGAATTATATATAATACTTCCAGATCCGGAAGTAAATGATTAAGTGTTTCAAAAAGAAAGTGAAAACAAAAACTTTTAAAAATATCAAAAACTACTTTGTCTTCTTTCTGTCAAGCTATAAACTATTGGTTTTTACCAAAGGATTGATTTGACATTCGAGTACATAAATTAAAAACAGCGCTAGGAACTCGAATATTTGCATTTTATATGAAAATGTTTTTTTTTTGAAGAAAATTATTCGCAATCACCATATTTTTTGTTTCCTCTTAAAATAAAATGCACGACTGGGTCGCACGAACTTGCTCTTATAAAAAAGACTAAGAATTTCAAAAATGAATGCTTTTAGTTAGATAAAAACTGTTCATAAACATAAAGTTCATTTATTTAATGACTAAAACAACTCTTTTAGCGGTAGCTGTACCTAAGAACAGGATGCCATGTGATGTAAGCAAATATTAGTTTATGCAAGAACAAAATTTATAACAAGTTATAAGTCAAATAATCTTTTATATACACATTTTTTTTATTACTTTACGACAGAAAAATTAATTTCCAAAAAAAAAATATTTAGCCCTTTTTTGAGATAGGGTCAGTTGGGGTAAATGTAAACATGGGGTAAATGTAAACGGCCGTTATTTTCACGTTTTAAAACAAATTGTAGCAACCCAGACGAAAAAAAAATAAAAATATGAAATGTCGCGACACTGGTGCATTTTATGTCTTTCAGTGGTTGTTCGGATTTCGTTGAGAATTTTAGTCGTGGAAAAAAGCTGTCTCTGAAAAGTGAAATTCAAGTTTGTGAGTGTTTGTGACTTTGAAAAAAAAAGTTGATTATATTGAAAACGTAAGTATTATTTTCTTGTTATATATGTTAATAAAAGTGCATTGAAGTAGTTCCTGTGAAAACACCAAGCTCTTGTCATTCCTTGTATGGTTTTTTGCATGTTTACATTTACCCCAGTAATTGAAGCATATGGGGTAAATTTAAACATGTTTTTGGGGTAAATGTAAACGTCGCTTTTCCTGTATCTTTTTTTCGCTTGACTCTATTTCTAGCGTTTAAAATGCCACAAACATATACAAAGAAGAAAACACAAGTAAATTATAGTGTAAACGATCTTCAAAACGCTGTACGAGATGTGTTGAATAAAAAAATTACATACCGCGCAGCCGAGGAAAAATACAAAATCCCGAAATCGGTCATCTTTCAAAGAATTAATGGCCGAAAATCATCATTAGATGCAATTGGGTCAGGGCGAGCACCCTCCCTTCTAAAAACGACTGAAGATGAAATAGTTAAATGCATAATTACTCGTGCGAACATGGGATTACCCTGTGACAAACATAAGCTTAAGGAACTTGTTGGAGAACATGTAAAAAACAGCGGAATAAAAACTCCATTCAAAGACGATACCCCAGGTGAGGACTGGTACTTGGGATTTATGAAGCGCCACTGCAAAAATTGAACATCTGCAAAAATTGAAAGCTCGAGTTCTGAGGAGTCAGAAAATGAAAAAATCATCGAATATGATGAGTATAGCCCATGGAATGCGGAGTTTGATGACGACGATGACCATGAGCAATTAGAACCTGTTGGTTCCAAAACACTTAACGAAGGCCAATTTCTCCTGATACAATTAAAAGGAGGTAACAGACTATCAGTTACCTTCAGAAATGTTTGTGTTATAGAGTCCGTTGGAGAAAACAACGAAATTCAAGTGGTGCTATTGAAAAGTATGGACACCACAAAAACAACTTTTGCATTGATGCCGACTGAAAAAAGGAAAGTTCTTTTGGGAGATATACTTGGAGTTCTACCAAATCCAACTCTTAATATGTTAAAAGCACGTATTAACTACAAATTTAAGCAAACCATCAATGTAAAAGAAAATTGAAGAATGAAAACATTATTTTCTTTTAATAGCTGTATTTTATTTTCCCCCAGATCTGATCCGGATTGGATTTTGTTTTCAAAATAACATATAAAACAACAAATACAAACAAAACTGGGCCTTGTGTTGTTTTTGTTATACATGTAATTTTGAATGAAGATCCAATCTGGATGAGATCTGGGGAAAAATAAAACACAGCTAATAACTGCCTACTTAGGTACCTGTATCTTGTTCCTAACAAAAAGCTTTGAAAGCATAAAATTAAATATAATTTGTTTTTAGTAAAAATACTTTTGTTTTTATTTAAAAAAAAATATTTAGGTCCTTTTCCAATTCTTTTTTGATGGGTAATATTCATTTATGGGGTAAATGTAAACATTGCGGTAACCAACTTTTCAAGTGAATACTTATTAAATAATAAATGAAATTTATATCTGTTTACTTTAACCCCATAGGCGATCTCCTAGCACTTAGGGAACAGCAGTTAGTTGTCCACATTTACCCCAGAATTTTTAAAATTTTGGGGGAAATGTAAAAAAGGAAGGGGTAAATGTAAACACTGTCCAAAATCGTGTTTGTGTTTTTATGCATTTATTTACACTTAATAAGTAGAATACTAGTTTTCTAATTATATAATATCCGTTTTCAAAAGTTAAAAAAAAAATAAAATTTTATACATTTATATTTTCTGAAAAAATATTTCTCTAAAAAATGCAAAAACTGTCCACATTTACCCCAACCGACCCTATAGAATTTTCTAAAAAAAATATAAAAAAAATTCATTAAAATCCGTTCAGCCGGTAATGAGAAATTCAAAAATCGTCAAAATGGTTCTATGTTCGGTACAGTCAGTAATATATTGATTTCAATTTTTTTTTTGCTTTATTAACGTAAAAATTTATCAAAATTTTCGGAGACGTTTTCGAGAAAAACACGATTTTCGAAAACTTTTATTTATCAAGTTTAAAAATCAAGCATGGGGTTTTCGAAATATTGAGTTTCGAAAAAAAAATTGAAATCCAAAAAAAAAAGTTTTGAAAATTTTAATGCACAGGAATATTTTAAATTTTGGGGCGCTTTAGCATAGAACAAATTATCAAAATCGGTTGTACCGATTCTTTCAATTTTTTAATTAACTTCCCATAGGGAGTTATTGTAATCGGTCCGATTTGTCAAATTTGAATTTTTGACATTTCTCGACGTTTCAAGGTCCCTAGAGGCTATATCAATCATTTTTAGAGAGATGTCTGTGTGTGTGTGTGTACGTACGTTCGTACGTTCGTACGTTCGTACGTGCGTACGTTCTTGTACCATTTCACTATAACGGTTTAAAAAAAAAGTAAAAATTTTGCTTAGTTTCAAATAACTCACGAAAAAATAATGCTATTGATTTCAAATAAAATTTAATGTACTCATTATAAGGTCATACAGATTTGGTATGAATTTGGAAAAAAATGAGCATACCGTTATTTTTTTAAATAAAAAAAACTGAAAAAAAAATTCATAACCCAGATATTCTAAGAACTGAAAACAATTTGAAACTCAAAATATTTTTATTTTACGAAAAATAATGTGTTTGACAACTGCTGAAAATTTAAAAAAAAAACAGTTTACAGTTTTTTTACAATAAATAAAAAACTATATAAAATTCTATTGAAAATTGGTAAAAATTGTTTTTCGACTCAAATTTCTCGAGAACTTGTAGTGATATGGACTTCTAACTTAGTTTATTTTATACATTGTATAATTTTGTACAATTTGTAAAGTGTTGACAAATATTGAATTAATAGTTTTTTTTAAATAAAAAACTATTAAAAATTCTAGTGAAAACTAGTTAAAATTGTATTTCAAGTCGAATTTCTTGGGAATGAACACCGATAGTGCCTTCTAAAGTATGTTGTTTTATACATCGATACCTTCCCGTAAGAATGTATACTAAGCGACATTTCTAAAATTGTTCAGGAAACGAAAAAAACGAAGAAAGTTCTAGTTGAACCGTAGTGTGCTAAGAGACAATTTTGGTTAAACTTAGTGACATCTAACAAAATTTTTTGTTGCAATGAGATCTTTATTAATGTCGCTTAGCATAATTTTTTTGGGGGTTGGGTTCGATTAACCGATTTTTAAAATGTCGATTTAAAAAAATCGATCTTCAAAATGTCGATTTTCAAAAAGTCGATTGATAAAAATATCGACTGATCAAAATGTCGACTATCAAAAATTTGATTTTAAAAATGTCGACTCGAAAAATGTCAACGCGTAAACAGTGAGCTATGTAAGGGCACACCCCCCTGCTTGGGCACACTATAGGATTTGGGGTAGGTGCGATACGCTTCCCTTTTTTTTAATTTATAAAATTGAATTAATAATAAAATTTAGTTAACATATTAAAAGAGAGCATTCTTGTTTTATTTAACTCAATTTTGGATAAAAGTCGACATTTTCACCGACAAGTTTTCAGTCGACATTTTAATAGTCGAGATTTTAAACTGTCGACTTTTTTTTTGTCGATCAAACTTCAGTCGACATTTTAACAGTCGATGAAATTTATATTTGTCCAGTCGACATTTTTTTTGTCGACATTTCGTACCCTTCCCTTTTTTTGGCGGATAATACAAATTTCAGTGGGCAACATTATTTTAATGAGAAAACATGGCAGTTGTTAATTTTTTTTATTTGTACTCTAGTTTCCTTTTCATGCATAATAGGTTGGTGAAACCCAAGCCAAAACGTGGCCCTTAACATATAGTATATTTCCTCATCAAAAAGTAATTTTCGAAAAAAGTGTCGCTTAGTACATTCTTACGGGAAGGTATCGACATAATACAATTATTAACATATGGTTAAGTTTTGACAAGTATCGAATTGACAGTTTTAACAAAAATATAAAAAAAATCTACTAAAAAGTGGTAATATTTGTTTTTCGACTAGAATATCTTGAGAACGAGCAATGATATTGACTTTGCCATTATTTAATTTTATACATAACACAATTTCTAACAAATGGTTTATATTTGACATATCTAGTTTTAGAGCGGATATATTTTGTAAGTATCCTTCTATCAATAACCAAACCATATCTTTTATATTTGAATATTTCGTTTTTAAATTTTTTTCAATTAAAATGTTTGGAACCGAAACAATAAAGTAATTTCTATAATATAATACATAATTTTATAATTTTATTATCAACTTAGTTTTTAGAAGAATGTATGTACTGTACATACGTATATGAATAAGGTTGTTCAGTTGTACCCAAGCCCCACATATTCAAATTCCATTAATAGCTATGGTAAAATTGAAGAAAACGTCACAATATGTTTTTATCTAAATATAAAGTTTTCAAGACCACAAATGGGAAGTTATCAGTGTGGGTCGCACCCAGACTCTTTTTTTTGTTTAAATCTGTTGGACATTGTTTTAAAAAAAATTTTATAAAATTTCGAAAAAATTATATTGCAGGTAGTTATTTTTGGTCTTAAAAAAAAGAAGAAAAATAAACGTGTGGGGACAAAATTTCGAGACCCACTTTTTTCGTCTTCGCTATCATCGTAATGTCAACTTTGATCAAGACCTCGAGTTGGATTTTTTTACGAATATAAAAAGAGTAAATAATCTTAAAAGGATGCAAAAACTGTACATATGTATATGCTATAATGACTACGTTCATTGTATAAGAATTTGGTGTAGCTCGGAACGCGACAACAACTATGCACGTTTGCTTAAATTTTTCAACTGCGAAATGGAGAATAAATAAAACTTTCACTTATTCAACGTAAATACCCCCGTGCACCCGAGACATGGGGCGACAATTTAAGGTTCTTGCACAAGGGCGCACGAACACCCAGCGGCGGCACTGGGTGAGAGGTGAAGAAATGTTGAGGGATTGAATATATTTAGTTCTAGCCAGCAATGGAATGTAATAAAATCGAGATTTCAGTACTCAAAGTTTCCAATGTAAACAGGGTCTTAAATGCAATATTAAGTAAGGTAAGTTGTTACACGGAACGTATAACCGTAACGTGTAACCGTAATGTGTAATCGTAATGGGCTACGCGGAAAGTATAAATTCTACCCACGTTTTCGGTTCACTCTACCGATGATGTTTACACATCAACAAACACTTGATGGCTCACCCTTTATCCGTTCGACTAAAGAATTAAGGAATTCGTCCATTTTCTTTTGTAGATACCGGTTTTAGTTACATTACATTACATTTTATAATACTCCGTAGATAAAATCTTCGAAGTAGAGACACTGAGAAACACATGTCAACAACTCACGGCTGGTATATGAACGGTCCCCCATCCAAGTACTAAGCGCACAATAATGCTTGGTTTCGCTGATCGATGGGAATCTATGCTTTCATCAAAGCCAAGGCCTTTGACTCGGTTTCATTTACATATGTATATTCCCCCAAAAGATTTTGTGTTTTTTTTTTTTGTTCTTTTTTGTAATACCAAAAATAATGGTACCTGCCATACAAATTTGTTTTTTCAAAATGTAAGAAAATATTTTTTTCTCAAAAAACCGCTCTACAGATTTTTATACAAAAAAATTTGCTGTACACCTTTGCATAATGCTTAGTGCATTCCGCGGCCATGCCAAGGATCTTTAGGTTCGATTCTAAGCCACTGTAAGAAAGATTTTAGCAACCTTGAGTGGATGGAAAAAATTCTGCAAGAGTAGGTATCTCTTGTCATGAAAAGTACTGCTCATCTAGATACTTTGAACACGGCAAAAAATTGTAGGTATCTCTATTCTTGGTAACACTTATACAGGAATGGTTAGTGTTGCAAGGCACAAGGTCCTGATGCACTGCCAAATATATTTATTTAGTATCTTAGAGGCTTAGTAGAAAAAATGTTAAAAAAATCGTTTCCGAAAAAACTTTTTTTTCCACAAAACCAGCTTCTAGAATTTTTATATAATTTTTTCATGTACGAACCACATTTCGAATTTGGATATCTCATTACCTACTGTACTGATTCCGATCAAAAAATTTACACTAAAACAGGAGGTAATTACAATTTTAAATAATATTGAACATTTAATTACTCGAAAACGGTTTGAACAATGTTTTTTAAATATTGGAAAACCAAATAAAATATGTATTTTGTAGAGAAATATTAAAAACATTTGGTTTGCATTAATTAATTTAAATTTGTTTAAGAAATTTTACGATATTTTTTTTTTTAGTTCAAACTATTTAATATTCTAAGAGTTTCTTCAGAAATTTATAGAATGATTTTTATGCATTTGAACGTTTTACATTAATTACATCTAAAAAAAAACAAGTACTTGTGATCTAGTCGTGCATTTTGTTTTTTTTTTTAATACTCGTATTTTACCCATCTGCAGGCACAACATGACTTTCTTCACTCCTATTTTACAGGATTTTGCTCGTTCAGTCCTTGTTCTTGGGTTCTTTTATTTTATAATTGAAATTATTTTTAGTTCTGAAAATTATGTTTTCCTCTATGTGAAAATAAGATTGGACTCTGAAGTCTGTGAGTGCAGAGGAAAGACATGATGCGCTGGAGATGTTGGCAAAAATAATTGCACCGGAAAACAATTCAACCGAATTTCTAATCGTGTCTTTAGTATATCCATACCTACGAGTATGGTTGTATAAATAAAAACAATGAAAGTCCTTTTCTCTTTAAGTTTGTTCGTATGTATGGTTCCGATGGGTCCTGTTTCTGTTTCTGTTTCTAAAGGAGTATTATATCGTATACCTACACATTTTTGAAAAGCTATAAGACTTTGTTTTTTTTAAGAAGGGAAGGCAATGGTGTGGAGAGAGTATCAGATATTTAAAAAACTATTGGTTTTTGTTTTATTTTTGAATAAGAACCACAAGGAAAATTTAATTTTAAGCACAGAACAATAGTCAATGGCGGAAAGAATTAATTTTAGTTTTCGTTTATTGTGGTGGCAGGTTAGACCAAAGGAATTGACGTTGATTATTGTTTTTTAAATTCATTTTGAATTTATTATAATTGAAAAAGTTCAAGGTTTTAACGATATATGTAGTCATTTGTTATTTGTGAATGAAATGCGATTAAATTTAATTTTAAAAACGAAAAACCAATTTTTGTAATATTTTTAAACAAATGAAATGTATTTATATGTAGCTTAAAGAGTCAATTGTTGGTGCTTTTTTTTGCAGAACAAAATTTCACAATAAACCCTTTTTTACTATATGTACTGTTGTTATTTTCCAAGCGTTATTATAAGGCGGAAGCCACATCTATTTGCGATATGGTGTGATGTGTTGTGTCATGGCCTGTGCACACTAACCAAGCTTGCCATGTTGCAGAATTCTCTTAATTAAACAAAGTTTTGTTTCGCTTTCCGAAAGCACTATCTTCTCTTTGTTGCACACAATAGAAAGCTACAGCTTTGTAGGATACACCAACCACATCTTAAAAATATGGTTCTATACATATGAAATAAAGTGTGATTAAATTTTAAGGGCCGATATTAAATGCGAATCACACCTAAAAGTCAAGTTTTCTTCCGCATTTCATTTGACATTTCTCAATTTCAGACTAACTCAATTTGAACCATGGAAAGATATACACAATCGAGCAACGCGTTAAAGTTATTCAGGCTTATTATGAAAATGGGCGTTCAAATCAAAATCGTGCACTTCGTGATTTTTTCGGTCAATTTAATCGTCCAAATGTGCATACAATCGGAAAAATCGTGCAAAAATTTGAGCAAACCGGGTCTGTAGGAGATGTGAAAACACCAGTGCATGCTCGTACAGCTCGTACTGCAGAAAATATTGCTGCTGTTCGCGATTGTGTGGCTGAAGAGCCGTCCACCTCAACTCGTCGTCGTGCCCAAAAATTGCACCTCTCACGCTCGTCGTTGATGAACATTATGCATAAAGACTTGTATTTGCACGCTAACAAGGTGCAATTGACTCAAAACCTAAAGCCTCTTGCCCATTTCAAGCGTCGTCAATGGTCAGAATGGTGGCAGGAAATGGCAACAGTGGATGATCAATGATGAAGCACATTTTCACCTCAGCGGATTCGTCAATAAGCAGAATTGCCGCATTTAGGCGAATGATAATCCAAGAGTAATTGTCGAAAAACAAATGCATCACCCACAAAGAGTGACAAAATGAGGCCGGTCAGGCAGTTACTGTGAATGGTGTTCGCTATCGTGAGATGATAACGAACTTTTTATGGCCCGAATTGAAAGATATGTGGTTTCAACAGGACGGAGCCACTTGCCACACAGCTAATGAAACAATGGCTCTTTTGCGCGACAAATTCAATGACCATGTTATCTCATGTGGTGGCGATGTCAATTGGTCGCCAAGATCATGTGATTTGACACCGTTGGACTTCTTTCTTTGGGGTAATTTGAAAGAAAAGGTGTACGTCGATAAGCCAGTACCAATTCTAGAGCTAAAGGATGAGATAATTCGGCACATTAACGACATAGAACCTCAATTATGCCTCAGCGTCATCGAAAATTTGGACCATCGGATGGAGGTGTGCCGCCGAAGTCATGGCGGCCATTTGGCCGATATTTTGTTCCATACATAATTGAACCATACCATATTATCATAAAAAAAAGAAATGACAATAATTTCTTAAATAATTTGTGTTTTATTCAAAATCAACATCGGCCCTTAAAATCTAACCACCCTTTACATGGAAGTAATACCGAGAGCGACACACAGCTTCATTACCACATGACATGACTGGTAGGTGTCGTGACAAACGCCTGAGTACTTAAGTGCATCAGTTACCAGATATAGTTATCAAAAAAATGAAAGTACCGAGTACCCACAACACAATAATGTTTGATATTTTTACTTGCGACTTAGAAGTACTATAAGGCAAGTTATGCATTGGTAAAAACAATCGAACTCGAGATTTTGATCAAAGTTGACATTACGATGATGGCGGAGCCGAAAAAATTGGGTCTCGCATTTCTGTTTGTCTGTCTGTTCAACTACAGCTTAACGGCTCCGCCGATTTTCTTTAATTTTTCCCCCCGATACGTTTTTTTCTTTTTTAAAGACTAAAAATAACGATACCTGTCATAAAATTCTTCTCGAAATTATTATATAATTTTTTTCTCAAAAAATGTTCCATAGATTTTTGAAGTGAAACTTCTTTACGCGCGCTTGGCTTGGGGAGTAAGCTGACGAACGCGTTACGAAAAGTGTGATCAGGCGAGGCGAACGGTGATATATTTGCTGCTCACTGTGTTTTGGACGATGGAACAAACATCATAATGGTAGTTGTTTACATTTCGCCCAATAACACAGTTATTATCATAAAGTTTATATACAGAAGACTTATGATTTATGGTCGAGTAGGTTCTGAAGAATTAGGAGAAAACTATCATACGTTGCCACTTATCTTAGCAGGAGATTTCAATATCAATTTCGCATCCGAAGATGGACAACTCTTGATAAACTTTCTACGAGATAAATTAGAATTACAAATGAATAATGACCGTAATGAGCCAACTACAAGACATTGGAACAACAATCGATGCAGTTTTTTCTAGATTTCTGTCTAATTTTAATTCTAAAATATATGTATCGTATTTCTCGTATCATAAGCCTATTGTCTCGGTTTTACAATCAACCACAGTAATTACTGATGTACCCAATAATGAAAATAACGAATAAAAGAATGAAAAATAAAAGATTTATGCAAAAATATTAATTTACTAATGAAAACATAAAATACATTTAAATATTTGTAGGAAATTAATATATGTATATGTGCATACATGTATATATTGCACACACACATTCATATATATACATATAGATAGAGCGAAAGAAGTTTCACTTCAGTCGTGCGGTCATAAGCACACTCACTTTTTTTTGAGAAAAATTCAAAAAATTTCATGTTTGAAAAAAATATTCCGACAAATGGTTATTAATGGTACTCCCCTTGGAACCATTTTTTTGTTTTTGATTTTCTCAAAAACGGTACAACTGATTTATCAAAAAAAAATTTTGAATTTTTAAAAATAATTAAAATTTGTTTTTCAAAACTCAATATTTCAAAAACCCTATGCTAGATTTTTTTTTAAACTTGACAAATAAAAGTTTCTCAATATAATCTACAAGATGTGAGAACAAAAATTATTTTATCTAAAAATAAAGGTACCCACCAAACAAGTGTTCAAAAATGGTTTTCAAAAATCGTATTTTTCTATAATTTAATAAAAAAAAATTGAAATTAAGATATTATTGACTGTACCTACCATAGACCCATTTTTTAAATTTTGAATTTCTCATTATCGACATAATGGATTTCAATGAAATTTTGTATAGAGATGCTTCTATTAAGTTTGAAAAACGTGGTATTTCAAAACTATAAGAAAAATAGTTTTTTGAATTTAAAAAGAAAAATAGCTTTTGTTTTAGAAAATTTGATATCTCAAAAACGACTCAATTTTATTTTTTGGAAATTAAATTTGTATTGAACAATAGTAAAATTACCAATTTTCATTTCTTAAAAATGTTTTAAAAATTTTACAATTACAAGCTAACAGATGGGGCATTTCACGTGAAGCGGACAACGAAAAAAGTGGTCGGTCATGAAATTTCTTAATATTTGGTATACGTACACTTCATTCGATTCTAAACATACATCTAAAAGGATTTTGAATTTTGAGGCTTGTAGCTGCAGTTATGGACTTGCAAAGTTATGGAAAGCTGTATGTTAGGGTTCTGAAAAAAAAAAGATTATAAATTAAATTAAGGGATAGACAAATTATTTTAACTGTGGAATATATGACAAATTAAATGTTCTTATCAATTATGAAATCAAAACCGGAAATAGATTATTTCTTTGCATTAAAAACCGGAAGTGAAAAGTTTAAACCAGATTTTAAGAAACTTCGACACTTTTGATTTTTTTTTAGTATCAAAATTAAGCTTATACGATTTAGAAACTACATGCCAAGTTTCAGAGTGGGATCTCCATACGTTTAGAAAATACATAGTTTTTAGTGCGACCCTCTCGCGCAAAGAAAAACATTTTTTGTATAGAAAACCGGAAGTACGCAATTCATTTCAAATTTTGAGTAGGTTAAACCATTTTATTATCATTGCATGTAAAATATATGTATATAAAATATATTTACAACGTACCAAGTTTGAAGATGAGGTCTCAAATTGCTTAAAAGTTGTATATACGCTGCAACGTGGGCCATGCGAAAAGCCTAATTCAATCTAACTAAAAGCAATACAACTTTTTTTTTGTTTAAATGTACTTTTTTCCACACCACCGCTGAGGTAAAGTACTTAGCGCGTTTTTTTTTTATGTGGTTTCCCCAGTAGGCATAATCCACGTTGAAGCAGCATGCAGAAAAAAATCCATGCAAAAAAAATCAACTAATTTCATTAACTATTTAACTTATACTCGGAATTATTTATTCATTTTAATAAATTTGCTATCGATTGCTTTGCTTGTTCTTTTAACTATAAGGCCATTGGTCGTTGGAATGAATGCATGAAACTTTTTAGTTCCTGGAATCGTGACAGCAGAATCAAACCGCGGTTGCAGAAAATTTCTTTCTTGTATAATATTGTCCTTGGGGCAATAGTAAACTGAAGTCTGAGGTAAAGATGATTTTGCCCATTCATATAATTTTAAAGCCGATGTAATTGCTCTGTCAGAAGACAATTGTAAGCTTGCACGTGCAGCTAAGCGCTTGAGGTTTCCACCAAGACCATCACATGGGCCCTTTCCATGAGAAGTGGCATGGAAGTGAAATTCGGCATCGACCTTAAAATCATCCTTATACTTAAAAAGGTTTACAAAGTTAAATTTGTTTTTAAAGTGTTGTGGTGCTCCGTCAGTAATGTAAGTTATTTTTGAGACGGGTATGACTTTACGGAGGAGGTGCTGGTGAAGTAATTTTTGGAAAGCAAAGAACGAAGCAGTATCGTGTTTCAAATCATTAGAAATCATCACAATGCTTCCATGTTTAATATCACTGCCGTCTTTATAGTAAAACACAGATGTAAGAAGAGTAGCTTGGTTATTATTCCAGTGGAAAGATTGTGCAGCATCTTGAACCACGAAGCTATAATTTTCAGCAAAATCACACTGAACAATAATTTCTTCTTCTTTAATGGATTCTTTTAATGTTTTAAAATAACTCGCTTGTTGTTCAGCAATGTAAGCGTGTGGTCTTAAAATGTCTAAGGCTTTGCAAAGGCTATCGACAAAATCATCACTTGGGAGAACTTGGGTAGCAATCGTAAAACGATCTGTACCGACCCATGTCTCAAACTGGACGCTTGTTACTTGATTGTCGTCAAAAATACATTTTAAATTTTCCCGAATTACTTCTAAGCCAGGACAAGAATCACAACGTTCATTTGGGGATGATTTTTCGTTCATTAAATAACAATTTGATGTTGGATTAGAACACATCATTTTTTCTAAGCAGTCCTTATAGCTAGAAATAGGAATACTTGTTCCAGATGTGAGAGAAGCTAAATTTCCTCCGTTCAGCATTAGTTTGACATTTTGATGATATGTACCAACACAAACGACATGTGTACCAGGGTCGCCAGCTAAAATACACTGTTTGGGCCTCAAAGTGAAAAACTTCGTTAGGACCAATTTTATATCGGAATATTCAGTTTTAAACTGCTGATACAGCTCAGTAATATTGCACAAAAGTAGGTGTTTTTGTAGCTGACTTCTTGTGCCATCATCTTGTTTAACAGACACAAAGTCTTTTTTTCCTGGCATAACTCTACTCACATCTTCTCTTAAATAAAAACTCCTTACCAAATTTAAAGTTTCAGCTGATACTTTTTGTCCATCACGTGGATTAGGTGTTGACAAAATCCCGAACTTGTCTACCAGATCTTTGGCTTTTTTTGCTTGCCGTCTTGATGTTCCAAATTCTTCTGCAAGTCTGTTTTCAGTCCAAGATTTTGGTGCAGCTGTTAAAATCATTGTTTTAAATGAATTAAAGGTACTGGGATCATTAAATTTATCTTTCAGTTGATTCAAAATTTCAGGACTGTCAATGTCTTTGTCTGTCTGAGTTGTTTTATTTTTATGCAATGGACTAGTTTTCGGGATAAAGGGATCATCTTGACTATTTTTCGGAGATTCACTTGATGTTTGGCTTGATTGCACAACATCTTTTTGAAATAAACGCGATGGCAATTCAAATAAAAGTCGTTTTCGACAAGAATCACACGCGTAAACACTTTCACTAATACCCAACTTTTGTGAGAGACTGTAAGAAATGTTTCTTAAACTTTTAACCTTTTTATGAAAAGCTAATTTAAAAGGATTGTAGCAACGGTCACCGTACTTATTCATGATTAAATGAAATCTTATTACAGAAAAAGTCTTAGCGCGAACGTTGTTTTCATTAAGAACAATAACTCAAATTAAACAGTAAAAAAAGGCAAAAGAAAATGGCGTCACGTGATATCAAATTGTATCGATCTTTTTCTAGCATTTAAGACTCTCTCTAATGACAATAGAAAGCGTGTCTTCGCACAGGAAGAAAGTGGGAAAAGGACAGAGTAAGGCTTTTCGCCTGATCACACTTTGCAGCGTCAGCATCTAGAAATATGTAACTTTTTAACAATTCGAGACCTCATCTTTAAACTTGGTACGTTGTAAATATATTTTACATACATATATTTTACATGCAATAATAATAAAATGGTTTAACCTACTCAAAATTTGAAATGAATTGCGTACTTCCGGTTTTCTATACAAAAAATGTTTTTCTTTGCGCGAGAGGGTCGCACTAAAAACTATGTATTTTCTAAACGTATGGAGATCCCACTCTGAAACTTGGCATGTAGTTTCTAAATCGTATAAGCTTAATTTTGATACTAAAAAAAAAAAATCAAAAGTGTCGAAGTTTCTTAAAATCTGGTTTAAACTTTTCACTTCCGGTTTTTAATGCAAAGAAATAATCTATTTCCGGTTTTGATTTCCTAACTCGCTCTTTGTCGTCGTTTACTGATATGGGCTATATGAAGAGGAGAAACATTCCCACACGAGCAATTAGTAGGAAAATAACACAGTCTAAAATGAAGCTGAAGATCGCTGCATCGAAATTTATGTTTTCATTTAGGATAGCAGATCTCGATAAGTATCAAAGATATTGGAATATTTTAAACGCCAAAATGTTGGGCGCAAATTTTCCTAGGGGCGATGTCCGTTACGTTTTTTAAATTGTATCTCGTTATATTTTACTTTAGTGAGTTTTAAAACTTTTAAGACAAAAAATTTTTAGGAGAGGATATAGACCGCAATAATTTTTTTAGAAATAAAATAAATATGACCCAATGTAGAATATACATTTCTCTAGGGGCGATGTTTCTCCTTTTTTTTATTTTTTTTTATTAAGCTTATTTAACCATGATTTAACCATGAAATTAACAAAAAAAAAAAAACAAAAAGTTTGGACCCTTATAAATTTGGATTGACTAATCGTAGGTAAAAAATCGGTACATGAAAAAATTAGAATTTCCAAACTCTAGGGGCGATGTTTTTTTTTTTTTTTATTTTTTTGTCTATTAAAGTTTTTTTAAACATGAAAGTTAAAAAAAAAAAAAAAGTTTAGACCCTTATAACTTTGGATCAACTAACCGTACTTATGTATAAGAACGGTACATGAAAAAATTAGAATTTCCAAGCTCTAAAGGCGATGTCTTTTCTTTTCTTTTATTTGTTTGTTTATTTAATTTTTTTTAAACATGAAAGTTAAAAAAAAAAGTTTAGACCCTTATAACTTTGGATCAACTAATCGTAGGTATAAGAACGGTACATAAAAAAATTAAAAAATTAGAATTTCCAAACTCTAAGGGCGATGTCTTTGCTTTTCTTTTATTTCATGTTCTTGAGTCATTTGTGTTCTAGCAAACTTGGTGCCAGAGCCATACTTGTAAACGGTGGGCAGAATTTGTATGTCTGAACTACTTGAAAAAAACTGAGGAAGAGTTACAAAATGTATATTTTCTCTTCAGTTGTGACTGTTGTTCTAGATGGCTGGCATTACAAGAGGAATAATACTTGAATCATCGTTAGAACTAAACCTAGTATAATTTTGTTTTAGCTAAACTAATAGCTCAACACCATCCTTTTTTGGTTTATCTAAACTAAAAGCAATAAATATTTTTCAATTCAAATTTGTTAAACATATCTCATAATATCTATCTAATTATTATAATAGTTATTATATAAAGTATATTCATTCTGGAATTTTCTTTTTCTTTGTCTTTGCTGAAATTTTGTTTTTGTTTGTATAACAATTAATCTTTTCTTTATATAATTCCAATTTTGTATAATTATTATCAGAATTATTAAAACTTGAATCGAAAAAATAAAAATTCATATGAAGTAAATATTATAATTTTGATAATATACAATTATTAATATAATGCAATAAAAAATATAAAAATATTACAACTAACCAACATCTTAACTAACTAACACAAAACGTAGATATCTATTTTCCTTTTTGTTATAATTTGTTGCTAGACAACAAATGACTCAAGAACATGAAATAAAACAAAAAGAAAAAACATCGCCTTTAGAGTTTGGAAATTCTAATTTTTTTTATGTACCGTTCTTATACCTACGATTAGTTGATCCAAAGTTATAAGGGTCTAAACTTTTTTTTTTTAACTTTCATGTTTAAAAAAATTTAATAAACAAACAAATAAAAGAAAAGACATCGCCTTTAGAGCTTGGAAATTCTAATTTTTTCATGTACCGTTCTTATACATACGGTTAGTTGATCCAAAGTTATAAGGGTCTAAACTTTTTTTTTTTATAACTTTCATGTTTAAAAAAATTTAATAAACAAAAAAATAAAAAAAAACGAAAAAACATCGCACCTAGAGTTTGGAAATTCTAATTTTTTCAAGTACCGTTCGTATACCTACGGTTAGTTGATCCAAAGTTATAAGGGTCTAAACTTTTTTTTTTTTTTTTTAACTTTCATGTTTAAAAAACTTAAATAGACAAAAAAATAAAAAAAAGAAAAAACATCGCCTTTAGAGTTTGGAAATTCTAATTTTTTCATGTACCGATTTTTTACCTACGATTAGTCAATCCAAAGTTATAAGGGTCCAAACTTTTTGTTTTTTTTTGTTAATTTTATGGTTAAATCATGGTTAAATAAGCTTAATAAAAAAAAATAAAAAAAAGGAGAAACATCGCCCCTAGAGAAACTTATATTCGACATTGGGTCATATTTATTTTATTTCTAAAAAAATTATTGCGGTCCTTATCCTCTCCTAAAAATTTTTTTGTCTTAAAAGTTTTAAAACTCACTAAAATAAAATATAACGAGATACAATTTAAAAAACGTAACGGACATCGCCCCTAGGAAAATTTGCGCCCAACATTTTGGCGTTTAAAATATTCCAATATCTTTGATACTTATCGAGATCTGCTATCCTAAATGAAAACATAAATTTCGATGCAGCGATCTTCAGCTTCATAGTCTAAAACAGCTCACATAAAAGCCTGTAATTGTATAGACTCACCTACATAGCAAGATAAACAAACATCTAGATATACATGTTTCTCTAATAGTTCTACAAAAGGAACAACTTATGTAGAGGTTGCTTTTAAGAAATGATAAAACCAAAAACGTAATAAATTTCGTTTTATTAACGACATAATTGTATAAACCAGCCAATAAATTGAAAAATTATCTTCAGCTCAATTTATTAAATATTAAATTGAAAAATTAAATTTCTTTTGTCTCGATATTTGGATTCTTGTTTTGTGATATAGAAGTTTGTTTCGATAAAACATTAATCAATTTAAAATTACACCCTCATGCCCAAGGAGCATATGTGAGCTGCATCACAAGTACATTAGATAAAATACCTGAACTTTGCAAAATACTGAAACAAAATAAATTGATTTGATGTTCGGTTCAACAAGTAAATCAATAAGGAATTAAGAGGCTTAAATTTTTTTTTATTGTCTTTTGGTGTGTTGTATGTGTGGTTAAATGTATAGTATGACTTCGAATCACTTTTAAAACTTAGAGATTAGATTTAACAAGATGGAGTATTTTTAAAGATACGAAAAACTAAAGCTTAATGCTTTTGAGCTAATTATTAATTAAGTTGCAGACCATATTTTGGTCAGTGTATACTAAAATAAATCCCCGATATATGATATAAAAATTGGAAATAGGCCCTTACTGTAGAACGATTTTGTTTCTTAGAATATACCCAAAAATCACGTCCTAAAATATTTTGCACGAATTAAGGGACACCCACTATACGAAATTAAGTTGATTTTAAAACTTTGTTTGCATAAATTCATACTTTTCCAGAAATCAGACAGCAATTTTACTGTTTTGAATATTTTTATCTCATTAAATATAGGTTTTATATTTATTTATACATAATTTTTAAATTCCAAAGAACACACTTTTACATGAGAACAAGTACGTGCAATCCAGTCGTGCATTTTATTTTTTTCTTAAATTTGTTTTGACCTTAATATAGTTCATACCCATAATAGAACACCTATTTTTTTATTACAGTACAACACGCTTATAAGAAAGTCTGAAAATCCCGGACATTTCTTTCTTATATCCGAGTTTTTCTTATATGCAAACAACGGATACAAGAAAGAAAATTTCTTATATAAGCAACACGGATATAAGAAAAAAAATTTCTTATAAAGAACAACGGATTTAAGAAAAAAAAAACAATGCAAAAAGTTTTTGAAAATAATGACCTCAAAAAAAGAAAAAAACTTAAAAAGTTTTTATTTTCAAACGTGAGAATATTTAATATAACAAAAATAAAATAAATAAAAATAAGTCTTTTCTTCAATAAGCAAAATATTGCATACCTGCACAATTAAATTCAGAGAGTATACCTACATATTATACAAGCTTCATATTTATAGGAACTGTTTATATGTCAGTAATATTTAAAAAATAGTCTTCGATTTTTTTCTGAATGAAATATCTTTGAAAAGAAGTTCTTCAATGGAATCCAAACTCTGTTCTTCGTCACTATCAAAAGAAGAAGAAAGAAAGAAAGAACGCTTCAATTGCTTCGGTCCTAGTTGGTCGTTGTAGTAACTGTAAACCGTCGTCGTCTCCTTCAATTAAATCTGGTTCCTCGTACCCATCTGCCATCATTTGCATTTCATTTATGAGATCTCTTTCGTTTATTTCTCCGAAACATTCTTCATTTTCAAAGCTTTCAAGGTAATGGAATTCATCATCAAATTCATTTAAATTCTTTAACTTCAGCATCCAATTCAATTTGAGAAAACCCGGCTTTCTTGAAGCAGTTTTGAATTGTTTGAGGTGTAACCAGCCACCAAGATTTTTTTACAATGTGTAAAGCTTTGAGAATGTTTTGATGCAGTTGCCTTCAATTGCAAGGATCTGTTTTCTGACTAAATTCTTCCTATAATGAGCCTTAAATGATTGAATGATCTCTACAGAAAAAGTAAGCGACTTGAATTAAATTTACAAAAAATTTATTAAATTTAATTTTACCCTGGTCAAGAGGCTGTATGAGACTTGTAGTGTTGGCAGGAAGGAAAACAATTTCAATATTGATGGGTTTATGACAAGACGCATTATCCACCGGCAGCAAGATTTTCTTTTTTTTCTTGGACATTTTATCATCCATCTCTTTAATTATTTCGGTCCAAAGTGTGCTTGTCATCCAAGCATTTTTATTCCATTTGTAGGAAACTGGAATCGATTTTCCTCGGAAACAAGGGGGTTGCTTAAATTTGCCAATAGAAAACATACATTTTTCGGACCCAGTTGCATTACAAAGCAGAAGTAATGTTATCCTGTCTGTCCTTTGGAATTTTTTGTCCGCTCACTGTTTGGTTTCCTGAAACATAATGTTCCATCGGGCAATGCTTTATACAGCAAACCAGTCTCGTCAGCATTGAACACATCTTCAAGTGCATATTTTTCTAAGAGCTTGGGAATAACAAGTTCCTTGAAATTATTTGCTGCTTCTTCATTAGCAGAAACAGATTCACCGTGCAGCCTCTTAAAACGAATGTTCTCGTTTTTTTCCAACGATGAAGCCAACCTAAACTTGCTTCAAAATCAGGGATATCCAATTCGTTCGCAAATTGTTGAGCCTTTTCAATCAATATGGGTCCCGTGAGCTTAGCATTTTGTCCGACATTTGTTCAAACCATTTGGTCATAGTTTTGTTTAAAAGTTCATGTTTCGGTTTCCTATCCCTTTTTTTGTCCAATTTTTACAAGTAAACTTTTTGTCTTCAATTTCATTTGCGTTCTTTATAATTTTACACAATGTGCTTTCAGAAATCTGAAATTTTTTTTGCCACCTCTTTTCTTGTTTTCCCCGATTTTATTTCTTCTAAAATTTTTAGTTTTATTTTTACGGATACCGTGTTTCTTTTTCTAAGCATTTTAAACACACAACATAAAAACAAAACAGGAAAGTTAAACGAAAACGAAAACAAAAACAAATAATCAAATATAAAATCAAAATGTCACAATTTATAGACCACGGAGAATTCACGCTCTTGTCAATCTGACGTTGTTATTTTTATTGGAAAACTGGAAGTTGTTATTAAAGGTGGAAACATATTGGTGCGTATGTGTAAACAAATTTTTATTTCAATCAAAGTAAAGCTGAAGTTAGTTTCTTATATGCGTATTTTTTTGTTTTTGAAAATTTGTATTGTGCATTAAAAGGTATTTCTTATAAACGTGTTTTTCTTATATGCGAGTTTCTTATAATACGTTCAATTTCAGAGAGAAATTTAAGAAAAAGACATGGTGTTTAAGGTTGCGTTTCTTATAAGCGAGTTTTTCTTATATGAGTGTTTCTTATATCCGTAAAATATCAAAATCTTTAGAGCCGTTTTCGAGATAAATAAGATTTAGCTTAACAGCTGTATGCCATGTAGGTACCGTTAGTTTTCTAGCAAAAACAAAAAATTCAGTTTCAGTAGTTTGGGCTGTAGGTCAAGCTAGATACATACAGAACGGAATTGCCGTACACACACTCTTTTCGTGTTCTCTATCTTCGTAATAACAACTTTGATTAAAATATCGAGCTCGATTTTTTTTACGAACGCATAACTTGCCTATAGTACCTATAAGTCACAAGTAAAGATCTATAGTCTCAAGTCATCAACCTTATTCAATTTACTGAAATAGATGTGTAGACATTCTGTGAAAACTACGTGCAATTTTCAGAAATACCAGTTTTGAGTTTGCCCTAAAAAAAAAGAAACTTCCAACAATTTTCAAGAAGCTAAACTTGTGAGTGCATTTGTTAGCATTTGAAAGTATACTATATATGGTATTGCTCATACTTTGGTACATGAAAAAATGACTGGCTTCACCCTTTACAAGAAATTCTCCCACACCGATGCAAATTTAAACCTTAAAAATAAATCCCTGATATGATACATACTTATAGAGATTTTTCTTTATACTTTCAGATGAATTTCGCAGTAAGGTAGCCTGTAACAACGATGTGGCCCAATTAGAGTGCAACCCTTACTCTAGGATTGCTGTCTATAGTGCCAGCTTTGGTCGAACTGAATATGAAAGCATACAGTGTCCACAACCCCAGGGTGTTAAAGAGGAAAGTAAGTTGACTATTATAATACCCAAACATAACTTTATAAATTGTTATGACACTCATAAGCTATTCACATGCATGCATGTATGTATATATGTATAACCCTGGCAATGTTGCTTTATATTTGCAATATAGCCTGCCTAGCTTCGTACGCTACAGAGACAGTTATGCAAATTTGTCATGGCCGTAGGAGATGCAACCTAGCAGCAGACGCAAATACCTTTGGATCACCATGTCAACAGAATTCACGCATGTACCTTAAGGTTGTTTACACGTGTGGTAAGTTGAAAATTCTGCATGGCATTCGGTTTTTGCTCAACCCCCATAATCAAAACTTTCCATACAGGGTGTTTAAGAATGAAATTGTTTCCTTTCGTTTCGAAGCCTAAGATCGTAACGATGATGGAAAAAATATGAACAATAGGTGCGTTTTATTATTCACAAATCTATCTGGATCCGGATCTGGATTAAGTTTTAACGTGTATTACAAAAACAATTTGGGATCCTGTTTTCTATCGGGATCTATTTCAAAGATCCAAAAATCAGTTATTACACTGGCGAGTAGATGGCTTTTTATGGTAAGGTAGTGTAAACTACAGTGTAAAGAAAAGAGACAAGAAATAATTTAAAATTTACAAACCCAAGGATAAAAAGAGACGGTCTTATAACACTGCTGTCACTAAGATCCGTATCGTTTTATTTTCAAGGGAAGATCCAGATCGGGATCCAGATAGATTTGTGAATAATAAAACGCACCTAATATGTATCTATGTATTATAATAATCGGGTTGGGTACCGGTCATTCTTCATTCAAGATTATTCTCCTATCCTGTCATATCTTATCCTATCCAGTTACACATTCTTAATATCCCAAAAGCCAACAGCAATTGTTTGGTTAGGAGGTATAACCTTTGTATATATAACCTACAGTATCATATATCATATCATAGAGCGTGATTTTGTGCTACCAAAGCTATCCTGGAGCCTGGAGGTGGCGCTGAAATAAGCGTACTATTTTACAGTAGAGAGTAGAATAAGATACAAAGCAAGTAGTAAAAAAGAGAATATTTTATTCATGTCGATTACAGAATTCGCAGAATTTTACTCCCGGTGAGTTGCCTCGATCCGTTGACCTTATGAATCGGCTGTAAAACTAAATTATGAAATTCGCCGGATGAACTACATTGTATGTTCCTAAAATTACCTTATCATTTATGAACTTTCGTATCGACACTGCCAGCTACAGACATTTAGGCTGGTATTCACCGAGCGCTCTTAAACGGCTCTTAACTTTACGAGGCTCTTAACTTGAAATTTCTTTGGGGTATTCACCAACCACTCACAAGTGTTTTTCGAAGTTCGAAAATGAGAGCCACTCTCTCTTGTTCAAGCATACCCAAACTTTGAAATCAAACTGTTTTCGAACTTGAATGACAGCTGGCAGGGAGAATCCTTCGGTCAATTTCGTATTTTGCTTGGGGAGCGTTGCTGGTGACGATAACTGGTTTTGGTTTGGCACTCACCGTCGTTTGTTTAGTTTTCGAATTTTCGAAGAAACTTTCGAATAGAGCGTTCGTAAGTTTAGGAGTGGTCGGGACCACTCCTAACTTTTAAAAGTGCTCGTACATCTTCACTAATATTGCTTGGTGAATAGGTTTATGAGCTTCTTAAGTTATGAGCGCTCGTTGAATACCAGCATTAGTCAACCGGCCTAGGCCTTGATAATAGTATCACTATCGATCAATGAAATCAAGCATCGTTTCGAGTGGTTAGTACTTGGATGGAGGACGGTTCAATACCAACCGTGTGCTCTCTCTTTTTTTTTTTAATTACTGGTTCTCCGGTTGCGTTGTTAGTTGTCCGTTTTCTATTAAAATTTGTTAAACAAACACTTTAGCATTCAGTATGATAAGCTTTTGACTTACATTTTTGTGCTTTCCATTGTTTATTTTCTTTTTTTTTCGTTTAATCAAAAATTCGCTTCAGATTCGTCTCGAAATTGGTGCGAATGTAAAATGATAGAAATTGTATGGAGTGCGGATAGATTGCGGATTTAGTAATACCAGATAAAGTGAACCGAATGTCGGTGGTGCAGGGCATGCTACCGACATTCGTTCAACTTTCATTCGTCGGATTCAGAAATAGCAAAAGTTTGGAAATTAATTGAAACTGCCACTTTAGCTCATTCGCCGAATTCTGTAATATGAGTGATTATTAAATTTAGCAGAGACAAATCTAAAAAGTACTATCGCTATGCTTAAGATGTCACCCGAATCGTTCAATTCAACCATTAATAAATTTGATGCAATTTGATGCTCCATCCGACTCAATACAAGGGATTGTTTTCCATTATCCTCACGGAGGATTTCAATTCCCTCAATTCAAAATTGCTTCACTTTTCGGACAAGACTATACTCAAGGGAAGATATGTTGAGATTTTTGCTGTGTTAAACATCTTGACTCAGCTTTTCGACTAGCCGCTAACACTCTAGATTTGCTGCTTACCTCTGACCTTAATAAATACACTATTACTGTGTTATTACCTCTAGCACTAGAACTAGACCATTGTGTCATATGTACAAATTTATCATGTCAACTAAACCCAGTTAGAGAAAAAATTCTAAGAAAAAACGAGACAGCCTATCTCTAAAAGAGGCGAATCTGCTTTCCCACCCCCCTCTCACAATCGTCCAACTGCACTTACGCCCCTTCTTTCCAAGGTAATGGAAACGTTGATAAATTATCAGCTCAAGACATATTTTGAAGAAGGAAATCTTCTCAATTACTCGCAGTATGGCTTTCGTAGCAATAGGTCCACTGGTAATCTGTTGGTATATTTCAACAAGTAGTGGCACAAATCTTTATATCGTTTTTAAGAAAGTAAGATTATTTCACTTGATTTTTCAAAAGCATTTCATAGCATTTCAAGCTCTTCTATTGAAAATGCGTGCATTCATTCTCGATGGGTTAGAAACCATTTATTGAACGGCTAAATTGGAGATGTATTGGACGTTTTTAAGTTTGTAATGCTGGTGTGCAACAGAGCTCAGAATCGAATAGCTTTTAGTGATTGGTATGTACTATATATGACAGACTATCTGGTATAGAATGAGCACATATTTGACGTAACCAACTCTGCTACATAAGTCCTTAGTTTTCATTCGACGACCCAAAAAATATATGACCCCTTCTGATCTGGCTATAACCTATAAAGCCTTTATTCTTTCAACGCTTGATTACAATTCCCATATTTGGACAGGTGCTTCAATAACCTATTTCAATTTCTTGGATAGAATAAAAAAAACATGATATTCAGTTCGGAAGCCCACTTAAGGACATAATATTAATAAAAAAAGATCACGAAAACAGGAAACATTATTCCTTAAACATTTTTAATTTTTAATCTAATGAATTTAAAAATTGGTTAAAAAGAGAACTGTTGGTTTTTGCCTTCCATTTCAACATACACAACTTTAAAACCAATATGCATCAGTACGAGTACCCTAACATTCGCACTGTGTTGAACATATTAAGGGTAGTCTAAGACCCCTTAGTGCGCGTGCATTATAAAAAAAAGGTGTAGTTTGAAGAGCGTCTGTAATTTTCTTTAATGATTGAATTTCGCATTTTATATTAAATAAATTGAAGGAACAAAATACTTAAACACCCTGTTAACTCTTTTCTCACAAAGATGTGCACGCTTCCGCTCAATTTTGTTTGTTAATTTATTCGAAATGGAGAAAACTACACAAGTATGGATACATATAGGGTACAGACCGAGTCTATATAAACATAAACAAAGCGTGCACTCTTTGCTAAGAGGAAACGGAAGCAATGTTGCGATGTGGAATAGTGAAGCGGATGTGTGGTTGGGTAAACAGTTTAAAGTAATTAGATCGTTTGACTGTTGATTGGTGTCATGAATTTTGTATTTTCATTGTATTCTGTACATATATAGTGCCCAAACAAGTCCTCAAGGACCAGTATGAAAGCGATATTGAACCAGACGAATTGGAGGATTTCGAAGGCGATGTTAATGAGCTATACGATGATGATCAATTTTATAAGGAATCGGAAGCAATACCTAAGCTATATAGCAATATTACCCGCACAAATGCCAGTGTAAATGCAACGAGTTCCAGTGGCGGTGCAATAAGTGGAATGAATTTAACAGCGATGGATTCAGATTCTGCAGGAGTTAATCCGGTGATGACACATAGTTCAGATCTGAGTTTGGAGGGTAAGTTCTATATTCTACTCTACTTATAAACGTATGATATGAATTCTTACAAAATGATGATCATTCTATTTCTTTAAATTTTTATCATTTATGTAATTTTTTTACTGAAACGAAAATGGTGCTTGTCAAAAAGATCCGCCGCACTCATAAATGGTTTCGACGTCATTTTGATACTATTGAAACATTTGATCTATCCAAAAATGTTAGGATGATCGAATATTCCGATTATAATTTTTAATATTAAAGAAAGTTAAACAACTTATTTATTTTTGTTAGTTTGATTTTATGAATATTAATAAATTAAAAATGCAAACGAATGCAATGAAGGTAAAGGAATGCAAATTACGAGTAATTCTCAAAAGAATGCATTCAATTGATTGCTGTACTATAAATGAGGAAAAAATGATTGCAATCTTTTTCAATTTTGTTGTCAAAAATAAGTTAACCATTATAAATCTGTTCCAATTAACATCGAGTTGTCTAGATGCTTAGGAAGATAGTAGATACACATGTTTACTGTATTTTACTGATTTTTACTGTATTTTTACTGATTTTAGCATTTAATAAGTTGTGTCATAAGGCACTTTTGATTAAGCCAGGGGCTTGATGATGTTCTTGTAAAATTTATTTCTTCCTATTTAGAAAATAGATGATAGAGTGCTTCTTTTAAAAATGGGAATTCAGCTAAATTCTACGTTATTTCAGGTATTCCTCAAGGTAGCCATTTGGGCCTAATATTATTTATTTTATATATAAATGACTTGGTTTCGATCATACTAAATTCCTATGTTATTAATTTAAACTTTATAAAAGAATAAAATCTCCAATGACTGTATACTTTTACAAGATGACCTAGTTAGATTTAGGGAATGGTGCAATATAAATCGTCTCTTTTTAGATATAAACAAGTGAAAGTCCATGTGTTTTTCACGAAAAAAAATGCTATTTTTATAACTAAATGTTTGAGTAAACTGTCGGTATTTTCCGATCTTGGAATCATTTTGGATTCCATAGTTGTGTCAATCACGATTAATTGGGTCTTTGTGACCCGTTCACCAAAAAGATCGATTGATTGCAATCACAATAGCCCAAATCAATCAATCCTAATGTAAATCTCTTGCCGCAGATGTGAAGTACGCAGATTTCGGCCGCTTGAGGCGTGCATTGTATGCATTTCTCATTTTTTTGCATTTTTCAGTTGTTAGTGATCGCTGCTGTCCCGAAATCACCTTAGCCAACTGACTTTTTATCAAAGCTCGAAAAACTTTTTCAATCCTTACAACTTAAACTCGGAAGAGAATGACTATCTCATGGCTGGTGATTTAAATGCTAAACATATAGATTGGGGAAGTCAAGTTCAAAATCTGAGAGGTAATTATCAATTTAATTGGATGTTTCAATACAATATTGAGTATATGCTCGATTCTCTGGCTATTGATAGAACATCGTTTCCAAGGAGTGGTGCCTATCTGACACTGTGGGTCAACGGACAAGAAACTCTTTACAAACGATAGACTACGACAGTGACCGCTGCGGACTCGCCGAATTAATACAGTTGTCGAGCGAGCTCATAGATAGAGGAGTATGTACTTGCGCATTCTTACAATTACAATAAGGTGCGCTGGTCACGTTTCACCAACAACTAAGTGAGCTAAATTCGTGAAAATAATATATCCTCACTAAATGACAGGAATTCGACAAACAGCGGAATTGACCAATATTTAGAACAAATAGACGAAACAATCTAACGAACAATACCAAAATACAGAGAACGTAACACAACAGACATGTACCGTAATGCGACTATTTGATTTGATAAACTACACAGACATAAAAGTGGACCAATGACAAGAATAAAACGCTTGTACCGCCGCCGCGACGGTTTGCGACGGTTTAATCAATCAAAAACATTAACCAACTGATCAAAGAAAATTATAGGTTGTCTATTAATTTGTACTAGAATAATTAAATTTGGGGCTACCCGAGTATGATTCCACAAATTAACAAGATATTTAGAAGGAACAATCTTAAGGAATTTCCGTGTCTCAAGTTCCAGAGAACGACGGAAAACAGAGACGTTCTTCGTCTTGGATGATGACCTCTTTATTGTTAAAGATCTGCTGGGGAATTTGGAGCTTGTGGGGCTGCTTTTCAGCAATTGTACAAGGTGAATGCAAGCATTCGCCCCAACCTCGACCTAGTAAATAAAGTATTACTTCACCACTTCTACCTTCGTAACGACATAAAGCAATGGTGATCAGAGGACCTCGGTATCACCGGGTTCAATGAAGAACATTTGGCGAATGCAATCATGGTCGAGCAAAATGGGATCAGTACCCTGTTAGTAACGAAAGTGGAGTTGCAGCACATCTTCGATACACTAAAGAAATAAAAGTCAGCAGGAGCCAATAGTATATTCAATATTGTACTACGGCATCTACCTCAGGAAGCAGTTTTTATATATGCCACACTGTTTAATGATGAACTGAATAATGCATATTATCCAGTACGCTGGAAAACAGCCGTTGTTCATCTTCTCCCGAAAAAAAGAAAAAGAAAAAAAAACCGACTGTCATTTGAGAGAGTTATAAATAGAGCTCTGTCCAAATGGGTGGAGGACAATAATATCGGAGGCGGGACATAACACCATTCATCCAATTGAACAAAACCAAGAAAAGAACGAATTCTTGAACCAATCCATCATTGATTGATTCGATCTTTGAAAATGAACGATTGGCACAGTTCTAGGATTCTGAGTTGACATTTCAATTTTAATTTTAATTTTATCACAAAAAAAGCTAACAGCGTTTTGGGATTTATTAAATATTTCTCGCGTGAGTTTCCAGATCCCTACGTCCTAAAGCTTCTTTTTGTATATTTTGTGCAACCAATTCTTGCATACGGGTGTCTTGTATTGGCCCCACTCTGTACAAACAAGCTTTACAGAGATGATTTATTTGTTTCTGCCTTCGTTTTCTTCCGTGCTCACAATAAGTTATTCTATCTCCTTATTTTGAAAAAACTTAAACAAATAGATCTCCTATTTTTTTTTTCAAAATGCGGGCAGTATCTACAATTTTGTTTCGTTCAGAATGGCCCCATATTATATTTATTAGTTCTGTGTAAAACAGATTTACATATTTTTAGTCTAGCAAGCGTAAGGAGTCAACAGCCTTTGCATCCAATATTCAGTAGATCTAACGATAATGCAAATAGCCCAAAGGAATATATAATATGAATTGATTGGAATATTTAATAAGTAGGTGTGTATTAGGGTGTGTCACTTTTGTATGGCCGCAAAAAAGTACTCTTATTTTTAAATGTAATAGTGCTCAAAAGTTGTATTAGGGTCTGAGGTTTAAGAACATGTAAAAAAAAATAAGATATCGTTCGTCTTTGGCTCGCTCAAATCGGTTGAAGTTGAAAAAAAAATTTAATTTACAGTAATATTGTAGGTGGTTCACAAAAAAAAAATGATTTTTCTTCCTTCTTTTATTATTTCATAGCTTCTTTATCAAGTGTTCAATTTAAACAAATATAAGCTTAAAAGTGTTTCCTTGCAATTATCTTTGACTTGAAAGCCTAAAAATATTTTATATAATTTTTTTGTATCCACACGGTGCAATTTAAAACAACACATATTTTATAAATCTCGAAAAATCAAAATTTTTTGGATTTCATCCTATTTTTGAGCGAGCCAAAGATATTAATTAAAATGAAAATTATAAATGCAGGATTCAATTTTGATAAGCAATGCAACTTTTAAAAGCTATTACATTTGAAAATATCATAGTTGAGCACTTTGACACACCCTAGTGTGTATATCAAAGGGCACGGTAGTGCCCAGCCAAGTTCTGGCACTACACCCTTTTTACAGGAACAAACTCAGCCGGTTTTTGACCCCTCCCTATCTTCAGTATCAATGAAGTCAGAAACTTAAAATTCCGAATATTTGCTGAGCTAGTCAGGCACAGGCGCCTCATCAAATTTCAATTTTTTTAGCATAAGCGGTTCCTGAGATATAAGGCCTCAAAAATCACAAAATCCGTAACTGACTGACTGACAGATCATCAAAATTATGGAGCACTTCCCGACATCGTAGAATCTTGTAATTTTGCACAACGGTAGGTCTTGTCATGAAAGTAGAGGAAAAAATCGAAAATTTGAAGTTTTCAATTCAGGGGGCGTGGTATCCGCCCACTTTCTCCGAATTGGTGTTGGTTGAATGAAGCACTTCCAACTGCTGTAAAACGATGAAATTTGGTAAAACGGCAGGGCTTAAATTGCATACAAAGAAAATAAAATGCACGACTGAGTCGCACGAACTTGCTCCCATTTAATCGACTGGGAATTTTAAAAACGAATGTTATTAGAGAAAACTGTTCATAAGGATAAAATTAATTTTTAAATTCTTTTAGTAGTAACAGAATGCTATGCAAATATGAATTTATGGAAGAACAAAAATTATAAGTCCTTGTAGTGGTTTCTTTAAAAGAAGCTTTTATTTACAAACTTTTTAAAAGCTTTTTAAGAAAAAAATTTGGTCCGCTAATTTAAAGTTTTTATTATTGTTCGAATAAAAATTAAATTTACGAAAAGAAATATTGACCCGTTTCGAAGATATCGAATTTTTTTAAGAAAAGAAAAAAAATACATTTTTTTTTTTTAAATTCAAAAAATATTTATTTTAAAGTTTTGAAATGCAATGTGTTTTAGACTTTTTAGAAGCTTCCCTATAAATTTTTTTTATTAAGATCCGTTATGTGGATAATGAGAAATTCAAAATTCGAAAAAATGGTTATATGTTAGGTACAAGCTGTAATATCTTAATTTCAAATTTTTTTTTATTAAATTAAAGATCGTAAAAATTAATTGAAAGAAAAAAAATTGTATCAAAATTCTAGGTGCCGTTTTCGAGAAAAATACGATTTTTGAAAACCATATTTTTTGAATTTTTTAGCACATTTTATAGATTGTATTGAGAAACTTTTATTTATCAAGTTTAAAAAAAATCTAGCATGGGGTTTTCGAAATATTGAGTTTTGAAAAAAAAATTTAACCGCGAGACTTAAGTCATTATTGTAGTCGAAAGGAATGCCTAAAAATACAAAAGTTTTAATATATAACATAAAACTTTGATTCGGCCGATCTTGGCATACGGGTTCTGCTTCTGGTTTACTATTTCGCCTACGATAGCAAAGGAGCTCGAAAAATTTTAAGATTCTGCTGCGGCAAATTTAAAAGAGCAAATAAAATAATTTATGAAGATTGCAAAACAACCCCTTGGAATATTTAACAAACCTTGCAAAAATCAAACTAAAAGGCACTGAACATTCGCCAAACAACTCAATAAGATCCATATTTAGTTCAAACCTGACAGACAGCTTGAATGACAATTATTATCTTTCTCCATACAATATTATAAATGAGAGATCAATACCATTAATTGAGCCTGACATTAATAGGAACTTCTTGATACTCTTTTACGAAAAGCGTCATGCTCCAACTTAAGAGGATAAATGCCTAAGTTCCATATGCTGTAATCGAAGAGGATGCATTCGCATTATTATAACTCTTTTTTCTAATATAATTTTATTAATATTCTAGTTTATATACATTTTTACACATGCATATATACATATACATACGCACATGAAATACAAGTATAAAGTTGAATGGCTTGTTAGCCATCTTTTGTTTTGTCTCATTTTTTGTGTTAGGTTCTAGTCACTAATTTAAGATGTACAAATAAAAATAATATGAAACGTACGCCGCCGGCCGGGAGCAAGCGTACACTTATCACTAGCCTTATACTGTACAAGTATCACTCAATTAACTGCTTTAATAATTATATGAACATTATTTACTAAAATTGTTTTGCCTGGCATATTTTTAAGCCGGCTACATAATAACTTTAAGATATAAGTATATACTAATATACCAAGAAAATTGTGTTTAAAAAGTCTCAATAAAGAATTGAATTGAATTGTTGTTTTAATTATTTAAAAGATCTTGGGTTTTAATCCTACTTTAATTCAAGTTCTCCTAAGCAACTAGTTTTAAAAGAAAACAACAATTTTTCACATTTCTATTCGAAAATAAAAATAATGGCGCAAAATTTTAAACGATTTAGTAATATATTAAAGCCGTTGTAGTAAATTATAAAAAATTTTGCTAATTTATTTCAACATATTACATTTTACTAAAGTTAAAATCACAAATTGGCTACTTTTAGTAATTTGCTAGGCACGAGTACGATAACTTGGCCGCCAAGATTTGACGACGGACTTTTGTAGAGGGGTCAAAAATAAGCACTTTTTACTACGGGAGGGGGGGGTCTATCTCCCCCCGTTTAGGAGGTAGGGGCACTTTTAGAAAAAATGGTTTAAATTGAAAAAAAAAATATTAAAAAACAACGGCAACACCTACAATAAAGTACTATACTGCGTTTGAAAGCCAGAAGATTGTTCTATAATCCTGCATTTAAATTAAATTACTCATATCAATAGTTTTTGAGAAATTCGCATTTAAAGTCCAAATTTTTATAAAAAAACGTGAAAAAAAAAGTTTAGACCGGTTGTTTTCAAAATTATGAAATGAAATTGTAAATTAGCTTATATGTGTTTCATGTACCTATCAGTTCTTAATCGAACACAAAAAACCGCATGGTTCTATGTCTTCTGGTTTTTGAGAAAACCTCCGTTTAGGAGGTAGGGCACTTTTAGAAAAAATGGTTTAAATTGAAAAAAAAAAAAATATTAAAAAACAACGGCAATACTTACAATAAAGTGCTATACTGCGTTTGAAAGCCAGACGATTCTTCTATAATCCTGCATTTAAATTAAATTACTCATGTCAATGGTTTTTGAGAAATTCGCATTTAAAGTCTAAATTTTGATAAAATAACGTGAAAATAAAAGTTTAGACCAATTGTTTTCAAAATTGTGAAATGAAACTGTAAATTAGCTTACATGTGTTTCATGTATCTATCAGTTCTTAATCGAACACAAAAAACCGCATGGTTCTATGTCTTCTGGTTTTTGAGAAAATCGAAAATAACTCAAACTACTTTTCTACAAAATGTTTGATAATTTTTGCTTCCTTACATAAATAAATCAGTGCTAGCTTCCAACATTACAATATATAAACAGTAAAGTATGTATGGGGGGGCATGTTGCCCCCCTGCAACCCCCCTGCTTGGGCACACTATAGGATTTGGGGTAGGTGCGAGGTTGGGTGCATGCAAAGTTTCTTTTGCATTCACAGAATCTGTATTTAAAAAAAATCAATTTTATTCTATTTATCCAATGTCCACTAAATACATATAAAATACAATAAACGATCTTGAAAACCAAAACAAACTTCTGACCATGTTCACCAATACATGGCACTATTTTTCTATCGAAAATACTGCCTAGAAAGGAAATATAAGGACGACTGGGGTTCGCAAATAATAGAGTTTTTATCAGATGTAAAAAAAGTTTACCCTTGTTATACCGATGGTGATATATGTGAGGGTTTACAGTTAAAAGACATCGATCCTCCCACCCTTCAGAGCGAAAATTTAGAAAGTGTTTGCCGCCAAAACATCCTCGGCTTCCCACCATAAAAGAGTAACTCAACGAACTCGACAGTTATAGTATGGACGATGGCTTTATTGACGAGACTTACACACCTTTTTAATACATTTTGACCATTTTTAACTAACTATGACTGACTAACTCCTGACTAACTGACAAAATAACTGACCCAGATGCAATTCTACCTCCTCATGGTGCATTCTGGGTAACGCTAAATGAATTGCGGTACTGAACTAACAAAGATTCATTATGTTTATTAACATTAATCCTTAAAATGGAATCACAGTCACCACCAAAAATCAAAAAAAATAGTTTTGGTAATTTTCGATTTTCTCAAAAACTAGAAGACATAGAACCATGCGGTTTCTTGAGTTCGATTAAGAACTGATGGATACATGAAACACATATAAGTTAGTTTACAATTTCATTTCAAAATTTTGAAAACAATCGGTCTAAACTTTTTTTTCACGTTATTTTATCAAAATTTGGACTTTAAATGCGAATTTCTCAAAAACCATTGACATGAGTAATTTAATTTAAATGCAGGATTTTAGAACAATCTTCTGGCTTTCAAACGCAGTATAGCACTTTATTGTAAGTGTTGCCGTTGTTTTTTAATATTTTTTTTTCAATTTTAACCATTTTTTTCTAAAAGTGCCCCTACCTCTTTAACGGAGGTTTTCTCAAAAACCAGAAGACATAGAACCATGCGGTTTTTTGTGTTCGATTAAGAACTGATGGATACATGAAACACATATCAGCTAATTTACAATTTCATTTCACAATTTTGAAAACAACCGGTCTAAACATTTTTTTCACGTTTTTTTTTATCAAAATTTGGACTTTAAATGAGAATTTCTCAAAAACTATTGATATGAGTAATAAAATTTAAATGCAGAATTATAGAACAATCTTCTGGCTTTCAAACGCAGTATAGCACTTTATTGTAGGTGTTGCCGTTGTTTTTTAATATTTTTTTTTTTCAATTTAAACCATTTTCTCTAAAAGTGCCCCTACCTCCTAAACGGGGGGAGATAGACCCCCCCCTCCCATAGTAAAAAGTGCTTGTTTTTGACCCCCCTACAAAAACCCGTTATCAAATCTTGGCGGCCAAGTTATCGTACTCTCCCCATTTGCTAAATCCATATGACTTCTGTCATTCCCCTCGGAAAAAAATTCTTGGCAATTAAGTAAATAAAATAATATAAAATGTTTTCGAAAGACGAAGATTTCGATAGGTTTGAAGACTCAGCTTTGTGCAGAAAAGTGCGATGTTTTAAGTCCCGAACAAATCCTTTTGAAGAACTGGACGATGGAGAATCTTACTCCAGTTATAGGTCTGACAAGACAACAGTTCGGTTCTTGGTTAAAAACCTGAAAATCCAAGACCGTGGGATTCCAATTTCACCAAAATTATTAGTACTTTTTACATAACATAATTGTATTTTTCACTTTGATTTCTGACAAATCAAATTATTAAGTCCGTTCCTCAGATTTAGTTTTGTTTGCTTTGTATTTTTTCACGAACGGTCATTGTTTGGACTTGTTCAGATGCACCATTTTTGATAAAAGGCATTAAGTAATTTACTAGTCAGTAAAACCAAAGAAAAGGTTTAAAATTTTCGAAGATTTAGTAAATTACTAAAAGTTTAACAAATTGCTAACTAGTAAAATGCTAAGCTCTTAATAATAGGTTGTTTAAAATTTTGCCCCAATATCTTTTATTGGGAAATAAATACTATCACCGTTGGTTTCGCTCCGGTGGTTTGTAATTTTCTTTTTCAAAAATTAATTTTTCATCAATTATTTAATCGTACGATAAAAGTCCCCCCCCCCCTTGCTGAACATAGTTGTGGTGGCAGCAGTTGTTGCCGTCGGTTGCACTTTTTGTAGATATTCGCCCAGCTGTGATTTGATTTTTTGAAAATTTGAGTACACAATTCTATTTATGTTTTTGGGGAGCTTGAGCAAAAAAATGATCAAAATAGGTTAAACCGTTTTTGAGAAAATCAAAAACAAAAAAAATGGTTCCATAGGGGGTACCCTCAATAACCATTTTTCGGAAATTTTTTTCAACCAATACCTAGATTTAATTAAATGAAATTTTTCTGTATCTTTATTTTTAAAATCTGTTGAACAGTTTTTGAGAAAAAAAAATGTTTATAAAATTTCGAAAAAAATTCGTATGGGGGGTACCGTTATTTTTGGTCTTAAAAAAAAAAAGAAAAAAGCGTGTGGGGGGAAAAATTAAAAATTATATCTACCAAGTTTAAAGAAAATCAGACAGACAGACAGAATTGCGAGACCCACTTTTTTAGTCTTCGCTATCATCGTAATGTCAACTTTGATCAAAATCTCGAGTTCGATTTTTTTTACGAATGCATAACTTGCCTTATAGTACCTATAAGTCGCAAGTAAAAATATAAAATTAGCGGTTTTCCATTCAGTTGTATCCTCCCACTTCCTCAGAACTGATGTAAATTATACATGGCGCACCTCCGAATGCAGTAGAACAATGAAATTTGGTAGGATGGTAGGGCTCAAATTGGATGCAAACGACCAGCAATAAAAATTGGGGTTTTTCATTCAGGGGGTGTGGTATCCGCCCACTTTCTGAGAAAATGTTTAATTTATACGGAGCACTTCCGATTGCTGTAATTAAGGTAGGTATGTTAGTGTTAGGTATCTTGCCAGGACAAGAAGAAATAATTGAAGCGCAAATCAAAACAACCAATAACAAAAAGAAAATATCAACGAAGATATTTATATGAAACAAGAAAATTACTTCAATTTTAAGTGGAGTGATTGAATTAAATTCAATAGAAAGTTTGAGCGACCTCAACTCCAAAGCGCGTTTCGCACAGGTACGACAGTGGGCTCATCAGTTAGATGCTATAAACATCGACAAATATAATTGCGTCTTAGAAGGGTATGACAGCATCTAACTGATAAGCTCACTGTCGTACCTGGGCGAAACGAGCTTTGGAGTTGAGGTCGCTCAAACTTTTTATTGGAAAAGAAAATATCCCAAAAGAAATAGGAAGCTATAAACTAAGTTGATTTTAGTAGGTAGAGTCCACCCTTCTATCTTTCCGTATCTTTCGAGATTTTGACTTGGCAAAATATTAAAATCTTTGCAAAAAGGAGTGAGATCAGACCAAAAACATAAATGTTAAAAAAAAGCCAAGTTCTTCTTTACAAAAACCTTTGTGTAACAAGTCAGCCGTGAAAAGTACTGAGATCTAAAAGAACACCAAGTTCTTACTTCATGAAGGTTTAATACCGAATATTTAAAATAGAATAATATTGAAACAGCTACGAAGTAATAGAGAAATTTTATTATTTAACGATTACTGACTAAAATTTGATGGGCTTACTTGGCAAGTTTTTTTTGTATGGCCAATTCGAACGGTTTTAAAAACTTGACCAGTAATCATTAAATAATAAAATTTCTCTATTACATTGTAGCTGTTTCAATATTATTCTACTTTAAATATTCGGTATTAAACCTTCATGAAGTAAGAACTTTGCGTTCTTTTAGATCTCAGTACTTTTCACGGCTGACTTGTTACACAAAGGTTTTTGTAAAGAAGAACTTGGATTATTTTTAACATTTATGTTTTTGGTCTGATATATTATTATTATGATGTAACGTTAGCATTTTACCGTAAAATAAATTAAAATAAATATATTATTTGTATGATGGAATAAAGCTTATACTGGAGAACTCTGTTTAATATAAACTCAGGGAGCCTTGATGTCAGAACTTCAGTATTGTCATCATATAAAACTTCTGCTTCAATTCCCCCAGAAATGGTTTATATTTATATTCAAATCCATTCCAATATTCCAGAAAATTTCATTCAAATAAAATTATGTAATTAGATTAGTCAAAAACTCCCTTTTTTAAATGTAAATAATAACTGGCAAGAATAAATAAAATGCACGACTGGGTCGCACGAACTTGCTCCTTTGTAAAAGACTAAGAATTTCAAAAATGAATGTTATTAGAGAAACTGTTTACTGAAAAAAACTTCTTTAGTGGTTAAAGGTAAGAATAGGATGCCATGTGATTCAAGCAAATATAGATTTATGCAAGAACAAAAATTATAAGTCTTTGTAGTAGTTTCTTAAAAAATAAGGTTTTATATAAGAAAATTTTAAAACATTTTTAAGAAAAAATGTTGGTACGCCAATTTGAAGTTTTTATTATTGTATGAATAAAAATTAAATTTACAAAAAAAGTATTGAGCCGTTTTCGAGACATTGAATTTTCAAAAAACAAAAAATTGATTTTTTTTTTTTAAATTCAAAAAAATATTTTTCTTAAAGTTTTGAAATGCAATATTTTTTAAACCTTTTAGAAGCTTATTGTATGAATAAAAATTAAATTTACAAAAAAAGTATTGAGCCGTTTTCGAGACATTGAATTTTCAAAAAACAAAAAATTGATTTTTTTTTTTTAAATTCAAAAAAATATTTTTCTTAAAGTTTTGAAATGCAATATTTTTTAAACTTTTTAGAAGCTTCCCTCTACGAAATTTCATTAAAATCCGTTGGGCTAATAATGAGAAATTCAAAATTTTAAAAAATCGTTCTATGGTAGGTACAGTCAGTAATATCTTGTTTTCAAATTTTTTTTTATTAAATTACAGATATTAAAAAATAATAGAAAGAAAAAAATTTAAGGAAAATTCTCGGAACCGTTTTCGAGAAAAATACGATTTTCGAAAACCATTTTTTAACATTTGTATGGAAGGTACCGTTATTTTTAGATAAAATTAATTTATTTTTCTTATATCTTGTAGACTATTTTTCCAAACTTTTATTTATCAAGTTTTGAAAAAATCGAGCATGGGGTTTTCGAAATATTGAGTTTTCAAAAAAAATTTTGAAAGTTTTTTTAAAAATCAAAAAAAATTGTTTTGGAAAATTTGAATACACAATAATATTCAAACTGCTGGGAAGCTTTAGCATAAAGAAATGATCAAAATCGGTGGTACCGTTTTTGAGAAAATCAAAAACAAAAAAAATGGTCCCAAGGGGGGTACCAAAACTACTCATTTTTTTGAAAATTTTTTTCGACCATTACCTAGGTTTAACTAAATTAAATTTTTTGAATTTTTTTTAAGAAAATCGCAGGGACAGTTTTTGAGAAAAAAAAATATTTATAAAATTTAGGAAAAAAAATCGTATGGCAGGTAGCCGTTTAGCTGTAATCGAACAGACAGACAGACAGACAGACAGACAGACAGAATTGCCAGACCCACTTTTTTCGTCTTCGCTATCATCGTAATGTCAACTTTGATCCAAATCTCGAGTTCGATTTTTTTTACGAATACATAACTTGCCTTATAGTACCTATAAGTCGCAAGTAAAAATAGAGAAAATGAGAAATTGAATACAGTAGACTCTCGTTAACTTGAACATACGATAACTTGAACATTCCAATAACTTGAACAAATATTTTTTCCCTTTACGCATTCTATACCTTGAACGGACTATTTTTAAAACTCAATACCTTGAATTTTTCCCCTAAGTACTCTATAAGTTGAACAAGTACAATTTATGCGAACTCTGTAACTTGAACAAAGTTTAATATTGAATTTCTTTAATTTTTCAATTTATGCAAGGTACCTGGGATGTTGGTACAGAATGCAAACGGTTTTTGTGAAGGGGAATCCCAGGAAATTTCTTTAGTATTTCCGTATAAGGTTTTATTCTTCATTTTCTGAACTTCATTTGAACACGTGCGTATTTAGAAATCGAAAAACGTTTCAATTAAAATTATTTATTAGTAATATCATTATTTATGTTTTAAAATCATTAAAATGAATCATTATTAAATAAAATCCACAATTTTTTAACTTGATCCATGTAACGTGCACAATCCTATAGCTTGAACACTCCTGGTTTCGTCCGTGTTCAAGTTAACGAGCGTCCACTGTATAACATATTCACTCATTAACGAAAAACCTTAACATTAGTCATCGCATCATCATCATCATCACTCATTAATTCCATATTTTAACCCTTTGTCTCATCTCGACATGACACACGACCACGAGCCACACGACATGACACTATGGCAGTGATCAAATTTCACTCAAAAAGAGAGGCCAGTACCAAACTAAAACATAATACAAAAAACACTCAACCGGAAGAGTTTAAATTCATAGACGCAACTTTTCGCGCTGTTATGTCAATGAGTATGAATTTTATACCTCAGAATTTCTGTTTGAGTAACATTGCTCACTTCGATTTCATATAGAAGAACTGACATCGGGCGCATGTTAGCAACATACAAGCTGTTAATTGTCGGTATTTGCTGTTGAAATTTTGTTTTATGTTACACTGCATAGGGGAGGGTTATGAAAATAAAATAAACTAGCCGACCCAGCTCTCGAAATTCGAGTGCCAATTTATTTATTTAATTCATTATCATTCAATAAAAGACAGAATTCATGATTTTTTTTAAATTATTGTTGAATGCAATGAGAAGTACCTACTAAGCACTCAATCCTGGAGTCCAAAGGAAAACAGTTAATGGTAAACAAACTTTCAAACCTATACACATTTCTGACACATTGCAGATTTTTGACACGTTGCAGATTGGTTGTTGATGTTGTAGGCCGCAAAAACAATTGTTGGGTTGAACTGATGTTGTTTGATGTATCAGAATCCGGTATGTTTAATGTGGATTTTTTGACGTTTCTTAATCCATCGACATCGTAGCCATCTTTTGATGGAATTTGACAGTTTATGACTTGACGAATAGAGGACGAATCCAGTTATGACGTACAAAGTGTATTTCGTACAAAATGTCAGCCGAAAGCCCTAAAATTACTCTTTTCCGGAGCAAAAAATAAAATACCTTTTTTTTGGATATTTATAGACGTTTTTTAATCCATCGAAATCTTAGCCATCCTTTGATGGAATTTGACAGTTTATGACTTGACAAATAGATAATTCAGCTTTGACGTACAAAGTGTATTTCGTACAAAATGTCAGCCGAAAACTTTTTTGACACTTTTCAATCCATGTACAAAGTAGGCATCATTCGATGTTATTTGGCAATTTATGGCTTACAACAATAGAGTATTTTGTGAGAACTATCAAAGCCATAAGTCAATCTTATCATCGAAATCGAATAGGAACAGTATTGAATCATTTCAGTGAAATGAAAATGATCGAATGATCGGTTGGTTGAAATTATGGGATCATTTTCGTAATCGATTGTTGAACGATTCAATCATTTGAAATGAACGATTTACTCAGCTCTAATTCGAATTTGATATTTTGTTTGTTTGTTAACGCATTCTTGTCAAACCAGGTGGATATTTTATTTTCAGGGAAGATTTTAAAACAGTAACGCATAGAATAAAGCTAGAACTACATGCTCTCTTTTTCCAACTCATTTCAAATTTCTATCTTCCATTTCGAAAAACACAAAAAGTAAAGTTGAAATTGTTCTAAATTTCACTTTTTCACTTTTTGAACACACTAAGGCTAGGCGCGCACATTCAATTTTTAGTTTCGCAACTGCTTGCTTCGAGCAACTAAGATGTTTTTGTTTTGACAGAAACTAAACGATTGCCCAAAAAGAGTTCGCTATTTTGTGTAACATATAATTATATGCACCTGCGCGGACATTCAACCAAATAGTTCATCTGTTTTCTATAAGCAACGAAACAGTTGTGCAACTAAAATTGAATGTGCGCGCCTAGCCTAACACGGAAATTGCCCGATAGATGTAGTTAATATTCTAAGACTTAACTACATTCAACTTCAAAGAGTGAAAAGTGAACAAAATGTGCTGTATTTTTCCAAACAACAACAAAAGCAAAAGTTAAAATGGTTCTAACTTTTACTAAACTTAAACCACAGATAATTATATATATAATGTATGACAGTATAGTGTAAATGTATGCTCTATTCAGCAACAGATGTCCGGGCATTTTTTTAAATAATTTTGGCATTGTGCACATCTATGCAAAAATGATTTCGTTTAATATGTAATTTATGCCCCTTCGGTTTTTGTGGGCCGCGTAAAGTGTACCACAAAAAACATGTTTGCCGTTTTATTATATGATGCCTTCACTCATACACACGATGGTGAGGATGAAGAATAACGTAACAGTAGATTAATAAAGAGAAAAATAGCAAATAGGTAGGTATCTATTGTTAAGCGAACAAAATCGTGCACTTTGTAAAGATTTTGTGATGTATTTTTTTACTGTGGGAGTGTGGGTGTGTATAGGAAATTAAACATATATATACATATATATATATATCTGCCTTTAAATTCAGAATAAGCTATTAGTTATATAATAAATATCATTATTGGTGTGAGCTGTAAAAAGAAATAAGACTTAAAAAATAAAATGCACGACTGGGTCGCACGAACTTGCTCCTATAAAATAGACTAGGAATTTTAAAAAGGAATGTTATTAGAGAAAACTGTTCATAAGGATCAAATTATTTTTTTTAAATTCTTTTAATAGTAAGAGACGAAAACAGAATGCTATGCAAATATGAATTTATGCTAAAACAAAAATTATAAGTCGTTTTAGTGGTTTCTTAAAAAAAGCTTTTACATATTAACAACATTTTTAAAAGATTTTTAAGAAAAAATTTTGGTACGCCAATTTAAAGTTTTTATTATTGTTCGAATAAAAATTAAATTAAAAAAAATATTGAGCCGTTTCTGAGATATCGAATTTTCAAAAAAAGAAAAAAAATAGATTTTTTTTTTCAAAATTCAAAAAATATTTATTTTAAAGTTTTAAAATGCAATGTGTTTTAGACTTTTTAGAAGCTTCTCTATAAAAAATTTCATTAAGATCCGTTATGTGGATAATGAGAAATTCAAAATTCGAAAAAAAATGGTTCTATGGTAGGTACAAGCTGTAATATCTTAATTTCAAAATGTTTTTTAATAAATTAAAGATCATAAAAATTAATTGAAAGAAACAAAATTTTATCAAAATTCTAGGTGCCGTTTTCGAGAAAAATACGATTTTTGAAAACCATTTTTTTAAATTTTTTAACATTTGTATGGTGGGTACCTTTAAGTGAAATTTTTTTTATCACGTCTTGTAGATTATATTGAGAAACTTTTATTTATCAAGTTTAAAAAAAATCAAGCGTGGGGTTTTCGAAATATTGAGTTTTGAAAAAAAAATTTTGAAGTTTTTTTTAAAAATCCAAAAAATTTTTTTTTGAAAATTTGAATACACAATTCAATTTTAATTTTTGAAGAGCTTTCGCAAAAAAAAATGATCAAAATCGGTGGTACAGTTTTGAGAAAATCAAAAACAAAAAAAATGGTTCCATGGGGGGAAAAAAATTTTCAAGCATTACCTATCTTTAACTAAATGAAATTTTTTTGTGTTTTTAGTTTTTAAATCTGTTTAGCAGTTTTTCAGAAAAAAAAATATTTATAAAATTTCGAAAAAAATTCGTATGGCAGGTACCGTTATTTTTGGTCTTAAAAAAAAACAGAAAAAAACGTGTGGTGGGAAAAAATCAAAACCCATATCTACCAAGTTTAAAGAAAATCGGCCCAGCCGTTTAGGCTGTAGTCGCAGCGACAGACAGACAGCCAGACAGACAGAATTGCCAGACCCACTTTTTTAGTGTTCGCTATCATCGTAATGTCAACTTTGATCAAAATCTCGAGTTCGATTTTTTTTACGAATGCATAACTTGCCTTATAGTACCTATAAGTCGCAAGTAAAAAGGTAGGTAGTGGTTATGAAGTAGTGGTTTTTTTAACGCTTGGCCAAAGCGCTCCTTAGGTTCAGCGCCCTGCGCATTTGCACAGCTTGCACGTATAGCTTGTCCGGCCCTGCTAGTATGTACTCTTATGTCGATTTCCTTTTACACTAGGGATTTTAGGGATTGCGATCTCTTGTCAAATTTTGTCTTTTTAGAGTGCGTATTTCGTATACATGTAAATCCCTCTCCAAATACGGATTCGAAAGATTTGATCTCTGTCAAAAAAAAATCGATTTTTTTGGTGTGGTAAAAGTCAAAATTTGACAAGGGATCGCAATCCCTAAAATCCCTAGTGTAAAAGGAAATCGACATTAGTTTCTTACTTAAAAAACGTTATTGAAATTTCGTAAAAGTATCCTTCAAATAAGACCTGACACCAAAGGAAAACATCCGTCGGAGATCATTCAATTCAGTTTTGTTTTATTGAACATACTATTTACAATCTGGTTTACAACTAATAAGATACCCCCTCATAGGGGGCCTAACTATATACAGTGGCTTGAGTTTAATAATTTTTATATAAATTTTAAATGACGAAAAAAAAAAAATTTAAAAGGTCGATTGACTCTATTTTCCTCAGAGAGTTCATTCCCGGTTGTCAGTGGTGATTTTTGTGAGTTGTGGGCAGGGATGGCTTTTTAGCCGAGGTGGTAGGCTGACCCAATGTCAGCGTAGAACGAGACTACTTCCTCGTTGTTCATGAATACGTTGTCATCCAAAGTTTCCATCACGCTGAGGTACCTCGTTTCGGGATGTCATTGTTCTGTGGTCATCCTTTTCATAAGCTTATTCGGGTGTTCGATGATGTTCCCCATTGGTTTATTCATTGAATGAACTAGATATTTGTCCAGTGGGATTAAATTCGCTTCTGTGTAGAGATGCTCGTTCCTGTATAGTGGTTTTGTCATTGACCGTCGGAGATCATGTCTTTCATTGAGTTGCGAAAGGCTAAACATTACTTTTGTATACGTGATGCGAGGAGCCCTTCTCTACGAGTATGTGCATTTTTACATGTTTAAGCAGTGATACTTTTAAGGGTCTAGGGTAAAGGTAGGAGTATGCTGAACCAAAGGCAACATTAACATATTTGTTTTCATTCATTTTCTCTATTGAGAAACTCCAGCCATCATATATTCCACTGCTCAACAATCGGGCATTGGGCTGTTGGTTCCTGAGGTAAAGTAAATTGCCCCAAGTAGCCATTACCTAAGACTCCGAAGCGCAATAAAAATAAATTATTTACATACAAGCACCTAATAAAGCTAAAAACGAAAACACACATCCTGCGTCGGCGAACAAAAAAATTCGAGTGGCGCACTTCCAGTCGCCATTGCTGCCATAAACTGTAGTATATCGCATCTTGTTTCCCTTTCGTATAAAATCGTGTAATTCACACTTAATGAAGATTTAAGAAGCCGAGGGCTTTCTATTGATTATGGGAGCCGACTTTTTCATCATGGAATTCAGAATAGAGTGAGACTAGCCGCGTCTCCAGGAATCATGAAGAGAAGCAAAGCGCAAAGGCATCGCATAATAAAAGTGTATATAAACCTACTATACAACATACCTATACCTACTCCGAAGTAATTAGCTAAGGGATTTTGTTTTTAGGCTAAATTAGGTGGCTAGTGCTTATGAAAGAATCTCAATCATTGATCTTAGAGCAAAGCTGATGATTCTTTTGCAAATTGGAAGTTGGAAGAAGATGGACAAACAGACCAAAACAGATTTCGGCGTGGACAAACATCCATACATATAGAACATGACATAGAATACTCATTGGCTCGAAAGGCATTAAAAGTACTGCTGGTGTGGCGGTGGTGGCTCTCTCTGCAGATACTCGTTTTTATTGGGATTTCAGAGCCAGTATACGAGTAATTTGGGCATAAAATGTGAATTTAATTGGCCTTCGGTGTGTTGGGCGCGATTAATTTATTTTAAAATGTTAAAGTAAGGTCATCTATTTTGTTCTTCTACTTTACATTAAGACCTAAGACAAATAAACGATTACAGATGTCCAGGGGGGTAAAGAAATTTTATTGAAATCTGTGCAAGATATTGTATTTGGTATCGATAGATACGGAACATTTAAGTGAAGAACAGGTAATTATCATTATTGTATGATTCTGTCTTAACTCAAAGACGTTGGATATTGCAAGAGAATATTTGGTAAAACCCGAGGACAAAGCCCAAAAATTATTATCAATTAGATGTATACGGCTATAGTCAGACCTGATGTACTGATAAACGGTAACATAGTCTGGTGGAATGCATTAGACAAATATACCAACTCTAAAATCATGAAAAAGGTACAACGAATGGCATGTATTGGAATTACTTGGGCAATGAGGTCCACCCCCACAGCTTGTCTGGAAGCTATACTCAACCCAAAATAGAGGAAATAGAGTATGTACTGATGACTACATAACACCCCGCTTAGATGCTTACAAGCCGTTCAAGACCGCCTTTCCAGGCAGAAAGGACTGACAAATCAACCTGCAAATCGATGATAACAATATATACCGACGGTTCCAAGATGTAAAATAGTTTTGATACAGGGTTCTTTTCAGAAACCCTTGGACTAGCCAGCTTATTCAAACTTTCTGATTACAGCAGTGTCTTTCAAGCTGAGGTCCTGGCAGTGATGAAAACTGCTAGACAAGTCTCAATGATGGCAATACCACAAACTGATATCACATTTTTCATTGATAGCCAAGCGGTAATAAAAGCGATGTCTGCCATTGAAATCAAATTGAAGCTAGCAACTTGGTGTCGCGAAGAGCTAAGGGTTTTTGGTATACAGCACAACATTGGGCTCTGCACAAACAAGAGATGGAACTCTCTCGATTCATGTCATATAACTAGAAAACTATGGCCTAGTTTCACCAAACAAAAGACCGACGTTATCATCCAACTGAGTATAAAGTCTCTATCTTTCCTCTTGAGGGTACCACGAGAAAAAAATGAAACCCAGTATGGACGACTTATGCAGAGGATGCCGATACGAGGAGATGCATGAGGATACTCCACACTACCAGTGTCTCTGCCCTGCGCTATAAGTATATAAATCTTAGAAACGACACATAGGAAGACGCTTCTTCGACGATCTCTAAAATTCTAAGCAAAATCATAATAAAATTTATCAACGATACCAAATGGCTGGACAATTCCTAAACTCTGAAAATCGTCTTCAAATACAATACGACTTAAGGATACACATGTTTCATCAGTGGCGTAGCGTGCCATCTTTACGCTCGGGGCGGGAGACCCATTTTGCCGCCCCATTTAATACTTAATTAAAATTAAATTTCGAGACATCATTTCACAGGCAATGAGGTATCTTTTATTGAAGGTAAAATAGGATCAGCGGTTTCACAAACGGATTCTACGGGCCTTACGAGCAGCGAAGTCAGAAAAAACTTTGTCGAAATCAATATTTGTTAGTCTAGTGGAGCTCATAGTGGATCTGAGATAATTTTTGATTAGCTTCAAATTCGAAAAACTTCTCTCACAACTAGCGACACTAATTGCCAAATTCAAATATATACGAATCAAGATGATTATATTTGGACCGAATTTCCCAGATTCAGTTTTTGAATGAACTGGAGGAGCTCCAGTGGTCCTTTGCCTCTTATATCTTCCTCTGATTCAGAACTGGCGACAAACTGCTGGAGACGCTTCCGCTCCATCTGAAACTCGTCCTTGTCGATGTCTTCTAAAGATTAGACTCGTACTTGCTGTCCAAAAGTTTTTCCGCTATTTCTTGAACTTGAATGATCTTGTCAAATGATGCAAACACCTCTCGACGGAGTTCCTGCTCGTGAGACAAAGCTGCATCTGCGGATTCACCGCCATGCATGCGTTTTTTCTTGTGAATTCTTCTCATTTTGAGTTCGATTCCGAGTTTTTCACAGAGAGTCTTAGCAAAGTCGATTGCGGCTTGGACGAAACGGTCTCTGCTCACACTTATCCACACTCAGTCCACGTTGCTGCAGGTAAATCTGTGCATCATCAACTTCAGGTAGCACTGCAGCCCAAAACCCAAGAAAAGTGAGGAAGTTGAATGACTGCATGGCTGTCAGAAGAAAACTGGCTCCCAATTTTGTGTCGGAAGTTTGAGATGAATCCGTCATATCTTTCAGTACCTCTAGAACTTCCTCAAACTTATTTGTAAGCGTCTTGACAGTTTAATTTCTAGCGCTCCAGCGCGTTTCAGTGACTCGTTTCACTGCTTGACCTGTGACGGCAACCAAAGCGTTCCACGGAGCAGTTGATGCAGAAATGAAGGCAAATAGCTTCTCCAGAGTTCCAAAAAACATCACGGAGTTCACTGATTCAGAAGCAGCGTGTACCCCAGCCAAGTTGAGTGAGTGGTTTGTGCATGCAACGAATGTAGCTTTCGGATTCAATACTTTAATCCGGGCTTGAACTCCATTGGGGATCCCTGATATTGTGGCAGCGTTGTCATAAGCCTGTCCTCTCAAGTTCTGTATGTCCAGTCCGTCTGATGTTATCTTCGCGATTATATCGTTGCTGAGATCTCCTGCATATTTTCCTTTTGGTAAAGTCGATGAAAGATTCTACCACGGCGACCTTTTCTCGTTCGATATGTACGTATCGCAGAAGCTGGCTCATTTGGTCTTTGTGGGAGATGCCTGATGTACTGTCGAAGTTTACGCAATATTATTTAGCTTCTTGAATGCGACTGATGATGGTGGATCGAACTTGCTGTCTCAGTAAGTTTATCAATTCATTCTGGGTTTCTGGGACTCTTGCTCTCAGCTTTATCTTTGTAAGATGTTCCATTAGAAGAGGGTAATATTTAGCTAGGAGGTGCACTAACTGCAGAAAACTCCCACGGTTTCAATTATCTACTCGATGTCCTCTGAAGGCCAGATTCTGTTTGGATAAGAACTGGATAATATTTAATAACCGGTACAATACATCCCTCCACTTCTTCTCCACACTTTCGAAAACTTCTTGTTCTTTCTGATCGATGGTTGCTTTATGGGTTAGGCAAACTTTCAACTCCTTCCATTTCAAGAAGCTCTGCTCACGGTCCAGGCCGTTCTCATGGTCTCCGATTCTTGGATTTAGCTTCCACCATTTTTTGAATCCTTCTTCAGATGCGAAGTTGGAGCCGAAATTACCAAACAGCTTGCAACAGAAACAATACAAGGATAACTGCAAAGGCGAGTAAGGCCGCAAGAGTGCATTCCGTTATTGTCGCGCGACTCGCGAAACTAAAACGGAACGGAACGTTCCGAAGCTCTCGCGAAACTGAAAGGGAGCGTTCCTAAACATATGATATGCGAGACCGCTGCGCTGGCGGGCGATTACCTACTTTACCTACTGTACATACTTTATACCTACATATATATAGATATGTATGTATGTTCGTGATCAAAAGTCTGCCCGTTTGCAGCGCCCTCGCCAGCGGTCTCGCACACATATGTTTCGGAAAGCTCCCTTTCAGTTTCGCGTGTTGGCCTTACTCACCGTTTACAAATTCACGGAAATCAGCCGAGAGCGTCAACGACGAATCACAGGCAGGATGGCAAATTTCAAATGTACGGCATTGTTGTTTGTTGACTTTGTCAAACGTTCTGTCATGAAACATAAATGATCTCTACTCTAAATGCTTCACCGGCGACATTTTGCCGCCCTCGGCCTTCTGCCGCCCGGGGCGGGCCGCACCCCCCACCCCTCCTACGCTACACCACTGTGTTTCATGCAGATGTGGGAAGAATATTTCTTCATTGACTTAGAAGCACCCTCCGACACTTCAGGGTATAGCTTGCTGTAATGACATGGGCTTGAATGACATAGGATTATCATAGGTTTCAATACGTTGATCTAAGTGCGACGGTAACAAGATCAACAGTCAGTCCATTAACCTTACCGGAAATATAAGGGTCTTATAGAGTATTGAACTAATTTTGAACTAATTTGTAGCACCGGTTTCCTGGGTTCGGAACATCATAAAGTGTAACTCGTAGATTGCTTTCAATTGTGACTTTTTGTCCAACTCGGTGGTTTTTCATATCATTTACTTCAAGACCAACAAGTTCCACCGGATATTTAATGGTTTTAAGATCTCTGTTATATACAAACCGTTGCGTTGTGAATGGCCGATGGTCTTTATAGCTCAATAGTTGGAGAGATTTGTTAAATTATAGCTAATATCTAGCAGAAACCCTGTGCTTGTTTGGTTCGAAAGAGCTATACAACGATTTGATCCGATTTGTCGGTATCTCGAGTTCGGCCATCGGCATATAGAGCTCCTGACAATGAATTATACCATGCGCATTCGATGAAATGATGGTAAGTCTCTATTCCAGATATTTTAGGCTTTTCAATGATTTGTCTCAATGTGAAGACGTATCCCATGTTCGATCTCCCTAGCTGGAAGCTCAACTGGTAATTGGCAAACATAGTGATGTAGGATGGCTTAAGATGTATACCAAAATATAGCTGGAAGTGTATAGCTTCTTTACTGGTTGGTGGAACTGGTTCTTCATTGAAGCAAAGTGAGTTGGCCTTGGCTATATTAATCGTTCTACCTATGTCCATTGGTATGTGGTAATGTGGTTCGGCGACTAGGTTACTTTCGCTGTTTCGAATATCTTTTTTTTCGAACTTAAAACCAGCAACCAAAAACGTTCGTTTTAGTTATCTCTTTGATGATATCGTGATATTGAGAATTCAGAGCGGAAAGCTCCTCTATGGGATGCTCTCTGTAAAGTCTGGCAACTTCATGTTTTATAGAACGTTCAAAGTCGATTTTCTTCTTTTGGGCAGATTGAAGTTTTTTTCGCTCGACAGTCGACCTTTAAATCTTATTGCGATTAGGAAATGGTTACAGTCGATGGTTGCCCCTAGAAATGTACGCAGGCCTAAAATCAGATACTAGCCTTACGTTAGTTAGAAAATGGTCGATTAATTTGGTGTTTCGACCGCCTGGACAGCGGCAGATTGATTTGTGGAACAGAAAGTCTGATAATGCAATTGTACGAGTAATATAACCCACTGCGGGGATATGGGAGGCGGAACTTTTGTTGGTAAGTAACGAATTCATCCAGCACCATTTGACTTATACTGAAAATCCTTACCGATCTCAGCTCTAGATTTTTCCGAAAAGCCCACGTAAGGATATTCTGTCTAGAAAACTTATCCGCAATCATTGTTTTGAGAACACACATTTTTTCTGGATAATTAGTCGAATAGGACTAGCCAATTCACGAGCTATTGGAACTCAATTATACGAGTATTTCTAACTTTCCGATTATAGAGAAACAAATCTTACAAATTCAGTCTCACATTTCTGTCTGTCTTAAATCTCCATCTCTGTGTCTCAACCTTCATTCTTAATCACTGAAACGATTTTTCTCAAACTTGCAACTCAACGTTTTTATGCGATGCCCTCGAAGAGAAATTGAATATTTTGGTTTAGCTAAACAATAACAGTACATGGCATACAACACACCTTTATATTGGAATCGAAAACAACTTTGAAGTCTCCGATGAAAATGTTTGTCTAAAAAATATCAAAAGATTCCATCAAAACTTTTATCCATTAGCTCCTTAATATTTTATTTTACTTGAAAATTTATTATCTCATTTATGCATAACTCACACTATACGAGAAGGTTATATTCGAAAAGAAACGAAATAATTCTAAGTTAAGGCTCAATTGAACGTAAGAAGAACATTCTATCTGTCTGCATCTAATCCGATAAATGCCGAAAGGATACAAATAAAGATAAAGACAAAGGCACAAAATAACATTTTGCACTTAACTGCTAAATAAAGCGAAACAAAACGCTCACTAATCACCCTAATAATTCTGCGTCTGTCTAAGAAAACGTTTAGGGAGAGGAAATTTAAGTACGAAGAAAGTATTTCAACCTTGTTCTTGTGGAGCTATCTTTAGAGTACCTCTACCTATGCCTTCCAACACCGAATTATCTCTCATAAACACATATACAAACACAATATACACACAGTCATATTCTAAATGCTAAAAGTTTTCTGTCAATCGGAACTCGTATAGTATATCCAAACTTCACTCGAAGTCGTCTCACCATAAAAAGTACCTCGTTAATCCCCATTAAGTCCCATGGAAGAACATGGATGGGAACAGGAATGAATCTTTTGTCAAATGCTATAGGTACCAACCAAGCGACATAGATTTTTGTCGATAACATAACAGAAACATTTTGTTCTCATTTTTCAATACAATTCCCTCCATGCCGGTATCTATGGTAAGCTTATTTATACAAAAGAAAAATAACTTAAATGATGCCATTTCTTCAATATTTCAAAATATGGCACAGAATAATTGGAGCTCGGTAAATCCTTCTATCCCCGTCCCCGGCCATGTTAAAGACAACTAAAAATCATTTTGTAGGTGCTTCGCGGATATAAAATGTTCCATTTTATCGTTTCCATAGTTCTTTCTGTCGTGCTTATCTTTTGGGATGACAAAAGTGGAAAGCAGAACAAGAGTCAACGACAAATCGTCGTTGGCGTCATAGGTTCGCTTTGCATATAATTTTCATTGTCTTTTGTCTAGAATTTTTGGGGAATTTGAATACGATAATGGTACATAAAATAAAGAATGTTCATTTCACATTGAACTTGGATTCCAATGAACGAAGCACTATTAAATCTTATAGTGGTATCAAGATGGCTTGATCTTTAAGTTTGAATACAGAAGAGCTTTGTTTCAAAACAAAGAAGTATGAGACGTAAATTATGTTTGATTTAGTTTGGAAATGTAGATAATGGACGATAAGGATATCTAAAGACCCGACCCGTAGGAAAATAAGTGCATGACTGGGTCGCTTAGAAATACATTCGACGTTCGTTAAGTGCATCTTAGGAACCTACTGATGGTACATCTGACATTGAGCTTTTACTGAACATTTCTGGATTTTCGCAGTGGAATTATGATAGAACAATGTTTATTAAAGAAGCGATAAATTTAACAGCGTTCTTGGAGACAGTTCCACTTCTGGTGTACCGACCGGAATCGGTGCAGGAGGAAGTTTTCTGTCCAAATACAGTAGAGATAAGATTGAAATTTTTGAAATTTTGAACCAGTAAATTCTAAGAAGCACCCAATACTTCACTGCCTGTTTTTGCTTATAATTTTGCGCACACTTAAGGGATTATGACTACACTTAAAACGTTTGAGCACAGTGCGAGCGTTTAGGAAAGTTGGAGAGGATTTAATAGGAGATACCGATGCACGTTAGTTTTGAATGTCTGTCAAGGTAGAGCATTCTACATTTGTGTATTGCGGCTAAAGGAATAATTTCTGGATTAAATAATACGTCCGAAGTTGGGCTCAATGGTAAGCTGATGGACATTAACTGAAGTTCAAGTATTACGGAAAAATGGTGCTCGAGATGTTCCAATATTTCTGTTGTAATTCTATCACTGGAGCACCTGCCCAAATATGAAAATTTTACATATTCCATTCCACATTTGTGTAGTGCGGCTAAGGGAATAATTTCTGGATTAAATAATACGTCCGAAGTTGGGCTCAATTGTGAGCTGATGGGCATTAACTGAAGTTCAAGTATTACGGAAAAATGGTGCTCGAGATGTTCCAATATTTCTGTTATAATTCTATCACTGGAGCACCTGCCCAAATATGGAAATTTTACATATTCCATTCCACATTTGTGTAGTGCGGCTAAGGGAATAATTTCTGGATTAAATAATACGTCCGAAGTTGGGCTCAATGGTGAGCTGATGGGCATTAACTAAAGTTCAAGTATTACGGAAAAATGGTGCTCGAGATGTTCCAATATTTTTGTTATAATTCTATCACTGGAGCACCTGCCCAAATATGGAAATTTTACATATTCCATTCCACATTTGTGTAGTGCGGCTAAAGGAATAATTTCTGGATTAAATAATACGTCCGAAGTTGGGCTCAATGGTAAGCTGATGGGCATTAACTGAAGTTCAAGTATTACGGAAAAATGGTGCTCGAGATGTTCCAATATTTCTGTTATAATTCTATCACTGGAGCACCTGCCCAAATATGGAAATTTTACATATTCCATTCCACATTTGTGTAGTGCGGCTAAGGGAATAATTTCTGGATTAAATAATACGTCCGAAGTTGGGCTCAATGGTGAGCTGATGGGCATTAACTGAAGTTCAAGTATTACGGAAAAAAGGTGCTCGAGATGTTCCAATATTTCTGTTATAATTCTATCACTGGAGCACCTGCCCAAATATGGAAATTTTACATATTCCATTCCACATTTGCGTAGTGCGGCTAAAGGAATAATTTCTGGATTAAATAATACGTCCGAAGTTGGGCTCAATGGTGAGCTGATGGGCATTAACTAAAGTTCAAGTATTACGGAAAAATGGTGCTCAAGATGTTCCAATATTTCTGTTATAATTCTATCACTGGAGCACCTGCCCAAATATGGAAATTTTACATATTCCATTCCACATTTGTGTAGTGCGGCTAAAGGAATAATTTCTGGATTAAATAATACGTCCGAAGTTGGGCTCAATGGTGAGCTGATGGGCATTAACTGAAGTTCAAGTATTAAGGAAAAATGGTGCTCGAGATGTTCCAATATTTCTGTTATAATTCTATCACTGGAGCACCTGCCCAAATATGGAAATTTTACTCGAGCCTAAAGCCTTATAGATAACAGCCAGATCAGAAGGGGTACAAAATTTCTTGCAACGTCGAAGGAAACCTAGCAAAGTTTTTGCCGACGTCTAATATGTGGTCTTTGATACACATACTGAGAACTGAAAGCTGTTCGGTTTCCTCAATGCAAGTGCCGCTCATGGATACGAAGACAGAATCGTCTTTTGGTTTTACGTGAGTACCTGCCGATTACTGGCTCTACCCCACGAGAGGCCTACCTCCATCGGAGTCAGATTGGGTTCTGACCATTAACCCCGACATATCCGAAGCCATCTCGGTCGCAAAGTTGTGACATGTTGCAGACATGAACACACCTCTTGCTTAGGAGGCGAGGTCAATCTAACACCTCTTGAATCCAGGCACGCCTGGAAACCATGTGTCTCCGCATTCGGAATAAACCACGCCACCACGATACTCCCACTAGGGGGCCTACCTCATAGATAGTCTGAGAAAGAGAGCACGCACGCGACAGCTGCACCTCTCTTTTCGAAGATAGAATAGGAGAATCAGAAGACGTACGCTATAGCCCTCAGACTCCTGGGCACTATCTCCCGTGGTGCCAGAATATAGCTTCCGGTCGGGCTTCGCCACCAAAACGGTCACTTACAGATGAACTTCCTGCAAAACTTCAGGGCCTGTCAGCCCCAGATATACACACACCCAGCTTTAGTCAAGGTAGAAACCACAAATAAGAATGTGCACCCCTCTGGTAAGTTGTTACACACTCCTTAGCGGATTCCTACTGTGAGGACACCGTCCAGACTGTTCCTATCTAGTTAGTTCAGTTACTTTCGTAACCTATCCACAGGCACCGGAAGTGACAGCTTTGTGCGAGGTAGCAATACCGGCCCACCGATAAATCGATGGACGAGCCCATCAGAACATCAAACCAGCATTACCGCTTCAGCACCCATACACGTTAGTGCATGGATTGTGCATCCGCAGCAATACCAGCAAAGTTCAACAGAGGCCCGGACAAGCCTTAAACTATTCAAGCACGCCTTACCCCCACCTGCTGGATACGAAGACAGTATTGATTTTTTGAAGCATTACATTTTACGCGGCTAATGGTCCCCCATTTGACAGTAAATCAGACTTTAATGAGGTTTTGATACGCTGCCGTTCTAAATCAACACCCGAAAGACAAGGACATGAAACGAACAGAAAAAGCTGAGAATACTGTCGTCCCCAAAACAGACAGTTAAATGTATAAGAAGTTTCAGACAAAAGATCTTTGATGAATATGCGAAAGAGAGTCGGAGACGAAACAGAGCCCTGTCGCATAAGAGCATTTATTTTATGAATTACAGATTCAACACCGTCTTATATAACTTGTACTTAGCAGTTCAAAACGTAGTTTCTTATGAAAGAAATAAGAAATTGATCAATAACAAATACACACGCATATCCTATAAGAAATCTTGATGCGAAACTCTATCAAATGCTTTTTAAATATCAATTGCAATAATTTTACTTTCTCAAAAGCAATGCAAAGGTCTGTACCACTGTATACCAACAGATTACCAGTGGAACTATTGCTACGAAAGCCATACTGTCGATCATTGAGAAACCTTCGTTCTTCCAATTAGGTCTTGAGCTGACAATGTATCAACGTTTCTATTATCTTCGAAAGAAGGTACGTAAGTGCAATTGTTAGAAGGGGAAGAAGATTCGCTTTTTTAAAAGACAGGCTGAAAAAATACTGTTTTCCATTCACTTGGAAAGAGACCAGTAGAGTAGGAAAATGGAAGATTAACGAAATGGTTTTGTCAGCAATGAAAAAATGCCTCTTGAGAATAATATCCGGGCCAGGGTATTTGTGTGTATTGAAATCATTCAGTACTCTTGCCACTGTAATAGTGCAAAAGAAGATTTTTCCCATAAAATCGTATCCGCTCTCAAGTTCAAGAGGAGTCATTACACTTTCCGGCAAAAAGGGTGTATTTCGTTCATTTTTTTTACAATTTTTACTACCTTTGGGACATTGTAGTCAATGTAGTAATGTAGTAAAAATGAAACCATGAATTTTGTTTTGGTATGAACGATTTTATACAATTCATAGTTTCTCATTTGGAAAAGAATCAAATTTGAAGTCATCATGTCGATTACAGAATCCGACGAATTTTACTTCTACGGTGAGTTGTCTCGATCCGTTGCCCTTTCGCATCCGCTGTAAAACTGAATTATGAAATTCGCCGGATGAACTTCATTGTCTGTTCCTAAAATTACCTTATCATTTATGAACTTTCGTATCGACACTGCCAGCTACAGACATTTAGTCAACCGGCCTAGGCTTTGATAATAGTATGGCTATCGATCAACGAAATCAAGCATCGTTTTGAGTGGTTAGTACCTGGATAGAGGACGGTTCAATACACCAACCGTATACTCTTTTTTTTTTTTTTTTTTAATTTCGGGCTCTCCGGTTTCGTTGTTAGTTGTTCGTTTTCTATTAAAAGTTGTTAAACAAACACTTTAACATTCAGTATGATAAGCTTTTGACTTACATTTTTGTGCTTTCCATTGTTTATTTTCGTGTTTTTTTTTTTCGTTTAATCAAAAATTCACTTCAGATTCGTCTCGAAATTGGTGCGAATGTAAAATGATAGAAATTGTATGGAGTGCGGATTTAGTAATACCAGATCTGACCAAAACATAAATGTATACTGACTAAAATTTGGTCAAGTTTTTAAAACCTTTCGAATTCGGTATACAAAAAACTTGCCAAGTAAGCCCATCAAATTTTAGTCAGTAATCATTTAATAATAAAATTTCTAGTTTCAAAATGACAATAAAAATACTTTTCGAATGAAAAATCTTATATTTTCTATTTTTCGCTTTGAATATACATACATTAAGCTATACCGCTCTACCAAATTTCATCATTCTACAGCAATTATTAAAAATTAAAATTTTTTTGAGGAAGAGGACGGATACCACGCCCCCTGAATGGAAAACTTCAAATTTTTATTTTTGTTCCCTTATATGCAATTTCAGCCCTACCGTTCTACCAAATTTCATTGTTCTACTGCAATCGGAAGTGTGCGATATAATTTACATATGAGGAAGTGGGCGGATACCACGCCCCCTGAATGGAAAACTTCAATTTTTATTTTTGGTCCTTTATATGCAATTTGAGCCCTACCGTTCTACCAAATTTCATCGTTTTACAGCAGTCGGAAGTGCTCCATTCAATCAACACCAATTCGGAGAAAGTGGGCGGATACCACGCCCCCTGAAAGCAAAACCTCAAATTTTCAATTTTTGAACTACCATTTATGGCCTTCAAAATAAAAAGTAAAATAGAAGTTTCAAGGGAGAAAAAGATATTCGGACATAATACAGATCTTTGAGGTCCACCAGCATTTTATTTTATTATTTTTGTTTTATAATAATCGTGAATTCAAGAGATTTTGACTATCTTTGTATATTCGCAAGCATAGTCCGAGTAGTTGAAGGATTTAAGAGGAAAATTCAAAGAACAATTTGAAACATTTTAGGCAATTTCGAGGACGTAGTTATTCCATAGTAAGTATTCAAAGAACCCACACCAAGAAAATATTGTTGAATTTTTGTAATGAAATTTCCACTCATAGATAGAGACAGCAAGTGCAAGTTTTACTTTAGTAGAATATAGTAGTATTAAGTTTTAGAAGTCTTAAGATCCATGTGGCTAATGATTTTCCATTCAAAAATGCTTTCACAGTTAAAATTTAACGGTGAATTTGTTTTATTAGTTTGAAACCATCCAATACTATACAGTCCAACCAAATTTCGTTATACACATTAACAAGATTCGCTTATTATAATATATACACCTAGTGACTTACAACACTCAACCACTTCTGTGGCGTGTTACCAGGAATGGAGGAGACCTTCAATTTTTTGCCGATTCCAAACGGCTAATGAGCGTCACTTCTCATGACCAGAGATACTCTTAGAGGATTTTTCAATTACTTTTTTTATTTTTTTACAACAGCTGAGAATCGAACATAAGAACTTCTCCAAAAGTATCACCTGTCAAGAATTATGGTTCTTACCTCAGTCGTTCGGAATCGGAGAAAGTTTGTAGGCTCATTCCTGTTCTCAAGTTACTACGTTCAGGGTATCTAATTTTGTTTTATTCTTCTTTTAGTCTCAAATAAGAGATGAATTATTTGAGGCTTCTGTAAAGAAAATTATAGCGAATGATATGCCAACTGTCCCATGGCAATATCATTCCGAATATAGAATGCTGATGGGAACTAAATAACAAAGGTAAATTTCATTGCTTTCAGTAAAAGTGTTTCGTATTTTCAGTGGAATCAAATTTACAGGGATCTCTAATTCAGCAATTGCAATATGGAGCTCTTGGCGATGAATGCTATCATATATATGAGGGTTTGAAATGATATAAAACACACAACGAGTCTCAATTTAAAATTCGTTTGTATTTTCAGGAGTTTTGTTTCAGTGTGTTATTTTCATTCGAAGATCCAGAAAAAAAAAGCACTGGGACGTGTCGACATATGTATAATAAGGATGTTATATGGGAATTATTGCCAGACTCCTTTGTTAACGTGTTTCCATTAAGCATTTTATGTTTTTAATAGAAAAAAAAACAAACTATGAGTAAATATCATTTATTTTTTTTTTGTTCGATTTTATTTAGAAGGCCCCCGAATGATTTATATATTGAATAAATCATTATTAAAATATTTGTCACAGCATTTTCCATAATTCAGGCCCATGAATCACGCTAAATTTAGCCAATGGCATTAATTTTGTTAGCTTTCAAGGCAGTAGTGGTTTGGGATTTATTGCCATAAGCCTGTGACTGAAAAAAAAAACAACAAGAAGTGTTCTGACAGGGTCAAATCACAAGATCTTGGTGGCCAATTCAAATCGCCTCCCCATGAGATAACCGTGTTCATATCAACCGTACAAAATATCTATAGCACCATCGTGTTGAAACCGCATGTCGTCGGTGTCCACATTATACAATTTTGGCCAGAAGATAATTGATTATCATCGACCTATTACGCCTGGCATTGACGGTGATGGCTTGGCGAATGTCGATGCATTAGAATTTGATGGATCCCATGTGGAAGGCTCAATATCTTACAACAATTTAATCATTTGCACATGTTGCTGAATACTATGCCGATGTCGCACATGGAGACGATAGACCAGTCATTGGGCATGCTTCTCGCCACCTATACTTGTTTGATAATTTGATGCATCCACTTTACCAAAACACTCCCCTATTAATATCAGATCATGTGGTTCTTAAGCTTTGGCTACGGTCGAGAGCTTACAATAAACCATATCTGTTATATCTAAGTCAAATAATAATTCTTACACTGACAGTGGCAGCTATTTCCCGCAGCTATTTTCCCGAAATCTTTACAGAAAGTCAGTATCATACTTTCGCGGAACGAAATGAGTCGCTAAAGGCTTGAACAATGTTGGGAAATATTGACAACTGATGTCCAAAGTGCGTTTTGTTAAAAGAATTTTTGGCCGAAATCAAGCACTCACCGTGACCGCTGTACGCAAGTTTGTGCAAAAAGTTCGTGAGACTGGTATGTTAGTGGACAACACTCATAGTCCCCGGCGTCATACAGTGCGCACAGACGAGAATGTGGCTACTCTAGCCGAGAGTCTGAGAATCAATTCACGAACATCAACTCGCCAACGATCTCAACAGCTCAACATTTTACGCACTAGCCTGAAGAGAATTCTGCACAAATCAAGACAGCCTCTTGAACGACGTTGTGTTCCATAATTAATGGGAATGTTTTCTCTTACTAATAAAGCCATTATACATCTAAAAGAAATTTAATTTTGTTCATTTTATTGCATTTTTCAAATAAAACTTGTATTTAGCCCACCCTTTAGACTGTGTGATACTCGAATTTTTTGGAACCTTTTCCAGACACTTCCTGAATTCATAATTTTATTCTCATCCCTATATTTCAGTTTAGAGTTATCTCTCCATGGCATACGTTGCTTTGTGATATCCACCCTACAAAAACGACTATAATACCATTTAGCAAGAGAAGACTTCTGTCACGCATGAAACCTATTCGGTAAGCTGGCGGCGAAATAGTAACAGAGAAAGAAGTAAGATATATAGGAATCATACAGTATATCTAATAAACTCCTCTGGAATAAACATTTATAGAATATAACGTCGGGAAAGCCACTGAATTTTTAAGTCGACAGTAACTAACTTCATCGACATTCCTTGGGATGGAATGATCGCAAAATATAATTTTGTAAAAAAATATACCACGGAGTTAAGTTGCAAAAAAGAGTGGGTAGGTGAAACAGAAAACTACACACTCAAAGCCAATGCCATTAAGTGGTACGTGGATGGTTCGAGAACGACAGACTGGTGCTGGAATTTTTGGGCCTAGAATCATACAAATGAGACAGTCCACTAGCATCTTCCAGACGGAAATCAATGCCATAGCGTCTGGGGCGCTAGCAGGTAGAAGAGACTGATTTATTCCACCTGAAGTTACTCCAAATACACAAATTCATCCAACTTGGAGGAAGAGCTGTAGGGTTAGTAACTAATCTAGCTCTGGATAGAGACACGATACATCTTTAGCTCGCAGTTCAAAACCCCCTCTCAATATTCATTTATTTATTCAAGTTAAGCTTAAGATTAAAAGAATACTCTATAAATGATGTCTTCTTGAGCAGCAGTATAGATGTTGACCCAAGGGAAGAAAATTCTACAGCCTTGTTGAGGCTGTTCAATCGGATAAATCTTCTTGCGCAGGTGCTTTAGTAAATGTCACGCGTAGGCGTTAACTGTTTTCGAAAGCATTATTGGTAGGGCAATTGGTTCTGGTAAACACTTCAGTAGAGCTGAAACCCTACTACCTTCAAAAACAATGGTAATTTGTTTGCGCAAATGTTTTTTTCTTACAATATAAATGTAGTTATCGAAATTAATTGAATTCGTAAAACATCTTTTTTTAAACCATTTTTGAAGACATTTTTGAAAAAAACTCATTATCAATGCTCATATCAAATTTCAGCCTCTAACTATTTTAGGATTATCAGTAATTTAAGATTTAAAAGTTTAACAACACTTTCTACAAATATAATTAGTAAATCCTTACTATTCGACACTCCCCTTACAAAAAAAAAACAACAACAATTTAAAAACGGGCTCCATTTTCTATAATATTTTCTAAATAACATCAAATTTTAACATACAAAAGCTCGTCCTAAGCTAGTTCAAAATATCAAAAATAATTCTGAACAAAAAGATTGACTAAGTTAAAAAACAGGTTTTCTAATTGAAAACCCCCATTTCTTGTTTTTGTTTTTCGAAAATGTTTAATAGAAACAACGCCTGACAAATCACAAACACTCTCAAGCTACTTTCAAAAAAAACCAATTCAAAATAGGGGTGCATACTCCGTTCGTTGTATACCTATACAATTCCAACTCACTAGCCTTATAGCACAAATTATGTTTACAACTTTTCAGCTCTATAGACTCCAAGTGCTTTTTGAGAGTACTTAAAAATCAACAAAAATACATAATTCAGAAATTAACATTTAACAATTTACATTGTCACCATTAACTAGCTAGTTTTATCTTGTTTCCGAAATGATAGGTATCTTTAGATTCCAATTTCTGTAGCAACTGTTAAGAGCATTTTTCCTCACTCTCTTACCTTTCCAAATACCATTTTGCAAAACTATACAGATATACACTTATTCAGCCTTAAAGTCTTATTTTCATTGGCGATGAGAGAATCAAGCGGAATTTTTAATGACACCAGCCTTATTTTGCATTTGAATTGCGCTTCCTGAAAATTGTGTTACCTCCCATTTAGATAGCAATCGGCAATACTCTAAAATCAAACAACGTTGCCAAATCCCAAATCGATTTAATTTAGTTCATAAAACAAACATACATAGAAGGACTCTTTTGTATCTCCTCCCTGTTGGTTTTTCTCTTTTTCGTTTGTGTGTTGAAAATTTGGAAACTAAATTTAAAAATATCAAAAACAAAATACATGGCTGAGTCGTATGTATTGGCTGCTCTATGGGTCGAGGACCATACTTTGTATTGATTTTCTTGTGCGGGGCAATAACCCTATTCATTTTTGGTTTAATATATAATAAGTCCCTAAAAAAGGATCTATTCCCTCTAATTCTTCTTGTCATCCTTGGTTCACAAAAGAACTCAAATGCCTTCGAAATAAAAGAAATAAGGCTTGAAAAAAATATATAAGGTTCATGACAGTAGAGAATCAAGTAGTTTACATTTCCCTTTTAGAAGAGTTCAAAAAACTCTCTTATGAATGTTATAATGATTATCTTCAAACCATGGGGCTTTCCCTGAAATTAGACCCGAAAAACTTCTGGAAATTTATAAATTCCAAAAAGAAAAGCGACGGTTATCCTGTTAATCTCGTAATCTTGAGTACTACTACAGAAATCTGTGAGGGATTTGCAAATAATTTTAGCCAATCCTTCATTGATTCCCCTGTTGTTGTTGACGATAACTATTTTCAATTCTTACGAAATTGTCCTCAGGGTATCATTTAATAATATTACAATAGATCATGACAAAATTTTGGACTTTCTGTCACATTTAAAAGACGACTATTCTATTGGACCCGATGGAATACCACCCGCTTTGTTGAAGAAATGTAAATCTGTTTTAGCTCTTCCTCTGCGTAATATTTTTGTTCTATCCTTGAAATTAGGTAAATTCCCTGCAGTTTGGAAGAAAGCATTTTTAACACCAGTATTTAAAAAGGGAGATAAAGCCAATATTAGCAACTATAGACCAATTTCCAAACTTTCTTGCATTCCGAAGTTGTTCGAACAAGTTGTATGTGACAGTTTGACATTTATATGTAAGACTATTATCTGCAACCAACAACATGGTTTTATGCAAAAACGTTCTACTGTTACTAATCTTGTTGTCTTTTTGAATAAATGTTTAAACTCTCTAGAAAGTTGTCAAGAAGTTGATTGTGTATACACTGACTTCTCGAAAGCTTTTGATCAACTGTCTCATGAGATTATCAAGTTTAAACTTCACTCATACGGATTTCCACCACCTTTCATCAAGTGGATATCGTCATATCTTGAAGATAGGTTATATCAAGTCAAATTCAGAAATTCATACTCAAGAGAGTTTATTGCCAAATCAGGTGTTCCGCAGGGAAGCCATCTGGGACCACTACTCTTTACATTGGCTATTAATGATGCTCCTCGCAATAGCGAAATTCTAATCTTTGCAGATGATATGAAGATTTATAAAAATATAGTGTCTTCAAATGATCGGGCTTTACTGCAAGATGATATTAACCATTTTGCCTTATGGTGTGAAAAGAACAGTCTGAACCTCAACCCGACAAAATGTCAAACTATGACTTTTTCTAAGAAACGTTCTCCTTACTCTCATGAATATGTTATCTCACGGCACATTTTAACTCGTGTTATGACTGTAAGGGACCTTGGAGTTCTTTTTACACCGAATTTAGATTTTTCTGCTCATATTAATAAAATCGTGAATAAGGCCAATTCAATGTTAGGGTTTATTAAGCGCTGGTCTAAAGAATTTGTTGATCCCAATATCACCCGGGCTTTATACAACTCCTTGGTGCGTCATCATCTTGAGTATGCATCGCAGGTTTGGACTCCTCTTTATGATATTCATATTGAGAGATTAGAATCTGTGCAAAGAAACTTTACTTGTTTTTGCCTTGAAAGGACTTCAATGGAGTGATCCTTCGTATGTCCTCTCTTATGACCAACGATTATCTATTCTTCAGATGCAAACTTTGGAACAAAGAAGAACAAACAATGATTTGGTATTTTTCCACCAATTAATAACAGGTGTCACAGATGTACCAGATCTTTTATGTTCGGTTTATTTTAATTATCGGGGAGGAGGTTATAATCTTCGAGGCCTCGATATGATTAAGGTCCCAACACATAGGACCAACTATGGCATTCATGAGCCCTTGACACGTATGGGTAGACTTGTTAATTGGAATTCAAATATTTTTGATTTTAATATAAATAAATGTAAATTAAAAAACCTTCTCAAAACCAGTGGTCCACGCTCCTAAATGTTCTTTGTTTCATGTTATGTTATTGATTTGTTCTTACGTAATATTATTTGTTTATTTTTCATGTTTTCTTGTGTCAGTGTTAATTTTAATAGAGTTTGCCTACTAACAACTAACACTGCACTAAATGATGAGCCGGTGGTATAACACAGTTCTCTGTGTTGGCAAACCATTGGTCGAAAGACGGAGCTTGCTATAAGCTTTCTTCGACCAATTCTGATAGTGTAAAAAAAAGTCTTAACCTTACTTAAACATAGCTCTTAAAACAAACAAACTAGGATAAGGGCGAATTTATCGAAACGGTTATTGTAACTATTGATCCTTCGTAGCATATGTACGAGTTAGCGGATTATGAAAGTACATAGTAGCTGAATGAAGAGAATGCCGCTTATTTCTATTCCTTTTTCAAGCGTATTCAAGTTAATAAGTTGAAAGTCGGTCTAGATATGGCGCGCGGTAGGATCAAGCAAACTTAGGAAACGACGTTAAATGCTATCGGTTCTGGATATTTGAATCTGTGCAACCACACCACACTTGACAAGCGTATTCGAGAGATTGTATTACGAAAGGGTCAGAATATTATTTGAATCATCGTATTGAGTTTGCTTTAAAAATTATTTAGTCCATATCTGTGATATAGTTGAGATCTCTTGGTATCATTGCACAGTGGGACAAAATTTGGCCATTTTATGATAATAATTATTTTATAATATAAAAATGTTGCTATGATGGCTGTCTGTGTTTTATTACCGAAAGTAAAAGTTAATCAAAACTTGTCGTACAGTTTGACATGTCAGAAATTAATAAATCAACCTGGAATAGCTTTTATAAAAACATTAAATTGAATAATTCTACTTGTTTAAAAACATAAAATGCACGACTGGGTCACACGAACTTGCTCCTATGTAATAGTCTAAGAATTTCAAAAATTAATGTTATTAGAAAAAAAACTGTTCATAAGCATAAAATTAATTTTTTAAATTACTAAAACAACTTCTTTAGTAGTTGGAGGTAAAAATATGATGCCATGTGATTCAAGCAAATATAGGTTTATGCAAGAACAAAAATTATAAGTCTTTGTAGTGGTTTCTTAAAAAAATAAGCTTTTATGTAAAAAATGTTTAAAACATTTTTAGGAAAAAAAGTTTTGAAATGCAATGTCTTTTAAACTTTTTAGAAGCTTCTTTCTAAAAAATTTCATTAAAATCCGTTATGCCGATAATGAGAAATTCAAAATTTTTAAAAATCGTTCTATGGTAGATACAGTCAGTAATATCTTGTTTTCAAAATTTTTTTTATAAAATTATAGATCTTAAAAATTAATCAAAAGAAAAAAAATTTAAGCGAAATTCTCCGAACCGTTTTCGAGAAAAATACGATTTTCGAAAACCATTTCTTAACATTGGAGGGTACCGTTATTTTTGGGTAAAATAAATTTCTTTTTCTCATATCTTGTAGACTATATCAAAAAACTTTTATTTATCAAGTTCTAAAAAAATCGAGCATGGGGTTTTCGAAACATTGAGTTTTCAAAAAAAAGATTTTGAAATTTTTTTTTAAAATCCAAAAAATTATATTTGGAAAATTTTAATTCACAATAATATTCAAACTATTGAGAAACCTTAGCAGAAAAAAAATGATCAATATCCGTAGTACCGTTTTTGAGAAAATCAAAAACAAAAAAAGGGTTCTAAGGGGGGTACCAAAAATACTCATTTTTTGGTAAATTTTTTTCAACCATTACCTAGGTTTAATTAAACTAAATTATTATAATTTTTTTTTTTTTAATCTTAGGGACAGTTTTTGAGAAAAAAAAATATTTATAAAATTTCAAAAAAAAATCGTATGGCGGGTAACGTTATTTGTGGTCTTAAAAAATCAAATCAAAAAAACATCCGGGGGTAAAAAATTGAAACCCATATCTACCAAGCTTGAAGAAAATCGGCCGAGCCGTTTAGCTGTAATCGAACAGACAGACGGACAGACAGAATTGCGAGACCCACTTTTTTGGTCTTCGCTGTCATCGTAATGTCAACTTTAATCAAAATCTCGAGTTCGATTTTTTTTACGAATGCATAACTTGCCTTATAGTACTTATAAGTCGCAAGTAAAAATAACTTTCTTCTTACCATTGATCGAAAATTGCCTTTTTTGCAGAATTTTATTGTCCTTAAATTGAATTCGAAGCTAAACCAAATTCCAGCACTTCAAATTTTGCGATATTCTAAAAGGATCTCTTCAATCTTTTGAGATATTAGAATATGAAAAATGAAAAGAAAATATTTCTTGTAGTTCTTGTATAGTTCTTGCACTGCTACAGGACATTCGTTACCTTTTTTACATAATGTACCTATCGACAAATTCATAAAAAGGAAACACTAATAAATATTTCGAATATGGCTAGAAATAAACTCTCCCTCTATGTCCGAATCTCTTATTGGGAAGCCACAATGTGGTATTTGGTAATTTACGTCGATTACCTAGCATTATTATACTCCCTCCTTGCACTCAAAATATCTTAATAACTCATTCTTTTAACAAATATTCCTTCTCATGAAAAGTATTTCGAATAAAGGTACATAATAATTCAGATTTCAGTGTATTCAATTGCATAATTTATTAACCTCCAAATAATATCTTAAATCTAAAATATAAATTAATCTTCTGTGATGATATTTTATTCACTCATTGTACGTATCCGTTTGTAGGTGTGAATATATGTTTATGCTTGAGTATTTTTACTTGCGACTTATAGGTACTATAAGGCAAGTTATGCATTCGTAAAAAAATCGAACTCGAGATTTTGATCAAACTTGACATTACGATGATAGCGAAGACTAAAAAAGAGGGTATCGCACTTCTATCTGTCTGTCTGTCGGTTAGAATACTAAACAGCTGGGCCGATTTTCTTCAAACTTGGTAGATATCATTTTTTATTTTTCCCCGCCACACGTTTTTATCTTTTTTTTTAAGACCAAATATAACGGTACCTGCCATACGAATTTTTTTCGAAAATTTGTATATATTTTTTTTACTTAAGAACTGTTTGACAGATTTGAAAAAAAAAGATACAAAAAAATTTAATTTAGCTAAAGCTACATAAGTACTGGTTGAAAAAATTTTTCAGACAAATGCTTATTGAGAGTACACCCCAAAGAACCATTTTCTTGTTTTTGATTTTCTCAAAAATGGTAGATACAACTGATTTTGATCATTTTTTTTGCTAAAGCTCTCCAAAAACTTAAATAGAATTGTGTATTCGAATTTTCAAAAAAAAATTTTTTTGGATTTTAAAAAAAAAATTGAAAATTTTGATGAAATTTTTTGTTGAGATGCTTCTAAAAGTCTAAAAATCATTGCATTTCAAAACTTAAAAAAAAATTTTTTTTGAATTTTTGAAAAAAAAAATCATTTTTTTTTTGTAAAATTCGATATTTCAAAAACATCTCAATATTTTTGTTTGGAAAATTAATTTTCATTCGTACAGTAATAAAAACTTAAAGTTGGCATACGAAATTTAAAATAAAAATCTTTGAAAAACTTTTTATATAAAAGCTTTTTTTTTAAGAAATCACTACAAGAACTTATAATTTTTGTTCTTGCTTAAATTCATATTTGCATAGCATTCTGTTTTTGTCTCTTACTACTAAAAGTAATTAAAAATTTTATCCTTATTAACAGTTTTCTCTAATAACATTCGTTTTTAAAATTCCTAGTCTATTACATAGGAGCAAGTTCGTACGACATTGTCGTGCATTTTATTTTATAGGGATTCTTTAAATTATATATGTACGATTACAAATCATCAATAGTTTTTGTTTATCTCTTTTTATTTTTATCTCTTTACTAATATTACCACTCGATACTGAGCAGCGTTGCCGATGTGGCACGATCGTGCCATTTTGACACGGAAATTTTCTCGTGGGACGGTGGCACGAAAAGTTTCAATATAGCACGTTTTTTTTTCATTATTTTACCTAAATGCGTTTAAGATAATTGACCCAACCTTTTTAAGAAATAATCCAAATATACAAAGTATTCTGCCACACATCAATATTTTGGTATCAGAATTTTCTCATCTATTAGAGTGCGAGAAAGATGTTCTTTTTGGCGAAATAAGAAAAATTTAATAATTCAAAATTTATGTTGATTCTTCTTAGTTTGACTCACGGTAGTGCATCAGCAGAGCGACTGTTTTCAAGGCTAAATAATATTAAAACAAACAACGAAAACAGACTGTCTCTGTCATACAAAACAATTAATGTTATAATGTCATATAATGAAATTATTAAGCCTAATAGCTAATTGTCAAAATTTCAATTCCAGCTAATTTATTTATTTAGCTTATTATAACAAAGCTTTATTACGTCTTTATATTTTTAAATAATAATAATAGGTACTCATCATGTGATGTGATATAGGTAGTTACATAATACATACTCATTACTTATTATAAACTTGCCAAAAACTCCTGTTTCTGGAAAATACCTATACACGAATAGAGGAAGTGATTTTTTGTTTGTTATTTGCTTGTAATAGTATTTAATTAAAATTTATTTTTAAAGAATAACTCGAGTTTTTTTTCATATGGCACGAAAATGTCACAAATGGCACGTTTTTTTAAGGAGTGTGGCACGAAATTTTTTTTTTTTGGCGGCAACGCTGATACTGAGTGTATATCTCCTTTCTATTCGATTAAATTCTCTCACACAAACACATGTACACTCTTGCGTATACGTAATTTATTTGATATTAATTCACTCTCTTAAATTTCATTTGGTTCGTAGTTTATTTACTGTTTATTAATTCATATTTCTCTTTTAATTCTTTAGTTCACTCTTCACTGTCTCAATATATTAATGTTTTCTCTCAAATAAATGCTGTTATTATTTAGATATATAGATATTTAATACCTCTCAAAATATCCTAAGGATATTTTACTCAACAAAATTATTCATACTCAAATAAAAATGAGGCAATGGTCGTTTAAGTTCAAATGAAAAAGTGGGACTCACCGAATTTATATTTTTTTTGTTTTGTTTTGTTCTTCTCCTTTAATATCGTAGGTTGTTGTTTGTCGTCTTTACGTTATGAAGACGGCTTTGTCCTCCGATGGATGGTGTGCACAGCATTCATAAGAGGTGGCTCGATCTTTAGGCTCAACACTTGAATGAAAGTAAAACAAAATTCTTTTGCACTCGAACGATCTTAAAAACGATAATAAAATAGAAAATACTTATCTTTCTTTTTTTTTAATTAAAATGAGTAGCTGAGCGGGATGAGCATAATAGTTACAAAAATAAAATGCACGACTGGATCGCACGAACTTGCTCCTATGTAATAGACTATGAATTTTAAAAACGAATGTTATTAGAGAAAACTGTTCATAAGGATGAAATGAATTTTTTAAATTCTTTTAGTAGTAAGAGATAAAAACAGAATGCTATGCAAATATGAATTTATGCAGGAACAAAAATTATAAGTCGTTGTAGTGGTTCCTTAAAAAAATAAGCCTTTATGTACAAAATTTTTAAAAAATTTTTAAGAAAAAATTTTGGTACGCCAACCTTAAGTTTTTATTATTGTACGAATAAAAGTCTAATTTCCAAAAAAAATACTAAGCCGTTCTTGAGATATCGAATTTTTCAAAAAAAAAAATGTCTTTTTTTCTAAAAATTGAAAAAATATTTTTTCTTAAGTTTTTAAATGCAATGTTTTTTAACCTTTTTAGGAGCTTCTTTATAAAAAATTTCATTAAAATCCGTTATGTCGATAATGAGAAATTCAAAATTCGAAAAAAATGTTCTATGGTAGGTACAGTCAGTAATATCTAGATTAAATTTTTTTTTTTATTAAATTATAGATCGTAAAGATTAATAAAAAGCAAAAAAAAATTTAGCGAAATTCTCGGAACCGTTTTCGAGAAAAATACGATTTTCGAAAACCATTTTTTCAAACTCGGTGCTTGAGGATCTTCGGTGATTCCCTAGAGGGGAAACTGAAATTGTTTTTATCTCTAAGACTAACGGAACCCCCCATACACCCGTATTTCAAAATCTTATTTAACTTGAAAACCGTTCTAACGATTTTGATATAAAAAAAAACAAATTAGGTGTGATTTTATGGACATGGACTAAATTTTTGTAAAAAAAAATTTGGGGGCAAAATGTTTTTATTGGTACCTGTCAGAACCGTTATTTTGATTTTTTGACTTTCTCATTAACGGCTCTAACGATTTTAACCAAAAATTTTCACCAGGAGCCCCCTTAAGCTTAGAATAATATTGTATATACAAATTTTCGAAAAAATACTTTTTTTGTTTTTTGAAAAAGAAAAACATTCCAATTTATTTTTTGAAAAATAAATATCTTGAAAACGTGTGAACGATTATTTTTTGAAATTATTTCCTAAAATCTATATTACTAAGCATTTAAAATTGGCATCCCAAATTTTGTTCTAAAAAAATTTGAAAGAAATTTGTTGTATAAAAAATTACTTTAATAAAACGATTTTTAAACTTTATTTGCGTAAATTCATACTTTTCCGGAAATCAGACGGCAATTCCATGCATAGGAACATATTTATCTCATTAAATCCATGTTATATATTTATTTATACATGATTTTTAAATTCCCAAGTACTTTACATAAGAGCAAGTTTGTGCGATCCAGTTGTGCATTTTTTTTTATTATTGTCTTGTTCATCAGGTAAAAATAAGAAAACTTTATGTTTATTACGCATTAAAAAAAATGGACTTAAAAGCCAATATTTTGCTCAGGAAAGAAAATTTAAACACAATTTAAAATTGAATATCTGGCAACTCTAAAAATATATCAGCTGAATTTAAACGTAGTTTTAAAGGTTAGTATTTCTACTAACAAAAAAAGTCGCCAAAAAGTGATGTCAAAATTGAAAATCAGACTTTACTGTAGAACAATTTTTTTTTCTTAGAATATGACCAATAATCACATCCCAAAGTATGGCACACAAACTACCGGACACCCTGTTTATACTAAAATTAAACACTTTCCATCAACTATTACACATTAACCGACATTTTGTATATTTTGTAAGGAATGTTTCAAGTATTCGGTGGCAAGTGTTAATTTCAAGACGCATACAAACATTTAAAAAATTCTTCATTTTCATCATCAACAGAAAAGACACCCTTAATCACTAGTTTAGCCTTAGACCTTAATATCCAGTATCTACAGTCTTGGCCAAATGTATTAGGCACCCCCAAAAAGATGTCAAAAAATCAGCCTGGGAGAAGAACCTAATCTGTGAAATAGAAAATAGCCGAGAGCGAGGTCCGCACCAGGCGCGGAAGTTCTACCAATCCGTCCGAAACATGACGCAGTACACACCACGCTGCACATACTGCAAGGACGGAGAGGGAAATCTGATCACCGATCCTGAAAGCATACTGGAGCGATGGGAAGTGTACTTTAATGAATTGCTAAATGGTCAGCTCACTGCAGAAGTGGAGGCTCCACTACTTCAAGAAGAATACTCTATGTTGCCGCCACCAAGCATAGAAGAGGTTGAGAAGGCTATAGGCCGGCTTAAACAGAACAAAGCCCCGGGAGCCGATGGCATACCAGCCGAATTATTCCATCACGGCGGGCCAGCCTTACGTCAAGCAATTCATGATATTATAGTACACGTATGGGAGGAGGAAGAAATGCCAGAAGACTGGCGAAAAGGTTTAATATGCCCCATACATAAGAAGGGAGATGTCACAACGTGCAGCAATTATAGAGGTATCACGTTGTTGAGTACCGCCTATAAGATACTCTCCTCTATCCTACAAGACCGGATAACCCCATACGCTAAAACCGTTATCGGACAATATCAGTGTGGTTTCATTCCAGGCAAATCAACAACTGATCAGATATTTACCCTTAGGCAGGCGATGGAAAAATGTCTAGAATTTAACATCCCAACATACCATCTGTTTATAGACTTTAAGGCCGCCTATGATAGCATAGCCAGGGTAGAACTTTACAAAGCCATGAGAGAATTCGGCATCCCAAATAAATTGACACGACTATGTAGGTTGACCATGACCAACGTAACAAGCCAAGTAAAAATAGCCGGATTGCTATCCAGACCAATCAACATCTTTAATGGACTCCGACAAGGGGACGGTTTGGCCTGCCTCCTCTTTAACCTGGCGTTGGAGAAAGCAATCCGTGACTCTTGCACGGCAACAAGAGGGACCATCGTCAACAGGTCCAGCCAGTTACTGGCTTACGCAGACGACATCGACATCATCGGACGAACCGAACAAGCTGTACACGATTCCTTCATCCAGATCGAGCAGGCGGCACAAAATCTGGGGCTGCACATTAGTGAAGGTAAAACAAAGTACTTGGTGGCGTCGAATGCGAGAGGAACAGTTGGTCAAACAATCAAGGTTGCGGAGCACGAATTTGAAGTGGTGCAATCCTTTAAATACCTTGGGTCAATAGTAGCAGCCGATAACAATATAGAAGAAGAAATACGCGGGCGGCTTCTCAAATCCAACAGAACCTACTATAGTCTGTCAAAGCTCTTCAAATCCAGAAATCTCACCATAACTTCAAAACTGCTGCTGTACAGGACCATGGTCCTGCCAGTACTCACATATGGATCCGAGACTTGGGTGCTTGGCAAAAGGCACTCCGACCTCTTAGCTGCGTTCGAGAGAAAAGTCTTAAGGAGAATTGTTGGCCCCAAGGACGATTCCGGAGACGGTACAATCATGAACTGTACGCAATCTACCTTGAAGCAGATATCGTGACAAAAATTAAGCTCGGTAGACTCCGGTGGGCAGGGCACCTAGCTCGCATGAGCGAAGAGGAACCTGCTCGGAAAGTTCTTTGTGGTACATTCTATGGTAGACGACAGCGTGGTAGACCATGCTTGCGCTGGAGAGATGGCGTAGACCAGGACGCCCGAAGCCTTGGGGTGCGCAACTGGATGGCGTCGGCTAGAGACCGGGATAGTTGGAGAGACTTGTTGAAAGAGGCCAGGACCGGAACCCGGTTGTCGAGCCGATGATGATGATGATGAAAAAGATGTCATAATTTTAAAACCAAGTAAAATTAAAAAAAAGTATGCATGAATGTTGTAAATTTTTTTTTATTAAAGAAAATTTAATATTTTGTACGGCCACCCCTCGCTTTTATGACTGCTGCTATTCGCATAGAGCTTACAGCATTCGTCAGAACTTATTTTGAGCCATTCTTGCTCAAGAACCTTTTTGAGCATCTCTTTTGATATTGTTGGGTATTATCGGACTATACGCTTCAAAATTCCCCATAATAGATGCTCAATTGGGTTCAGATCTGGGGACTGGGCAGGTCATGGAAGCAGGTCAATGGCATTTTCAGCAAACCACTTCACTGAGAGGGCGGACTTGGGTGCATTGTTCTGCTGGAACAACACGCCCCGCATATTTGTATCACCAAAAATATGCTGGAAGGATGGCATCAGCGTATTTTCCATCAAATTAATGCATTTTTTGAGTCCATGCGACCCTCACAAATGACCATTTTGCCCACGCCGTCCGCAGCCATGCAACCCCAGATCATAACGCTTCCTCATCCGTGTTTAACGGTTGGAACTACACATTCTGGGTTGTATTCCTCACCAACTCGCCGCCTCACAAAGATTACACCAGGGTTTCGAAACACCTGCAAAAATAAAAAAAAATAACCTTTTTCAAAAGCTCAAAATAACTAAGTGGATGGCAATTTTAAACAGCTTTTAAAGTTCCCGGGTTCGGGGCTTCATTATAATGCTTACTTCAAAGTTTGATTCATCTGACCACAAAACGTTACTCCAATCTTCTTCAGTAAAGTTTTGGTATTTTTTTGCCCATTCTAGTCGCAACTTTGTGTTTTTTTCTGAGAGCCATGGCTTTTTCCTCGCCTTGCAACCTTTCAATCCAACTTCTCCGAGTCTCCTTCTAACGGTTCTAGCCGAAATCTGTTTCCCACAACGTTGTGTTGTGTCAGCAACTAGCTCATTTGATGTTTTTTTACGTTTTTTTTTTATGAATGTTCGTATTAAAAACCGATCTTCTCTTACCGTGGTTACTTTTTTCCTGCCGGATTTTTTACGATTTAGATGGGAACCAGTTTTCCGAAACCGATCTAAGCATTTTGCACGGCACAACGCGAAAAATTCATTCTCCAAGAGAATAGAGCGTAAAATATAGGGTGCCTTACACTTTTGGCCAAGACTGTAGTTCCCATTTTATTTATACCTAATGACTTTCATTAAATCGAACAAAGTCATTCTGATAACAAATATTAATTCATAAGACAAAGACAAAACCTTTTAACGCATTACACTAATAAAACAGCAAACACAAAAACTCTTCTCTTTCATGAGTTCATGAAAGATTCATCACCTGTCGAAATGGAGTAAGTACAGTATATTATTATTATTGCAGAAATACTTTATCTGTCTACCTGTATGGAAACGTTGAGGATGGTTTGTAATGGACTTCGGTAAGGTTACATATAATGGCCAGTTCAATACTGCCCACAGAGGGTACTTCTTGCTATTATTAATAAGAGAATTTATGGTGAAGTTCATTTTTTTTTCGGGTTTTATGGAATAAAAGCACTTTCGGTTCTCCTTTATAATTGGATTTATTGCAATGAAATTAAGCAAACATTAGGTCGTGTATACTTGTTCTTATGACTTGAGCTTATACAAATAGGGGTTACTTCAGAAATATAGGAAACAGGCTTAAAATGTTAAACATTTCAACGAAAATTGTTTCTTCTGATTATTTTACCCCTTTAGAAGTGTGTAGAAAATATTTTTCTTAAAATGTTTAACATTTACTATATCGGTGTTTTTTTACTTTGACTCAACTCTTTAATACAACAGGTACCCCTGCATCACAACGGTATACCCCATTTTAAGCCTTTAATATTACTTTTGATTTTATAAGTCGGATAGAACAAGTTTTAGAAAGTCAGAACTAAGATCAGTCAGGTTCCAAAAATTAATCAATTCTGACATGTGTATTCAAAATTTTGGTTTTTCGAATATGAAAAAAAAATTATGATATGGTGTTTTTTTTATAATTTCGATTGCTAACTAGGTTATCAAATGAAAAATAAATATTTAATAAAAATTACTACGAATGATGTATGTATTAAAATAAAATGCACGACTGGATCGCACGAACTTGCTCTTATGTAAAAGTACTTTGGAATTTAAGACACATTTTATAAATATTTTTTTTTTTTTTTTTTTTTTTTTTTTCCCGTGGGTAGGTGTTGAAATCTTCAAAAGATTCTATGAGGACCGAAAAACGCGCGCTCATAGATATGTGGGACTCTCCCGACCAACAACTCTGCCCCCATAAAGCCTTACGGAAGGTAAGACTCTATGCAAGCAGACCGTTAATCAGGCCGACCGCACTAAAACCACCTCCTCCTCCCGATTGCAACTAAGTTCATATGGAACTTATCTAGCAATTTATCTTTCTCGAAGTTAAGTAACGTGTTGTAGGCAACTTTCCGGTGAAAGTTCCTACTGGTTTAATTATAAGCTAGTTGAATAGCTTCTTTCTATTTTAAGCGATGATTTAAATATACATAATACAGTACAATAATTTCACCGTACTAGATCGGAAGGTTTGGTCCTTCTCAAACGTCGTACTAAATTTGTCTCGTCAAGAATTTCTAAGATTGTTCTATTGGTATGTTCAACTAAACGCTTTCTATGCCTTTGCGAAAAAGTTTTTATTTCTTCGCGAACCGTGGGGATTCCAAGATCCCTGTGAAGATCTTCGTTTCTAATATACCACGGCGCATTTACAAAGGACCTTAATAATTTGTTTTCAAAAGTTTGTAGACTATTTAGATTTGTATCGTGGGTACAACCCCAGAGTTGAATACCATATGTCCAGACAGGCTTAAGTACCTGTTTGTAAACTAATAATTTGTTTTCGATACTAAGTTTAGAATGTCGTCCGAGTAACCAGTACATTTCCCTTAGTTTAATATTTAATTGATCACATTTATTTTTAACATGTGACTTCCATTTTAATTTCGCGTCAAGAGTCATCCCGAGATATTTTGCCTCATTTGCAAATGGAACTTGAGTTGTATTAATAAAGACTGGTAATCTATTAATTTTCTTATAAGTAAAGTCCACGTGGACTGACTTAAATTCGTTAAGCGCTATTCGCCATTTGTTTGTCCATTCATTGACATTGTTAAGAGCATTTTGCAATTTACATGTCGATTCGTTAGCCGTTTTGCCTACTGCAAGTATTGCGGTATCGTCTGCAAAAGTAGCTACAATTGTATTGTCTGTTTGGGGTATGTCGCGTGTAAATAAAAGGTATAAAATGGGACCTAGAACACTACCTTGTGGTACCCCAGCCACTATTTCTTTAAAATCTGAATAATCATTTCCGTGCCTAACGCGGAAAATTCTTTTCTCTAGATATTCTCTAAGAATGTTGTATAGTCCTTCAGATAGGACTTGTCTCAATTTGTATTTGAGGCCTTCGTGCCACACTTTGTCAAAAGCTTGAGACACATCTAAAAAGACCGCTGAACAAATTTTATTTTCTTCAAAGGCTTTCTCGATGACATCGGTGATTCTATGCACTTGATCAATCGTCGAGTGCTTACTTCTAAAACCGAACTGGTGTTCAGGTATAAGACCCTTTTCTTCTATTATGGGCTGAAGACGCTGAAGAAATATTCTCTCAAAGACCTTCGACACTACAGGAAGAAGTGAAATGGGCCTGTACGATTTCTTTTCATGTGATGGTTTGCCAGGTTTTAAGACCATTATTACTTCTGCGACTTTCCATTGATTTGGAACATATTCTAACCTTAGAGTGGCGTTCATTATGTAAAGGAGGTTTACTAAACCTTTCCGTGGGAGCATTTTAAGAATTTCCGCAGTAATTAAGTCGTATCCTGGTGCTTTTTTTGACTTCAGTTTCTTAATTTCTTTGCTTAATTCGGCAAGCGTAACATTTCTTGTGATGGAGCTTTCATTTGAATTTATATTCACACTTATATCATCATTCAATGCTTGCCCATTGAACGGCTTAAATGTTTCCTCTAGGTAATCAGCGAAAACGTTTGCTTTCTCTTTATCGCTTCTTGCCCATTCATTTTGGTCTTTCATAATCGGGGGTGCTGGAAGCTTTGGTTTTTTCGTAGCTTTTATCGCTTTCCATAGAGAATAATTAGATTCTTTACCTGCCGTCAAGTTTTCAAGGTAATTTCCAGCTTCGCGGTTTTTAAAATCTGATATCATCTTTTTAAGCAAATTACTGAGGTGATTTAAATTAGCTTTGTGTTGGGGAGCACGAGTTTGTTGCCATTTTTTGCGCGCTTTTCGCTTGTCTTTAAGTACCTCTTTTATCTCTTGGGGATATTTAGCTTCTCTATAGCCTGACATTTGTCTTTGGTAAGGAGTATTGTTCCATGCGGCTTTTTGAACAATATGCACAAAATTATCTACCGCTTCTTCAAGCTCAAGAGGTGTTTGTAGTGATACCCTTAATTCAACATTATCTTCAATATCTTTCTTAAAACCTTCCCAGTTAGTTTTACCGTTTGTTAACCTAGGTGGTGTTTCAATTTTAACAATACTTTCGCTCATAGTGAGAATAACGGGAGAGTGGTCAGAGAAAAGATCAAAGCATTCCGTTATTTTTATTCGATTTGACGGTATTCCCCTGACTATAAAGAAATCAATCAGGTCAGGTATTTTCGAGGTATCTGTCGGCCAATAAGTTGGTTTCCCACTAGAATGAAAATCACAATTATTCTCCATACCGGCTTCATATAACGCTCGGCCCTTTTGAGAAATGCATCTAGAACCCCAAAACGTGTGTTTTGCATTAAAATCGCCACCGATTATTAAAGATGGTCTAAGTGATTTTAGCAAGTTTGAAAAATCATTTTTATCAATTCTGTACCGTGGAGGGCAGTATATAGATGTGAAATTCAATGTATCATGTTTAGTTTTAACCTGCACACTTATAAGCTGCATCGGTTCAAGTTCAAGCTTAAGGCCTATCGAGTGTTTGATACATTCTTTTATGTATAATGATGCTCCGCCTCTTGCTTTGTTCGACGGATGAATTGCATGGTAATCTAGATAACCGTTTATATTGAAATTTGATTCTTTTTTAACGTGGGTTTCTGATATTAGACAAATGTCGATATCTTGTTCCCGTATGACCATTTCTAGTTCTTCAAGTCTTTGCCTTAATCCGTTGGCATTCCACGTAATAATTTTAAGGTTTTCCATCATGATTTTTTTTTAAAACGTTTGGGTCGAATAAAATCTTCGATTTTTGCTAACCTATCAGAAATAGTTCTATTGATTTTGACCTGATCTTCAAATTTTGACAAAATTAAAGCCAAGCATTGAGATAGTGCGTCAGAGTCAGGTTGATTTATTACGGGTGCAGCCGCCATTCTGGCATTTGTGTTTACACTACGTTTCTTTGGAGATGTCTGTGCAGCTGCCATTTCGGCGTATGACTTAACAGTACGTTTCTTTGGAGATGTCTTTGACGTTGATGGGGTTTGATTTTCTTTGCCGATGCCGACTCTTAGTGTATTTATTCTTTTAGGAGTCTTAGATATTGGGCTTTTTATTTGTTTCTTTGGTTTTCTTTCCATATGAATTTTTTCTCGGCGTTTTTGTAGCTCTTTAACTACTTCACAGCCTCTATAGCTTGCCGGGTGACTTCCATTGCAGTTTATGCACTTCGCTGGACTTTTGCTATTTCCAGTGCAGTCAGCAGTTAAATGTTTTCCCGCGCATTTTACACACCTAGGTTCTTTTTTACAATAGCTTTGCGTGTGGTTGAAACCTTGACAGCGTTTACACTGAGGCACTTGCTTTGTACGGCTTTTCAGAGGTTCGATCTTAACAACGAGGTTCAGTATTGTTTTAATTCTGTAGATTTCCTCTAGTTTTTCTGTCTTATCGAACGTGAGTATAAATAGTGGGAGACCACGCTTTACCACGACAGTTTCTCTATCTTTTTGTTGTTTTTCTTTTTTTACGATGTTCTCAGCATTTAAGATCTTGTAATTTTTTTCTTTAAGATCACGGATTACATCGTTTTTTTGACATGAGGAATGTAAGCCTCTTGCAACGACTCGTAAAGGTCTTTCTGATTTGTTTTCGTAGGTATACCATTCTACATTTGCTTCGTTAAGTCTTCGCGAAAGCAGACGATAGCTATCGGAGTCTTTTACACAAACTTTCCACTTGTTGTTATTAAGCGAGATAACTTTAAAATTCGCTGGGGTTAACGCCTCAAGGATTATTTTAAGCTTATTGTATTCCGCAATCCCGATGACATTAATCGGTGGCGGTGGTCTTATTTTAGTAGTTTTTTCTTTCTTATTCGTATCTTTTGGTACATTTACTTTTATTATTTCGGAAGACGAGGTTCCCTCTGGCGAGGAGAATGCTTTACGTTTTTTGCTAGGTCTTTTTGAAGACGTTTCTCTTTCTAGCTCTTCTTCGTCTGTTTTATATTCGCAAACACCCAGCTGCTGTGGAGTTGTTTTCGAATCGTTTTGTCTTTGAGTTTTTTTCAACTCTTCATTTTCTTTCCGAAGAAGCTCAATTTCTTTCTGTGCTTTCTTTACGGCATCGCTGTTATTTCGTAGAAAATGTATTTCTTCTTTCAGCTCTTGATAGAGTTTCAAAGTTTCGTCGAGTCTTTGACGAAGTTCGTTATTGTCTTTTTCAAGACATTCTATTTTCTCCGAGTCTTCTTTTTCACGCTCCGGCGCTTTGGGCGGACTCTTTTTCCCGGAAGCACTCGATGTTGATGGTGGTGATCGAGCTACCATTGGTTTTCTTGAAAAAGGATTTATCAAGTTTTTATAAATATAAAACATGGATTTAATGAGGTAATAATATTCAAATGCATAAAATTGTCGTCTGGTTTCCGGAAAATTATGAATTTATGCAAATAAACTTAAAAAAAAACGTTTTATTATTAAATAAATTTTGTATATAAGAAATTTCTCTAAAAGTTTTCAAGAAAAAAATGTGGGATGCGAATTTTAAGTATTAAATAATATTGATTTTAGGAAATAATTTCAAAAAATTATCGTTCATAGGTTTTGAAGATATTGATTTAAAAAAAAAAAAAACATTTCAAAAAACCCAACAAATATTTTTTCGAATATTTTTGTATACAATATTATTTTAAACTTAAGGGGACTCCTGCTGAAAATTTTGGTTAAAATCGTTAGAGCCGTTGGTGAGAAATTCGAAATTCAAAAAAACCGTTCTATGACAGCTACCCCTAATAAAATTTCCCCACAAAGTTTTATTTTAACCAAAATATAGTCCATGTCCATAATATCACACCTAATTTTTTTTATCAAAATCTTTAGAGCCGTTTTCGAGATAAATAAGATTTTGCATTACGGGTGTATGGGGGGTACCGTTAGTTTTAGAGCTAAAAAAAAATTCCAATTTCTCCTCTAGGGAATCACCGAAGACCCTTAACTACCGAGTGTGAAGAAAATACCTCCACTAGTTTAGGCTGTAGTTTGAGGTACAGACATACAGACATACAGACATACAGACATACAGACAGACAAACGGACCCACTTTTTTCGACTTCGCTATCATCGTAATGTCAACTTTGATCAAAATCTCGAGTTCGATTTTTTTTTTCCAAATGCAGAACTTGCCCTATAGTACCTATATCGCAAGTAAAAATCAGTATTCTGTACACATGCACTTCTATCGGCTAGAATAGCTAAGTTTATATTTAACTTGTCAATGATGTGCAAAATATCGATTGAGGTTTTTTCTTTTGGTTCAATAATGGAGTCCTTACACTACGAGTAGTTTTTTAACATCCAATAATCCATTGAAAGGTAACTTTGACAAATGATTTTGGAAGAATCGTCATTGATAAAATATTGAATTGCTAATGGTTCTATATTAATGGTGAAAAAGGACACCTCTTGTTAAATTGCTCACGAAAATGGTAAACTTAAATTCGCATGGAAAAAAAGCACAAAGGAATAAGAAAAACAGAAAGTGGGGTAGGATTCTCAGTTTTACTTAAAGTTAAATTTATTTATTATCTGTCAATGTGTATAGACTTTAAGGCCGCCTATGATAGAAAGTTCTTTGTGGTACATTCTATGGTAGACGACAGCGTGGTAGACCATGCTTGCGCTGGAGAGATGGCGTAGACCAGGACGCCCGAAGCCTTGGGATGCGCAACTGGATGGCGTCGGCTAGAGACCGGGATAGGTGGAGAGACTTGTTGAAAGAGGCCAGGACCGGAACCCGGTTGTCGAGCCGATGATGATGATGAATGTTTATTTATTTGAAACAAGCTAATTATCTAGCGAACAACATTATTTTTTAATCTATACATTATAAAAAGTCCTATTAAGAAAGGTATTTGATACATTAGAAGTATTTATTAATAATTTATGATTAACATTATACAATATCAATACATTATATAGCGGCGAACTTCCTTCATAGTTGGTACGATAGTGAGTTATAATTATTAATAGGGTTAGGTAGAGCTCTTAGATCACGCTTTGAAACATTAAAATTAGCTCGAGACAAAAGATTTAAAGCATCGATGTGACCGTGAGTAAGTTTGACAATAAAAACAAAACCTAAATAAGAACGTCTATTCTCTAGACTAGGTAGATTCTGCCAGCCTAAGCCTCTGAGAGCAACATGTTCGATTATGATCTTATGGCAGGTATAATAGGGAGACCACACCTGGCAAGCATACTCAATGGTGAGTTTAACAAATTAAATTATTAATTATTTGATAACGTAGGGGTCAGAAACTTGACGTGATTCCCTTTTAATGCATCCTAATTGTTACACCCCTGAACGCAGATCTTCGACAGCTGTCAAAAACTTGATTGATTGCCTTCTTCTTCTTGTACATAGTTAGTTACTTAGAATTAATATATTATAATTTTGTTAATATCAAAACTATTGGGTTTTTATTTATAAGAAAGTTGTCTTCAGCAGCAGCAGAAGACATAACAGTGGCGACGAGGATATTTTATTTTTCCCACGGATTTCATAGATAAATTCGGATTAAAATCGGTGCCATAACCACAAAATGCCGCCCACGCTGGATCCAAACAACAAAACCTTTATGGATTTGTTCTCAGAGCTGATGACGAATCAAAATACCTTAATAAGTAAGCTTACTGATCAAGTTTTAGCTGGGAAAAAGGTAAAATCATCACCAGAGTACATTTTGGAGGTACTTAATAGAAATATGCAAGAGTTTAGGTTCGACGAGGGAAGTGGGACCACGTTTGAACAATGGTACACGCGGTACAAAACTTTGTTTGACCAAAGATGCAGATCTATTGGACAATGCTGCAAAAACTAGATTACTGATCAGGAAGTTGGGAAGTGCGGAATATATGCGCTACAGACATTTTATCCTTCCAAAAACACCAGATGACTTCGATTTCGCTACGTCCATCGCAAAATTAACAAGCATTTTTGGTAGGGTAGAATCTCTGTTCAGCACCCGATTCAACTGCCTTTAAACCGTCAAAAGCAATGCAGAAGATTTCACACAGTATGCTAGTGCTGTCAACTTCAAATGTGAAAGCTTTAAAATCGGTTCTTTGACCAGTGACCAGTTCAAGTGTCTCATTTTTATTATGGGTTTGCAGTCTCCACAAGATTTCGATGTACGTTCCCGGATGCTTACGATTCTGGAAACGGAAGATGCAGATAAAATAACCCTCGACAATTTATTACTTCAGTGCCAGCGTATGGCTAAGCTCAAAAACGATGTTAAATTGATGGAATCAGGTACCCATTCTCAAACTGTTCACAATGCATCAACGAGTAAACAACCTAACTACAGCCAAGAGGATAAGCACTCACAAAACAGTCTCAAGAAACCAACAGCGCCCTGCTGGGGATGTGGCCAAATGCATTTTATTATTGAATGCAAATACAGAAATCATATCTGTACATCTTGCCAGCAGCGGGGGCATAAAGAAGGATATTGCCGTTGTTTTCAGCGAAAAGTTTCATCAGACGTCGACGCTTCAACCAGCAGTAAGGGCAGAGGCAAGAAAAAACACCATCGAAACATAAACTTTCAGCGCAAAAGCCACAGAATTTCCATTCATCACATTGCCAGTGCACAAAGGAAATTTCAGCAGCAGCAGAAGACATAACACTAATATTGAATTGGCCTTATTGCAAGTCATATTACTTAATATGTTGCGTGTGTTCAAGCTTTTTGTAATACAAAACACCTAGTATAATCACCTCATTCACATTTAATAGGTTAACGCCATTAAACCTGTATACTCAAAATTTTACGCGTAAAATTTATAATCTTAAATTTGTCGATATTTAAATACAAATATTTACGTCCACACCAGTTATACATATAAAGAATTGAGATCAATTTGAAGCTTTTCACAATCAAGATTTTTCTTAGATTATATTGATTTTATTAGAAACATCATAAGAATTTAACAGTTTATATTTACAAAATCATTAGGGCTTGGCTATGCCGTCTGAGGATTGGTACAGTTCATGATTTTAAATAAGTTTCAATAAGGAATAGTATTAATAAATTGATTGTTTTATTTTGTTGTTCGAAAAGTGATAGTTAGAAGCTTTCATTTAAGAGTCGTTTACGATAGGATAAGGCCGTTCTACGAGTACAATATTGCATCAGTTTATCAGCAGGTTAAAAACTTGATCTGTTGAAAGAATACTGCTTCCTAGGAAAAAACATCGTGTTTCGAGAAGCGTCGAACATCTACCCACAAAATGGATTATGTCTTCTCTTTCTGCTACATTGCATATATTGCACAATACCGGGAGGTCATCCCGATGAGGTCTGCAGTTGATGTTAATCAGTTCCGTTATTATTCTTAGCATCATTGATATAGTTGTTACGTCATTTTCATCTCTAAAGTAGTTGGACTGTAGGAGGTTGTAGTTCAGTCTGCTATACAGGGTGTCCCACAGTCACCGCTCCAAATGAAAACCATGGACTCCTGAGGTCATTTTAAGTCGAAAAACTTAAGAGGTCATAACTATGTCATCCGCGAAGAGAAGAGCTTTGATCTTTGTTCTTTTGATTTCAATTCCTCCGGGTAATCCATCCGTTATATTATTTATGAATAAGGTAAACAGCAAAGGGCTCAAAGGACATCCTTGTCTCACTCCCATTTTTGTTTGAAACCAATCAGAGACTTTTTCTCCATCCCAAACTGCTGCCCAAGTGTCTCATAAGAGGTTTTCGACAACTTTTCCAAATTTGTGAGACATTCCTTTGCAATAAAGCTTGTACATAAGAGAATTTCTATTTACAGTATCAAAGGCCGCTTTGAAATCTACGAAGAAGACGTACAGTTTCTTTCCTTGAGCTGCGAATGACTCTGCTATATTGCGAAGTACAAATATGTGGTCGACTGTTGAGTAGCCAGCTCGAAATCCCGCTTGGTTTCCTTTAAGAAGATTGTTGTGGTTGATCCAGGAAGTTAGCCGTCGTTGTAGAATGGTTGTGAGAATTTCGTAGGACACATTAAGAAAAAAAATGCCTCTATAATTATTTGGATCATTTTTATTACCCTTTTTGAAAATCGGGAAGATTAGTGCATTCTTGAATTCTTGTGGAACTTCTCCTTTGTCTAAAATGTCGTTGTTCAGTTTAGCTATTGTTTTGATGAGCTCTTCTCTCCCATTTTTGTATAACTCGCCCCGAATGCGATCTACACCAGGTGCTTTGCCGTCTTCTAGATCTTTTATCACAGCTTTTGTTTCAGATACCGTTATTTGTGCATCTAATATTTCGTCCTCAAACCACGGAGTAGCGTATTTAATGGAATTTGCGATATTTGATGGATTTAAGAGAGAATTAAAGTGTGACGAGAGTGTACCGGTGTCTTTCACCGTTTATGATACGGACACCTTTCCAGAACTCAGCTGCGTTCATACAGGATGCTAAGTTCCTAGCTTTTTCTTCGAAATACATATTTTCTTGGTCCAACGTAACTTCTTATATAGTTTGTTTGCCTCAATGTATAGTGAACCTTAAATTCTTCTCCTCTACTTTTACGCAACAATTTGAGCCAAGCAAATGTGCGATTCCTGGCTTGCATACATTCAAAGTCAAACAATGGTTGGTTGAAGTTTGACCGGTTACCATGTGCTTGGATGTTCCCCGGATAGGCGTTCTTTATAGATTGTTCCAACTGTCTAAATGTAGTGATTTCTTGCGATGATAGAATCGCGTCAAGGTTTTGTCTGAATACATCACCGTTACCAGTTTAACTTTGGTAAGAGTTTTAGCTCTACCGATTCTTCTCGTTCGACCGTTTCCACTCCAAATTTGGGCACGAGTGGTTGATGATCTGAATAAGGTGCTTGATCTACTTCAAACTCCGTAATGTAAGAGCTCCATTCGACCCTTGCCAGACCAAAATCAATTACCGATAAACCCTGCGCCCCGATGAAGATGAAATTACCAACTTCATCACCTGCAGATGTTCCATTAAATATATACGCAAACCGAATAAATCGCACAATTCAAGTAGTTTTTTACCTCTTGCGTTGCATATTATGTCTTTTGAATTTCGTGTTATTCCTTTTTTTGTGTTCACGTATCCTGGAGCTTCAGCTATGCGAGCATTCAAATCCCCTATGATGACTGTGTTTTGAACATTATTTCTTAAAACCTATTCTTGAAGCTTGGCAAAGTCTGAATCCCAATGGTTGCAGTTTAGGTAGAAAGGAACAATACGAAATGACTCGTTTTGAAACTTAAGTTGTATGCTTATTAACTCCTCAACTAATATAAATTTCGCAGCAATTTCAAGATTTTTTTTTGAACCCAAAGTAGCAGCCTCCACTTGCTCTACCCCTTGTTTTGTTTCTAACAGCTGGAATCCACTTAAATTCGTTAATAAAATACATTTTTTTGATAAACAGTTTTTATGAGTTGATTTTGACGTTTGCCAATAGCTGAATATTTCCCACATTTACTCAAGTATTTTTTATGGGGTGTTCATGAAAACATGTTGCGGAAAGTTATATCTTTCTGCAAAGCATGAATACCCTCACTATTTATAAAATTCCAAAAGGATTTGGGATTCGTTTTTAAATTGCTTTGAACTTTTTCTATATAATTGAGATATCTTAAACTAGATAATCCATTGAAAATATTTCTGGCTACACAATAATTATTAAAGTCAGATTCTAAATTAGTTTTTCTGTAATAAATCCATAACTTGTTTCTTCAGTTTTTCAATATTCGGACTTCACTATCATACCAACTCGGTGAAAGTGTTTGGGCTTTTATAGAAATAAGATGTTTAAATGTTAAAAAAACAATCAAATATTTTATCATTAAATTTAAAAACCATAAAATCAATTAATTTTATCGAAGTCTTATTTACTCCTTATTTCGGAGCCATAAATAATTTATATGGTTGGTGCTGGATGGTGAGAGTCTGCGCTGACCATAGGTTGTGAAAACTAATTCAAGGATCCTTGAGGCATTTGAGTTGAGGATATTGTTTATTTGGCGCACAACAAGTTTTAACAGCAATGATAATTCCACCACCACCGACAGCATTAATATTTGGATCGAAGCACCTACCCCGTCTAAGTACATACATTAAACGAAGAATCAAACAATTCAGAGATGATTATTCCGCCAAGCAGCCATACTTCCGTCAGGGATATGACTCGTAAGAACAATTCGAGGAATTATAGAAGACTTTATTAGACTCATTGTGAAATGCTTATTCAAAAAAAGAGAAACACTTTTCTGTGGAACAAAAAGTTTAAAAGATGTGTATCTAATCAATTTCTTTCGTGATTAAATGTGCGGTCAGCCATCAGACGAATAGGGGTAATAACATGTAGCATATGAAAACATGCACGTGCCGTAACTATTCGGGACTGGTGGAAGTCTGATCATAGCCTCTCCGTGGCGGCCGCTAGAAACAAGCCTTTAAAAAGGTTTGGCTAATATGATCAGGCTGATTCCTCAGGTTGGCGACAGGTTAATTCCCTGTCCCGTAAAACTTTTGAATTACGAGACCGACAACAAGCCTCGGAAACGGACTGATCACACGACGACAACCAATGCAACGAAAACTGAAAAGCGATTTACGAATTTTCTTATGGAACGTACGATCGCTCTATAGAGCTCGAGCTGCTCAGCAGCTAGCCGATGCCCTGTCAAAATATAAAGCTGACATAACAGCTCTTCAAGAAATCAGATGGACAGGGAATGGTGTTCTACAGAAGAAAGAATATGACATATACTATAGCTGTCATACAAAACACCATGTGCTCGGGGTAGGCTTCCTAGTCAGCGAAAAAATGAAGTCTACCATCATCGGCTTTAACGCTATAAGCGAAAGGCTATGCACCCTTCGCGTGCGAGGCAAATTTACGAATATCAGCCTCATTAACGTTCACGGACCTACGGAGGAGTCCTCAGACGAAGAAAAAGAGACTTACTACGAACAAGTCGAGAGGGCCCTCAATGCCTGTCCAAGGTATGATGTTAAAATCATCCTTGGGGATTTGAACGCAAAAATAGGTCGGGAGCCGGTATTCAGGCATTACGCAGGCACCCATAGTTTGCATGAGAACACTAATGACAATGGACTTCGAGTCTTAGAATTGGCAGCATCGAAAAACATGGTCGTTGCGAGTACCAGGTTCCCGCGTAAAGATATCTACAAAGCCACCTGGGTATCATCTGATGGAGTCACTCGTAACCAAATAGACCACGTGTTGATAGACCGTCGCCACTACTCGAACTTGATGACGGTACGAACGTACCGAGGTGCCAATATCGACTCGGATCACTATCTTGTTGGTATGGTTTTCCGAGGGCGGATTGCCTTGCGAAGACGCATTGCATCCGCCGATCAGGTTCGAATCAACACGGCTGCCCTGCGCAATGAAAACACCGAATCTGAAGTCCGAACCCTGGTTGTGTTTGAACAGACATGCGTGTGCCAGGGATGGAAAATGAAATTTTTCAATTGTACTGAAATCTGGAATAAAATTGTACTGAAATGATGTCAATTGTACCGAAAACGAATTTTGCATAAATAATAATAATAATTCAACTATTTAAAAGTTTGCCAAAGTATTTTAAAAAAAAATCAAAGCAGAAATGATCATCTTGTCTTCTTATAAAAAATATAAATAAATATAAATAGCTCCAGAGAAAAAAATACTGGCGCCAAATTTTAGTTGAATTATTACGATATTAAAGCTGTTTTAGTATGAAACTAAGTTAAAATGACGAATACCTATTTTATTTTTTTAGTAACATGCTATTTGCAAACGCTACAAAACGTCTGTTTACTTAGTTTTTTTTACAAGATCTGTCTTTGTTTTAGGTGTTCAGAAGCAATTTATTAAGAAAATTGCTTTAGTACAATACATACTAGTTAGAAAATGTTTAAAATTAAGAATGAGTTAGTAAGCTACTTTAAAGTTAACAATAGGCTGTTTAAAATTTTGCGCCACTATCTTCATTTTAAAAGAACATAACTATTGTATTGTATTGTATTGTAATGACGAAACTAATTCTTTTACTTGTCCATTTTTGCGGCACTAGCTTATACAAAAAAATTGAAATATAAAACTTATTTCACAAATTCAATATCTTAAAAATGCACGGCCGAAAAACCGCAATCACATCCACAAGTTTACAGTTAAGTGTTTAGTAAACAAAACGATGCGACGCGACGTCTGAAAAAAAGCTGATCGATAAAGAGAAGAGCCAGAAAAGCAAGACGCCATGAAGAAGTGGAAAGAAAACTGTAATTAAGAGCTATAAGGGCTTATAGCTGAGAGTTATTGTTCTGGTATGAAAATGAATTCATTCAGGCCAGGATGATGTATTCAATTCAACTTTCAATTTCCTTTTATGTGCTTTTTTTTTTTTGTGAAATACATGAAATTGGAATTTTTGAAATTGTACTGAATTGAGACAAATTGTACTTTTGTACTCGTACAAACTCAATTGTATCGAATTCGGTACAATTGTACCGAATTTTCCATCCCTGGCGTGTGCTTCGATTTTTAGGCAGACGAACGAGAAGTTTAAACAACTTTAAATAACCGACAGAGATGGACGCTGTGGATTGCTGTCCTATCGCAGTTGATTTTTTTTCTGTCGTAAAATCGCTTTACAATTTTTTTTCTGCATCAACTAGTAGATGGCAAACGTTAAAATCTGCTCTTCAAAATGACAATGTGATAAAATCACTCTCAGATACACGGTGGAAAGCTCATGCTGCAGCTACTTTTGCCATCATTAAATCATATAATAAATTATTAGATACTTTAAACGACATTTCTGAAGATAATACATTAAAAGGAGATGCTAGGAGGGAAGCTGGTGATCTGCTAAACAAAATGAATAAACGAGAATTTGCCTTAATGCTTGTGATTTGGGACGATATTTTACAAAGTTATCAAAAAGTCAGTAAGGTTTTGCAAAGCGAAGACGTAACACTACTGACATGCGCGAATTTGTATAGATCATTGTCCGATCAACTGGAGAAAATGCGTGATAATTTCGACACTCTTGAAATGCGCTCTAAGGAACTTCTACCTGATGGCAGCTACATGATTACACGAAAACTAATTCGCAAAAAAATGGCTAACGATGGTAATGCTCCCGATGTAGATTTAAGCCCCAAGGATAAGTTTCGAATAAACGCTTTTTATATTATTATCGATAAATTAAGAATACAAATGGATTTCAGAGGTCAAATATATAAAGAAATTTCTTAACGATTTGATTTTCTTTGCACAAGCAATGAAAAAGTCAAAGTTTTAGCCTGTGCCCAGCATTTGGTGTCAAATTATCCGGAAGATTTAAATTCAGAACTTGCTGACGAGTTAATACAATTCCATCGTTATGTGATGCATAAAAATGGCAATAGTTTTAAATTTTTCAATCAAGCTATTTTATATAAGATTATGTAGGAAGATAAAATTACATCAGCGTTTCCGAACGTAGACACGGCATTACGTTTATTTTTAAGTCTGATGGTGACAAATTGTTCAGCGCAAAGATCATTTAGTCAATTAAAATGCTTAAAAAGTCCTTGTCGAACAATGATAACGCAGGAAAGACTTGATGCACTATCTCTGCTCTGTATTGAGAGTGATTTGCTTCATGAAATAGATTTCGATGAACTTATAAAAGACTTCGCTGCTAAAAAAACGAGAAAACAATATTTCAAAAATTAAGTAAAAATCTGTAAAAAAAAAAAGGCGTATACATATGTACATATTCTTGTAACTACCATTATAAATAAAATTAATTTTAGTTTTATGAAATTCGTTGTAATTTGTTTTATTAAGTAGGTATTTAATTTTGTATGAAGTAAACCATACAATATAAGAGAATATATGCAAAGGGGGCACCATTTACTCTTCAGGCCTAGGGCCCAAAAAAGCTAAATCCGACGCTGACTGCATCATTGCCATAATACGGCCAAAAAATTTCGCTATCGTGCCAAGATGGCAGACAATATTTAGCCAAAATTCAGTTCAAACAAATTGGAATAGCCCTATCTTGTCAATGCTTAGGTTGAAATATCAGAAGTTGGTATTTAGGACGGGGGCTGTCAAACTCGAATATACTGCTATACGCACAAAGCAGTACTATATGTACTTGATTTTCAATAAATTTTAAATCCAATTTTACCTTCTCTATCACAGTGTAGGGACTGGCGAAAAGGCATAATATGCCCCATATATGAGAAGGGAGATGTCACAACGTGCAGCAATTATAGAGGTATCACGTTGTTGAGTACCGCCTATAAGATACTCTCCTCTATCCTACAAGACCGGATAACCCCATACGCTAAAACCGTCATCGGACAATATCAGTGTGGTTTCATTCCAGGCAAATCAACAACTGATCAGATCTTTACCCTTAGGCAGGCGATGGAAAAATGTCTAGAATTTAACATCCCAACATACCATCTGTTTATAGACTTTAAGGCCGCCTATGATAGCATAGCCAGGGTAGAACTTTACAAAGCCATGAGAGAATTCGGCATCCCAAATAAATTGACACGACTATGTAGGTTGACCATGACCAACGTAACAAGCCAAGTAAAAATAGCCAGTTTGCTATCCAGACCAATTAACATCTTTAATGGACTCCGACAAGGGGACGGTCTGGCCTGCCTCCTCTTCAACCTGGCGTTGGAGAAAGCAATCCGTGACTCTGGCACGGCAACAAGAGGGACCATCATCGTCAACAGGTCCAGCCAGTTACTGGCTTACGCCGACGACATTGACATCATCGGAAGAACCGAACAAGCTGTACACGATTCCTTCATCCAGATCGAGCAGGCGGCACAAAAACTGGGGCTGCACATTAGTGAAGGTTGGTCAAACGATCAAGGTTGCGGAGCAGGTATTTGAAGTGGTGCAATCCTTTAAATACCTTGGGTCAATAGTAGCATCCGATAACAATATAGAAGAAGAAATACGCGGGCGGCTTCTCAAATCCAACAGAGCCTACTATAGTCTGTCAAAGCTCTTCAAATCCAGAAATCTCACCATAACTTCAAAACTGGTGCTGTACAGGACCATGGTCCTGCCAGTACTCACATATGGATCCGAGACTTGGGTGCTTAGCAAAAGGCACTCCGACCTCTTAGCTGCGTTCGAGAGAAAAGTCTTAAGGAGAATTGTTGGCCCCATATGTGAGGAAGGACGATTCCGGAGACGGTACAATCATGAACTGTTCGCAATCTACCTTGAAGCAGATATCGTGACAAATATTAAGCTCGGTAGACTCCGGTGGGCGGGGCACCTAGCTCGCATGAGCGAAGAGGAACCTGCTCGGAAAGTTCCTTGTGGTACATTATATGGTAGCCGACAGCGTGGTAGACCATGCTTGCGCTGGAGAGATGGCGTAGACCAGGACGCCCGAAGCCTTGGGGTGCGCAACTGGATGGCGTCGGCTAGAGACCGGGATAGGTGGAGAGACTTGTTGAAAGAGACCAGGACCGGAACCCGGTTGTCGAGCTGATGATGATGATGATGATCACAGTGTAGGTGTGAATTGTAAAAAGTGTGGAGTGTCACGTCCTACTTAACTGCCACTCCTCTTTTCCATAAGACTATGCGATAAGCTCACAATATTCATTTCAAGAATCATCGGAACAGAATTTTTGTTTCAGGATCTGCAGAGAGAGAAAATATAGTGGATATTCAAGAACACATTCAATCTCCAAACTGTATATCGTTCTGCTTGGGAGATATTACCATTCGACTTAGGCGAAGCAGATCACAACTTCCATCCACCCGACCTGGACGAAGTGATGATAGCTATATTGAATCTGCAATCCAACAAGGCCGCTGAAGCTGACGGCACCACCGCCCAACTGGCTGACGACTTGGTTGGGACTTGGTTGCAAAATATGGCCGGAAGAAAACAAGACCAAATATTCATATAAAGACAGATCTGGGAAGCAACCCAGGAACTTCAAATCGACACCTAGAACCTTTTCAATGATTTCAAAATCTTGTATGGTAGCATCTAAAGGGGAGAACTAAATAGAGCAATGTCTAGTTTTAGTATCTCTGCATGCTTGCCCATGATGGTTGGAAAAGATTTCACCGATGAATTTGATGTCAAAAAAAGTTTTAGACGAGACGACACACTGTGATGTGACTTCTTCAACATCATTATAAGAACAAAGAGTGGTGTTAGCGGCGCGTGAGTGAACATTGAGACGGAAGGGAAAAAGACGGGCTTATCGGTCACCTAGGGTAGTACCAAGTGTATACTGTCATAAAAAAAGACCCCCAAAACCGATGTCTTGGACAGAACGTCACCGTTGACAGATATAATTTTAGACACCGCTATTAATTCAGACAATGACACTAAACGGAGAATAAGGTAATTGAAAGGCGTAGACTTCCTGGAGCAACTGTCTCTCTGATAACTCTTTCCATTCCGGTCCATGTTTATGGTACTGAGACATGGACCTTGTGAAAAGTGGATGGCAACGCTCAAGGATGTTACGAGTGTAAAGTTCTCAGTGTGATTTTTGGTTTTGAGGAATAAAAAAATCCTGAGAATTTTCTAACGCCACGGAAAAGCCGGAAAACCAACGTCTTCTTAAAGAAATTCATTTCTCCTACGCTCCAATTGAAGTGGAAGATTAAATCCGGATGCCAGGATTGCCCGTCATCAAGGAATCACCATTCAAAGCCAAGAAATAACAAGGAAAAGTCCATCCTAATTCGATTTATTTTACACATTTTCTCAATCCCATAAGTTTGTAAGATGCCTAGGCAGATATGATCATAGAATGAGGATAATTTATATCACTGAAAGCCTAATAAATAGGTTCATACCTTTCCTATGTTCGAATATGTCAGAGGCCAGATTTGTTTCTATAATGACTTCGCCAATAATAAAACAAAATCCTTTTTTCTCAATACCTCTATCTCTAGCACACCTCAAAAGCCTTAAACACAATAATATACGCTCAATGATTCATTACCTTCTATCATACCAGTCCATCAGAGCTAACCAACCATATCTACAATAGCCAATATAGTTTGAACCTCTTCAATATAAAGTCCATAAAAATAGTCCATGCTTAAGTATACCAACATTATATTAACTCAGCCACACCTTTTTGGCCACATTCAATCCACTGCACAGGAAAGCTGTGATAAATCAATTAGAATTTTATCTGAGACGTACTCTTCCTTCTGACGATAACTTTGCAATTTATTTAGTTACGCAATTCGAGTCTACTACCATCTCCAACATTCATTTCCCACAACTCCAATTTGCTAGTTATCACCCCGAGAATAGAATAGAAAATATACCGTGCGACCAGAAAGTGGAAAAAAAAAGTAGGAAGTTCATGTTCCTAAAGGTCCTTTCCAGGTTCAGTAGGCCGCAGCTCTTAAGCAAACAAAACCACATCAAATTGGAAAAACTAACTTATACCGACGATCTCCCTTGGAATGGAACAAACATAATTCTTTTGGCTTAGATGACGACATGTAATTTACAACATCAGCTTATTATAGTCATTCTTTTGCAGGCCTATACGAGCTATTAGGATGGGGGAGGGAATTCCTACAGTCTGGTTTATGTTCGTCCTTGTGCCGTGATGCCATCTCAAAAAGCCCATCAACTGAAAGACAAGCGAATTATATGAAATAAATTGTTTTGCCCTTCTGCTTATAGTGTGTTAGTGTCTATCTTCTGGAAAACATCTATCTTTGTTTCTGGTTTCGAGATGGTTTAGGTCTTGGGTCTTGTGGTGGATTGCTTCACAGGGAAATCACAATTTTTTCTATTATTATTTCTTTTATGTGTATTTTTTTTTTCCAAGGAAGCCGAAAACTCGTACCCATTACATTTCTATGATTCCTGTGATGGAATCACAAGCTCAAACCGCACGTAAGGCCAAAGGAATAAACCATTTTCATTTTAGGTATACCTAATACGCCAACGAGGCATTTAGTAATGGTCGTTGTCTTGTTTGGTTTCGGTTGGTTGCCTCTTGACTGGCTGGGACAGATTCAACTCACAAAAAATGGGATTTATCTGTGAAGTTGGTATAAAGGCAAAGTTTATTTGCCTTGCCTTGGTATTATGTATAATGTTTTGTTTGTTCAAAACTATCTCAACGTAATGCAACTAAATTTGCTGCAAAAGATAGAACATTAGTTTACATAATTTTTGAAAATTTCTACATATATAGACGATGAACTTATTTTACTCAGATCGAAAGGTTATGATAGTATAAATTTCCATCAGAGACTAGAAGCCAAGAAGACGGTTCTTATTTTTCTGAAGGCTGACGTAGATTTAATAGATTTACTTCTTGAGATTTTATTTTCAAATATTTTCAATCGGACATAAGCAGAAGTTTTGATTAAATCGAAATGATGATAGATTTAAGCTTGAAGAAAAATTTAAAAGGATATTGTCAGCCATTCGAAGCATATAAAACTCACTAAATGATTTTTATGGGGATTTTATCCTGCACTAAAAGTTTCATATAATTAATCATTTATTTTCAAATACCTAACGACTTTACGACGTAAGTACCACAAATGTAGACGGTCGTAAAAATTCTCATTTGTATGGCATAGTAAGAAAATGCGGTTTTTTTTAGCTATACGTAGACAAAAGTTCAGTTAAAGCTTAGAATAATGTTGTTAAAGTTTATACCTAAAGTTGGAATATAAAAATGATGAATAGCATTCTTGAGCACAAATATCTTTCTTTATTAAGAAAATAAGAAAATGGCTCTTTTCCACTATCTGGACTGGCATAGATCAACTTTAGGAATATTGCCTTTGTGAGTTTCGTTTACTTTTTTTTTCTATATGCGAAGAGGCACATATTCGATTAAGATAAAAATGTAACCCTCTACACCATGAACGCTAAGCCAAATTCTAATTATTAATCCATTAGATCTACACTATACAGTTGAACTTAATTTGTCAGAATTGTGTTTCGAGTCTTTGTGATTTTTGAAATGTTAAGTAAGCAGTTTTTGAGATATCGAATTTTCCAAAAAAAAGGACTTTTTTTCCAAAAAATCAAAAAATATTTTTTTCTAAAGTTTTGAAATCCATTATGTCGATAGTGAGAAATTCAAAATTAGACAAAATGGTTTTATGGTAGGTACAAGCTGTAATATCTTAATATTAATTTTTTTTTATTAAATTAAAGATCATAAAAATTAATTGAAAGAAAAAAAAATTATCAAAATTCTAGGCGCCGTTTTGAGTTTTGAAAAAAAAAAAATTGAAACTTTTCTTAAAAATCAAAAAAAAATAATTTTTGAAAATTTTAATACACAAATCTGTTCAAATTGCTGGGGATCTTTAGCAGCATTAAAAAAAATTATCAAAATCGATGGTACCGTTTTTGAGAAAATCAAAAATGAAAAAAATGGTTCCATGAGGGTACCCTCAATAACCATTTTTCCGAACTTTTTTCAACCATTATCTAGCTTTAACTAAATGAATTTTTTTTTATTTTTATTTTTTAAATCTGTCGAACAGTTTTTAAGAAAAATATATATATATAAAATTTCAACAAAAATTCGTATGGCAGGTTCCGTTATTTTTGATCTTAAAAAACAGAAAAAAACGTGTGAGTGGGGAGAGAGACAACCACCAACAGTCTCAGAACATCGTGCCACATATCTTTCCTATCCTTCTTTCTCTTCAATAACTTCACGCCCGCGCTGTGTTGAAACATTTAAAGGGTAATCATAATCCCTTGAGCGCGGGTAGATTATAAAAAAAAAAAAAAAAAAAAAAAATATAAAGTGATTTCTACCTAGTTAAAATCGACCGAGCCGTTTAGGCTGTAGTCGAACAGACAGACAGAATTTCGAGACCCACTTTTTTAATCTTCGCTATCATCGTAATGCCAACTTTGATCAAAATCTCGAGTTCGATTTTTTTTCCGAATGCATAACTTGCCTTATAGTACATATAAGTCGCAAGTAAAAATTTAAGTATGCAAAAAAAAAGAGTAATTAAAATAAGAAACATTTATTCACATATTTATTAAAAAAAATTCAATTTAATAAATGTGCCTTGAGTTCGTTTTGAAATCTCCTCTTACCTGCAATGTCTCTCATATGTCGTGGCAGATAGTTCCAGAGACAGATATTGTTAACGAAGAACTGACGTTCAGATGTCAAATAAGAAAACCGCGGTTGATGAAGCTGCGCTGTTCTAGTGGAAGAAAAGAAGGCTCTGAGGTTGTTGGGTTTTGAGTATGTTGAAGAGCATAGTTAGCGATCGAAATTTAAGCAAGGCATCAAATTTTAAATCACACACTATCTTTGAAAAATGAGAAATCTATCAAACCTAGGAATAGTCCG